>JAGSMR010000016.1:7110000-7627500 GCA_029286605.1 Sericinus montela
TTGTAACAAACAGTACACCAACGTTATTGAGACTGAAAAATAAATTTTCACAAAAAGAAACAGCATATAAAAAGAAGGAAAAAAAAAGGCAAATAATAACTTGATTAGTGAAATTGTCACAAATCAGAGCAAAAAAAAAAGGCAAATAATAACTTGATTAGTGAAATTGTCACAAATCAGAGCAAAAAAAAAAGGCAAATAATAACTTGATTAGTGAAATTGTCACAAATCAGAGCAAAAAAAAAAGGCAAATAATAACTTGATTAGTGAAATTGTCACAAATCAGAGCAAAAAAAAAAGGCAAATAATAACTTGATTAGTGAAATTGTCACAAATCAGAGCAAAAAAAAAAGGCAAATAATAACTTGATTAGTGAAATTGTCACAAATCAGAGCAAAAAAAAAAGGCAAATAATAACTTGATTAGTGAAATTGTCACAAATCAGAGCAAAAAAAAAAGGCAAATAATAACTTGATTAGTGAAATTGTCACAAATCAGAGCAAAAAAAAAAGGCAAATAATAACTTGATTAGTGAAATTGTCACAAATCAGAGCAAAAAAAAAAGGCAAATAATAACTTGATTAGTGAAATTGTCACAAATCAGAGCAAAAAAAAAAGGCAAATAATAACTTGATTAGTGAAATTGTCACAAATCAGAGCAAAAAAAAAAGGCAAATAATAACTTGATTAGTGAAATTGTCACAAATCAGAGCAAAAAAAAAAGGCAAATAATAACTTGATTAGTGAAATTGTCACAAATCAGAGCAAAAAAAAAAGGCAAATAATAACTTGATTAGTGAAATTGTCACAAATCAGAGCAAAAAAAAAAGGCAAATAATAACTTGATTAGTGAAATTGTCACAAATCAGAGCAAAAAAAAAAGGCAAATAATAACTTGATTAGTGAAATTGTCACAAATCAGAGCAAAAAAAAAAGGCAAATAATAACTTGATTAGTGAAATTGTCACAAATCAGAGCAAAAAAAAAAGGCAAATAATAACTTGATTAGTGAAATTGTCACAAATCAGAGCAAAAAAAAAAGGCAAATAATAACTTGATTAGTGAAATTGTCACAAATCAGAGCAAAAAAAAAAGGCAAATAATAACTTGATTAGTGAAATTGTCACAAATCAGAGCAAAAAAAAAAGGCAAATAATAACTTGATTAGTGAAATTGTCACAAATCAGAGCAAAAAAAAAAGGCAAATAATAACTTGATTAGTGAAATTGTCACAAATCAGAGCAAAAAAAAAAGGCAAATAATAACTTGATTAGTGAAATTGTCACAAATCAGAGCAAAAAAAAAAGGCAAATAATAACTTGATTAGTGAAATTGTCACAAATCAGAGATAATATTTTATTATTTTATTTTATTTTATTTTATTTATTATTTCAGAGATCTAGACAATGAAATTCTTTCGACCCACCTTTCTCAGAAGACATTTTTTGGCGTAACGTTGGCCTATCTTTATGTTCAAGCCAACAGTCACGATAGCCAGTGGTTGGGTGGTCCAAATTTCGTGTCTAGAAGACCCGTGTTCGATCCCAGGAAGGCTCGTACCAATGGGTTTTCAAAAACTAACCTACAATTATATCATTGGCTTGGACATAAAGACGACGACGGGCACACCACCTGTCACGTTGTCCCGAAAAAATCTTCGGTGGAAGGTGGGTTGAAGTGACTTAATCGTCTAGACTAGACCTCTGTCTACCCCTGTATTGGGTATTGCGTAAAGATATTTATTTTATTATTTTATTTTATTTTATTTTATTTATTATTTCAGAGATCTAGACAATGAAATTCTTTCGACCCACCTTTCTCAGAAGACATTTTTTTGGCGTAACGTTGGCCTATCTTTATGTTCAAGCCAACAGTCACGATAACCGCGTGGTTTGTAATCAAGCATTTAAAGTCACTTAACACACAATTATTAAATTAAAATCAAAAGCTTTCTTTCTCTATATCTCCGGTTTTCATTGATTTATGCGGTTCGTTTTAGGCTAAAAACTCGCGGGAACGAGCTCTTTTATTTAAGCTGTAGCTCACTTGACTTTTGCACAGGTACTCTATATTAATATAGAAAACGTTTCTTAATCAGTAGTTAAATAGACACACCGATGTATTTATTTAAATGTAACAGACAATTCATCATGAAACAGGCCGGAATACAAAAACAACAATTTGACAAAAAATATAAAAGAAATCAATTTTACTTTTAAATTTAGTAGGCAATCTTAATTTTATAGTTGGAGTCAATCTATTGTGAAACAGGCTGAAAAAATTCGAAAAAAAAAATATAGTTAAAAAGATATGAAAACCTTCTGAGGTAAGTTTCAAAGAATTTGAGAATCAATTGCATTTATGCTATGCGGATCTGTTACAGATTTTAAGCAAATAACTAAACGAGTCAAATTAAACGTTATCTTATAAACAAAGCATTGCCGGCGCGAACAATTACTACGGTGTACCGCCTCGAAACAATTTCACTTTGCGAGTTTACGTTGCTATAAGTTTGAAGGCGGGAATGTTTGCAGGCCAGTCACTTGTAACAAACAGTACACCAACGTTATTGAGACTGAAAATAAATTTTCACAAAAGAAACAGCATATAAAGAAGGAAAAAAAAAAGGCAAATAATAACTTGATTAGTGAAATTGTCACAAATCAGAGCAAAAAAAAGACTGACTTCTGCAAATAAAGAATCCCCGTAATAAAGATTAATTTGAATTTGAAGATCAACCAGAAATTATAACTGCATATACACCTAGTCATGTACAAAATAAAAAAATAAAATCTCTAAATTTAATTAAATTTTATTAAATAAAATAAAAAATTTAAGTCACGATAGCCGAGTTGTTGGGTGGTCGGAATTTCGAGTCGAGAGACCCGAGTTCGATCCCCAGGTGGCAGTACCAATGAGTTTTTCAAAAAAATTATGTACAAATTTCATCGTTGGCTTGGACATAAAGACGGCGACGGGCTCACCACCTGTCACGTTGTCCCGAAAATATCTTCGGTGGAAGGTGGGTCAAAGGAACTTAATTGCCTAGACTTGACCTCTGTCTACCCCTGTATTGGGAATTGCGTGGAGATATTTATTTATTTATTTATATATTTATATTAAATATATCTAAATTAAATCTAAGTATATAAAAATAATAATCAAATTTTAAATAACATTCAAATTATTAAAGATAATATTTTATTTATTTATTTTTATTTATCTCCACGCACAATCCCTGACGGGGTAGACAGACAGAGCAGATCGCCAAGTGTCACGATCTCTGCATACCTCTTTCGCTTCTTTCATATTCATCATGAATATCTGAATATACCGGATTATTGCCAATCATCCGGGACAGCCCCCGTTAACCATTTCAGCAGTAACTCTGTCTAGTCCCGCAGCCTTACCACATTTCAAACTTCGAATCGCATATTCAATCTCTTTCAAACTGATGACCTCAGTGTCACTGAGGTCCGAGTCTGGCGTACCAGTCACGGCGTCACCCTCGGATCCCCCACTAAGATCATCACACGCATACATCTCTCTATAAAATTCGCTCCATCGCTGCGTGACGTCCGATTTTTCTGAGAGGACGTCATTGGTTCTCGAAAGCACTTTATTCATTCTTAAGGCTGTCGCACCACTCCGGGTCCTTCCAACCTCTTTCCAGAAGAGCTTGGAGTTCTCCTTGAAGTTGTGCGACAAACTTTTGTCCGCTTTCATTCTACACCTTTCACGCACTTCCTCAATCAATGCTTTCGTGTGAACTTTCTGAAGCTTACATCTCTTTTTCATCTTTTCTCTCATATCCTTATCATTACTAAAGGCCTCTTTTCACAGTTCCACACCCGTCTTCCGCTGCACTAACCATTCCATCCCTAAGGCTCTGCCATATTTCGTCCTGTGTGGATGAAATATGGCAGAGCCTTAGGAAGTTCTTTCCTGATATCGATGATGTCAAGCTTTTCGGCTATCCTTGCTTGATATTTATCCCTAGTGTCCGCTTACTGAGGCTTCCAGCTTCGGATGCTGCCGACCGACTGTGGTTCTGGTATTGCCATCCGGTGGCGCCAAACCGCGAACAGACCCCTAAATCTAGTAATCACTAGATAGTGATCCGTTCCCAGGTCAGCACCCCTGAAAACTCGCGTAATATAAATAATATAAATCTAATTATAGGATAAATAAATAAATATCTTCACGCAATTCCCAATACAGGGGTAGACAGAGGTCAAGTCTAGACAATTAAGTCCCTTTGACCCACCTTCCACCGAAGATATTTTCGGGACAACGTGACAGGTGGTGAGTCCGTCGCCGCCTTTATGTCCGAGCCAACGATGAAATTCGTACATAAGTTTTTGAAAAACTCATTGGTACTGCCACCTGGGGATCAAACTCGGGTCTCTCGACTCGAAATTCCGACCACCCAACAACTCTGCTATCGTGACTTACTTAATTATAGGAGATATGTAATAACATACATAATTTGAGTAATTAGGTATTATTTAAAAGTACACAAAATGACTGGGCAAAGAGCAGAATGTGTGAAAGTTTGCTATGGTTTCTTCACGCCATTCCCAATACTGGAGTAGACAGAGGTATAGACAATTAAGCCGTTTCGGTACTCCTTTCAACGAAAACATTTATTGGAACGTGGTGACAAGTGGTGAACCCGTCTCCGTCTTTATGTCCAAGCTAGCGATATGAATCGTAAGCAAGTTTTTTTTGAAAAAACTCTTTGATACGAGCATACCACCTGATGATCCAACTCGGGTCTTTTGGCTCTAATTCCGATCACCCAACCACTCTGCTGTCGTGACCTGACATTTTACAAAGCAAAGATTATGTTGCTTCGTCGAAAGATAAAGATTTTGACTTTATATTCTAAGTATGTTCACGCCACATTTAAGACCTTTCTACCTATCTTCCACCGACGATATTTTTGGCGCAATGTGGTAGGTGATGAGCTTGCCGCCATCTTTATTTGAACATAACGGTATCAATCGTAAAAACATTATTGACAAAACTCATTGATACGAGTCTACCACCTATGGATGGAACTTGGCTATCGTGATACATTTTACAAGTAAAATTAATGTGTCTTTGTCGAAATGTAAAGATTTTGACTTTGATTCTATGTATTTATGTATCACTATCATGAATCAAATGTTACTGGCAGTCAGTTTAATAACAAAACAGCTATTACAGCTAATTTAAAAATGTTATTGTGTTGAGGAGATAAAACTGAATACGCAAAAAGCTTCAAAAGCATCACTGAATTAATTAGCCCTGTCGGGGAGACAGAATTACCTTCTAATTATTCAAAGGGCTTTTGTTCGCTCCTCGTGACGGCGCGGAGTTTGTGTACAAAGATATCATCCTAGAAAAAAAAAACATTTACTTATTAAATAATGATAAATATCGTCACGCCGTTCACAGGACGAGGGTAAACAGAGACAATTAAGTAATCCTTTAGACTCACCGTTCATCGAAGACATTTTTTGGGATGACGTGACAGGTGGTGGTAGTGCAGTGGCATGGAAGCTACTGGTAGTGCGGTGGCTCATCACTTCAGCTCAGCATCCATAACATAACAAACCTTTTTTGAAGTCGATTAAATAGATACAAACAACAACATCTATAGGTTTTAATCTGAGTGAATGAGGTTTCGCGAGTGAATAATACAATTAAGTTTACACACATGTATTGTTTTATATTTGTACAGTGTTTCATTTTGTAATTTCACAGTCTTCTACATAACCAAATATACAAAAATAAATTATCTTATCATATAATAAATAATATATTGATGAAATAAATTATATACATCCCCGTTTCTAATAACACATTAATCACTTAATTCACTTTCATCAAATCTTTATGAATTTCTAAATTATAAATAAATAAATAATCTAACCTTTTTCATTATTATAAGTGGCCACTAACAATCAACACTCAAATAAAACTACTTATAAATTAAAAATAAAGACTCCAGTTCGCTGTTGAAGCAACCAAAATTTTGTAAATAGAATAAGATTAAATTATACCAAAATATACCAAGATATAATTGCCGTCAAATCTTGTTTTGCTGACAGGATGTTAAAAAGACGACGGGCGGGTTATCAGGGTTATATCCGTTATCCGTTATCCGTACCGCGACAAATGCCGGCTTAGCGTCGTCGGGCGCTCACTTCAACACATTACCCAAAATCTCAGGCTACAGATAACTTAACCCGACAATTTTTCTATTTGTTTTACTTTAAAAAAAGTTACGATAGCAGTGTTCGATTCTCAGGTGGCAGGCTCGTACCAACGGTTTTTCAAAAACTTAAGTACTAGTTATTTATTTTTATTTACTTATTTAAAAACTTTATTGCACACATAATTGAATGTACAATTGGCGGACTTAATGCCTCAAATAATTATCTACCAGTCAACCAGGAGTATATAAGGAGAGAAAAAAAAATCAGGGCGGTGCTTTAAACAAATAAATTTTAAGGATAACTAAACAGGTGGTGAGTCAGTCCCCGTCTTTATGTCCAAGCCAACGATATAATTCGTACATAAGTTTTTGAAAAACCCATTTCTACGAGCCTACCACCTGGGGATCGAACTCGAGTCTCTTGACTCGAATTTAATCGGCTATCGTGCTAACCGCTCAGCACATTGAAAAAGCTACAACTGCAGTAAAAATGTAAACTGCATGTTATCTCATCATAATCCAGAAATATATGACAAATTACTAAAGGACTTAAAAAAATTAAATTAACTTTTAAATTCACATCTGGGCTAGGCAGAGTTTTAGACAATTACGTCCTTTTGACCCATTTTTCACCAAAGCTTTTTTGGGGCAACGTGACTGGCTGATTTAAGAAAAACCTATGAAGTATATTGATAGACAAATGACATTATAATATTTCTGATTTCTTAAGTGACAGTTTGTAATCAATGGATCCGATAGTTAATTGACTCAGGCGTTATTTCGCGGAAATTCATTGTAAAGTTGTTATTGAATAATTACCTCGCACCATTCCTCATGCAAATATAAAAGTTATCTGTTACCTGGTCCGAAGATAAGAAGTGCACCACCCTCCCTTGCACAGATGCGTGCACTAATTGCACTGTATGCACAACCACTACTATACTCAAACCAGGTAACATATACCACCAACGAAAACGCGACACGTGTTTTGTCTCAGAACAAGGTATTTTCAAGCGTTTAGACTCTACGATGAGCGTCCGCAGAGGCTCAGAGATGACTGCGAATGATGCGATGTAATTATTTAATAACAACTTTACCAATGGATCCACTAATAATTTTGACATTCTATTAATTTTTCTAAATTTATTTGATTTTAAAAGTCACGATAGCCGAGTGGTTCGGAGGTCGGAATTTCAAGTCAAGAGACCCGAGTTCGATCCCCAGGTGGCAGGCTCGTACCAATGGATTTTTCAAAAACTTATGTACGAATTATATCGTTGGCTTGGACATAAAGACGGCGACGGGATCACCACCTGTCACCTTGTCCCGAAAATATCTGCAGTAGAAGGTGGGTCGAAGGGACTTAATTGTCTAGACTAGACCTCTGTCTACCCCTGTATTAGGAATTGCGTGAAGATATTTATTTATTATTTATTTAAATTTATTTGACAGTAACTAATTATTATCTTAATAATCAAAATAGTGC
This sequence comes from Sericinus montela, assembly GCA_029286605.1. NCBI lineage: Eukaryota > Metazoa > Arthropoda > Insecta > Lepidoptera > Papilionidae > Sericinus > Sericinus montela. The sequence goes on from JAGSMR010000016.1 coordinate 7,117,692, forward strand.
TACTTTTGGACATTTCTTCACGCAATTCCCAATACAGGGTTTTCATTGGACATTTCATAACTTAAATTAATGTACACAAGTAAGCTGTGGAGGACTTGAGGCATTATTAATTTGAAATAAAGCATATTTGTCATTTCACGTTGTAGACAATCACTAAGAACATATTTTACTAAAGATAGTACGCAATTCAACGCTAGTGTACTTGATTTATTTATATTTCATATTGTCCGCCCTTTCTTTGCAACTTACCATGATCTTCAAGGAATTCAAACTACAATAACATTGGATTTACAATGTATTGTAAAACACAGTCGTTTGGCACACGAAGCGGGTCAAGTGCAGTAGCTCTTTATAGCACCTCGAGCAACCTACTTCCGTCTAGTTTAACTCGACTCGTGTAAATTGTTTACGTTACATTTCATCTAATTTTGTTGTTGTTGTTTTCTTTTTAATCTTCACGTAATTTATAATACTTGGGTAGGTACAGGCCTAGACAAAGACGTTCTTTCGTCTCAATATTCACTGATGCATAATATAAAAAACATATAAACGCATAAGATAAAATAACCGATAAGTTTACCATGATAACATCATCCCAGAACGTTATCGTGCTAAACTTATATAAGGGTCTGTAAAGTCCACTGCAGGAAGTACTAGAAAGACATCTACTATATTGGAGGGTTATTCATATTCTTCAGTGTTGGCAAGCGGATTGGCGGTCGCAATACCAGACTCCTTAAGTTTTGCTTCCCGTCACCACGGACGAATTTTGTGTGTTTTATTTCGAGATGGCTATCTCGCCATGTATTAGTATTTAATTAAAAAAATATCTTCACGCAATTCCCAATACAGGGTTTTCATTGGACATTTCATAACTTAAATTAATGTACACAAGTAAGCTGTGGAGGACTTGAGGCATTATTAATTTGAAATAAAGCATATTTGTCATTTCACGTTGTAGACAATCACTAAGAACATATTTTACTAAAGATAGTACGCAATTCAACGCTAGTGTACTTGATTTATTTATATTTCATATTGTCCGCCCTTTCTTTGCAACTTACCATGATCTTCAAGAATTCAAACTACAATAACATTGGATTTACAATGTATTGTAAAACACAGTCGTTTGGCACACGAAGCGGGTCAAGTGCAGTAGCTCTTTATAGCACCTCGAGCAACCTACTTCCGTCTAGTTTAACTCGACTCGTGTAAATTGTTTACGTTACATTTCATCTAATTTTGTTGTTGTTGTTTTCTTTTTAATCTTCACGTAATTTATAATACTTGGGTAGGTACAGGCCTAGACAAAGACGTTCTTTCGTCTCAATATTCACTGATGCATAATATAAAAAACATATAAACGCATAAGATAAAATAACCGATAAGTTTACCATGATAACATCATCCCAGAACGTTATCGTGCTAAACTTATATAAGGGTCTGTAAAGTCCACTGCAGGAAGTACTAGAAAAGACATCTACTATATTGGAGGGTTATTCATATTCTTCAGTGTTGGCAAGCGGATTGGCGGTCGCAATACCAGACTCCTTAAGTTTTGCTTCCCGTCACCACGGACGAATTTTGTGTGTTTATTTCGAGATGGCTATCTCGCCATGTATTAGTATTTAATTAAAAAAAATATCTTCACGCAATTCCCAATACAGGGTTTTCATTGGACATTCATAACTTAAATTAATGTACACAAGTAAGCTGTGGAGGACTTGAGGCATTATTAATTTGAAATAAAGCATATTTGTCATTTCACGTTGTAGACAATCACTAAGAACATATTTTACTAAAGATAGTACGCAATTCAACGCTAGTGTACTTGATTTATTTATATTTCATATTGTCCGCCCTTTCTTTGCAACTTACCATGATCTTCAAGGAATTCAAACTACAATAACATTGGATTTACAATGTATTGTAAAACACAGTCGTTTGGCACACGAAGCGGGTCAAGTGCAGTAGCTCTTTATAGCACCTCGAGCAACCTACTTCCGTCTAGTTTAACTCGACTCGTGTAAATTGTTTACGTTACATTTCATCTAATTTTGTTGTTGTTGTTTTCTTTTTAATCTTCACGTAATTTATAATACTTGGGTAGGTACAGGCCTAGACAAAGACGTTCTTTCGTCTCAATATTCACTGATGCATAATATAAAAAACATATAAACGCATAAGATAAAATAACCGATAAGTTTACCATGATAACATCATCCCAGAACGTTATCGTGCTAAACTTATATAAGGGTCTGTAAAAGTCCACTGCAGGAAGTACTAGAAAGACATCTACTATATTGGAGGGTTATTCATATTCTTCAGTGTTGGCAAGCGGATTGGCGGTCGCAATACCAGACTCCTTAAGTTTTGCTTCCCGTCACCACGGACGAATTTTGTGTGTTTTATTTCGAGATGGCTATCTCGCCATGTGTTGGTATTTAATTAAAAAAAAATATCTTCACGCAATTCCCAATACAGGGTTTTCATTGGACATTTCATAACTTAAATTAATGTACACAAGTAAGCTGTGGAGGACTTGAGGCATTATTAATTTGAAATAAAGCATATTTGTCATTTCACGTTGTAGACAATCACTAAGAACATATTTTACTAAAGATAGTACGCAATTCAACGCTAGTGTACTTGATTTATTTATATTTCATATTGTCCGCCCTTTCTTTGCAACTTACCATGATCTTCAAAAACTTATGTACGAATTATATCGTTGGCTTGGACATAAAGACGGCGACGGGATCACCACCTGTCACCTTGTCCCGAAAATATCTGCAGTGGAAGGTGGGTCGAAGGGACTTAATTGTCTAGACTAGACCTCTGTCTACCCCTGTATTAGGAATTGCGTGAAGATATTTATTTATTATTTATTTAAATTTATTTGACAGTAACTAATTATTATCTTAATAATCAAAATAGTGCTACTTTTGGACATTTCTTCACGCAATTCCCAATACAGGGTTTTCATTGGACATTTCATAACTTAAATTAATGTACACAAGTAAGCTGTGGAGGACTTGAGGCATTATTAATTTGAAATAAAGCATATTTGTCATTTCACGTTGTAGACAATCACTAAGAACATATTTTACTAAAGATAGTACGCAATTCAACGCTAGTGTACTTGATTTATTTATATTTCATATTGTCCGCCCTTTCTTTGCAACTTACCATGATCTTCAAGGAATTCAAACTACAATAACATTGGATTTACAATGTATTGTAAAACACAGTCGTTTGGCACACGAAGCGGGTCAAGTGCAGTAGCTCTTTATAGCACCTCGAGCAACCTACTTCCGTCTAGTTTAACTCGACTCGTGTAAATTGTTTACGTTACATTTCATCTAATTTTGTTGTTGTTGTTTTCTTTTTAATCTTCACGTAATTTATAATACTTGGGTAGGTACAGGCCTAGACAAAGACGTTCTTTCGTCTCAATATTCACTGATGCATAATATAAAAAACATATAAACGCATAAGATAAAATAACCGATAAATTTACCATGATAACATCATCCCAGAACGTTATCGTGCTAAACTTATATAAGGGTCTGTAAAAGTCCACTGCAGGAAGTACTAGAAAGACATCTACTATATTGGAGGGTTATTCATATTCTTCAGTGTTGGCAAGCGGATTGGCGGTCGCAATACCAGACTCCTTAAGTTTTGCTTCCCGTCACCACGGACGAATTTTGTGTGTTTTATTTCGAGATGGCTATCTCGCCATGTGTTGGTATTTAATTAAAAAAAAATATCTTCACGCAATTCCCAATACATGGGGTAGACAGAGGTCTTATCTAGACAATTAAGTCCCTTCGACCCACCTTCCACCGAAGATATTTTCGAAACAACGTGACAGGAGGTGGGCCCGTCGCCGTCTTTATGTCCCAGCCAACGATGTAATTCGTACATAAGTTTTAGAAAAACCCATTGGGACGAGCCTGCCACCTGGGGATCGAACTCGGGTTTCTTAACTAGAAAATCCGACCACCCAATCACTCGACTATCGTGACTTATCGATATTTCATTTCATTTTCAAGATTCCATGTCTAGTCTGCTACGAAATATATAAAAGTTACAATTTCCATTTACATTTGAAAACACTGTATAGGTCGACGACTTGTCGTAAATATGACAAAAGAATGTTAACCAACTTTTTTTTTGTAAAAAGTATTGTATTACAAAATGCCACATTCCCCCTATATGCGCAATTATGTTCTATCAGCGTACGACACAAAAAAATCTCTTTTTAATTACCAGCATTTCAGACGAAATAAGCTTAAGAGATGGGGTCGAGGAATGTCGGCCTTTTGTACGAAAAAGTTAATTCAGGAATGCCTCCGGGCCCTACTACCTGCCCTCTTTTATATACTATGAATGCTCTCATTTAAAATGATTTGGATGAGATGCGGACCACATTAAATTTCTTCATGTTGTTAAATATACTTTATTTATCTTCATGCTTTTACCTTTGCTAAGGTAGGCAGAGGTCTGGATATTACAGTTATTTTCGACCCACGTTACACCAAAGCTTATTTGGGTCAACATGTCAGGTGGTGAGCCTGTTGCCGCCTTTGTGCATAAACCAGTGATAGAAATCATACATTAGTTTCGAAAAACTCATTGGTATGAGCCTACCTCCTGGAGATCGAACTCGGGTTTCTTAACTAGAAAATCCGACCACCCAATCACTCGACTATCGTGACTTATCGATATTTCATTTCATTTTCAAGATTCCATGTCTAGTCTGCTACGAAATATATAAAAGTTACAATTTCCATTTACATTTGAAAACACTGTATAGGTCGACGACTTGTCGTAAATATGACAAAAGAATGTTAACCAACTTTTTTTTTGTAAAAAGTATTGTATTACAAAATGCCACATTCCCCCTATATGCGCAATTATGTTCTATCAGCGTACGACACAAAAAAATCTCTTTTTAATTACCAGCATTTCAGACGAAATAAGCTTAAGAGATGGGGTCGAGGAATGTCGGCCTTTTGTACGAAAAAGTTAATTCAGGAATGCCTCCGGGCCCTACTACCTGCCCTCTTTTATATACTATGAATGCTCTCATTTAAAATGATTTGGATGAGATGCGGACCACATTAAATTTCTTCATGTTGTTAAATATACTTTATTTATCTTCATGCTTTTACCTTTGCTAAGGTAGGCAGAGGTCTGGATATTACAGTTATTTTCGACCCACGTTACACCAAAGCTTATTTGGGTCAACATGTCAGGTGGTGAGCCTGTTGCCGCCTTTGTGCATAAACCAGTGATAGAAATCATACATTAGTTTCGAAAACTCATTGGTATGAGCCTACCTCCTGGAGATCGAACTCGGGTTTCTTAACTAGAAAATCCGACCACCCAATCACTGACTATCGTGACTTATCGATATTTCATTTCATTTTCAAGATTCCATGTCTAGTCTACATGAAATATATAAAAGTTACAATTTCCATTTACATTTGAAAACACTGTATAGGTCGACGACTTGTCGTAAATATGACAAAAGAATGTTAACCAACTTTTTTTGTAAAAAGTATTGTATTACAAAATGCCACATTCCCCTATATGCGCAATTATGTTCTATCAGCGTACGACACAAAAATCTCTTTTAATTACCAGCATTTCAGACGAAATAAGCTTAAGAGATGGGGTCGAGGAATGTCGGCCTTTTGTACGAAAAGTTAATTCAGGAATGCCTGGGCCCTACTACCTGCCCTTTATATACTATGAATGCTCTCATTTAAAATGATTTGGATGAGATGCGGACCACATTAAATTTCTTCATGTTGTTAAATATACTTTATTTATCTTCGCTTTTACCTTTGCTATGTAGGCAGAGGTCTGATATTACAGTTGGCTGACCCACGTTACACCAAAGCTATTTTGGGTCAACATGTCGGTGGTGAGTCTGTCGCCGCCTTTATATCCAAGCCAACGATATAAATCGTACATAAGTTTTTGAAAACCCATTGGTACGAGCCAGCCACCTGGGGATCGAACTCAGGTCTCTTGACTCGAATCCGATCATCAATCACTGGGCTACATTTGATTGATTTATTAATAACACAAGAATAATATAGATACCAAGTCAACATAGATAAACAAGATACACAGAAAATCTATCCACCTAACACATATAAATACACTTACAAAGTTCCAACGGTAATTAACAAACATTTCTTGATTAACAGAGTGAATCAACAGTCGATGGGACCTTAAAGTCCAGTGTACAATTCAATCGGTCTGTTTAATGAGGCGCGGAGTTTCCGGACGTTATGTGTTTCAATTTAATCATCAGAAAGAGCAACCACAAACACGGGTTGCTCTCATACCGTTACGGTACAGCCAGCTTGACATCGACAGTAATTAAGGGAGTACCTTTCATTGACGTCGAATCAATCAACGTCGGTGGAACAATAGTGGGGTGTGTTTAACAGCCGGTTTGTGTCTAGGAACAAAGGATTATTTATTAATGCTAGTTAGAACTAGTGTTTGGAATAGGGTATCTTGTTACGCGTTGTTTATAAAGCAATGATTTCTTAGAAGGAATTAAATTTGTTAATGAATTCTAATGCATCAGAGTCCAAAGTCAAAGTTATTAATGCGATTATGGCTTCTTTTTTTTAAATAAATACATTTATAGATAGGAACAATATCAAACATATTGGTCAGATCCCAATGTAAGAAGCAAAAGCACTTGAGGTATGGGAATCGGAAACAATGAAGATACCACAAACACCCAGACTCGAGAAAATGTAGAAAGAGTGTTTTTTCTACATTGACCGGTCCGGGAATCGAACCCGGGACCTTGAGAAGGCGACATCTTGAAAACCGGTGTTTACACCACACGTCCACGGAGGTCGTCGTAGTCGAGTCGGTGTAGCTTAGTCAGAGAAATACCGATAGGAAGCTGGGGGGTCAATTCTTGAATTTAAATGCTATGTAGTATGTTATGTAGTGTTGTTATATAGTGTTTCTTGTAATCTGTAGTGTTTTGAACACAATTTTGAATGAGATCTTCCTCGCTCACTTCGACCTCAGCGATAATTATTGCACCTATCAGCAGTTGCCAATTGTCGATAATTATTTTGCGGACCCCCCGTGGATGATTGGCGTATACACCGGTTTTAATTGTGGGTGTTAATGTAGAAAACACTTTTCTACATTTTCTCGGGTCTCAGTGATCGTGGTTCTTTCGTTGTTTCTGTTTCCATAACACAAGTGATTTAGATACTTATTTTGAGAAATATAAAAGAGACATTACCTATTCCTGCCTGGTTTGCACACTGGCTATAGCTACTTTATTTAGTTTTAAGTAATTTCACACTTATTGATATAAACAGACATAATGAAGGTACCACAGACAGACCCGAAAAAAAGTATTACCACACTGAGAATGGGACCCGTTTCGTCACCGGCGATACCATGAAAACCGGTGTTTACACCACACGTCCACGGAGGTCGTCGTAGTCGAGTCGGTGTAGCTTAGTCAGAGAAATACCGATAGGAAGCGTACATAAGTTTTAGAAAAATTTTAATTTACAATCGTATTTAAATTAACAATAGTATTATTACAATCAGATAAGGTAAAGTTAATTATATTCAACTAATCGGAGTGACTTCAATTTTCCATAACTTAATTACTATAAATCAGGATCTTTGGTTAATTGATCAAATCAGTCAATGAGCTAACGTCCCTCGTTCATCGCTAAATAGCTTTTGTACCAATCAGTTTGTTTAACGACGTCACATTTTGATCTCAGCATTGGATATTAAATCACGTTCTCCTTTCATTTACTTTGTAAGTGTCGGCTAATGTATTCTAAAACAGTTAATAAAAGAATGATAAGAGAATTAAAATATGTCTCCACGGCATTCAGAAAGGCTTTTAGTAAAAAAAAAAGTTGAGTAAAAATATCTTCACGCCATTCCCATTATAGTAATAGACAGAGGTTTAACCAATTAAGTCCTTTCGACACACCTTCCACCTTAGAAATTTTTTGAGACAACGTGACGGGTGGTGAGCCCGTCGCCGCCTTTATATCCAAGCCAACGATATAAATCGTACATAAGTTTTTGAAAAAACCTATAGGTACGAGCCTTGGTTATCAAAATCGGGTCTCTTGACTCGAATCCGATCATCCAATCACTGGGCTACATTTGATTGATTTATTAATAACACAAGAATAATATAGATACCAAGTCAACATAGATAAACAAGATACACAGAAAATCTATCCACCTAACACATATAAATACACTTACAAAGTTCCAACGGTAATTAACAAACATTTCTTGATTAACAGAGTGAATCAACAGTCGATGGGACCTTAAAGTCCAGTGTACAATTCAATCGGTCTGTTTAATGAGGCGCGGAGTTTCCGGACGTTATGTGTTTCAATTTAATCATCAGAAAGAGCAACCACAAACACGGGTTGCTCTCATACCGTTACGGTACAGCCAGCTTGACATCGACAGTAATTAAGGGAGTACCTTTCATTGACGTCGAATCAATCAACGTCGGTGGAACAATAGTGGGGTGTGTTTAACAGCCGGTTTGTGTCTAGGAACAAAGGATTATTTATTAATGCTAGTTAGAACTAGTGTTTGGAATAGGGTATCTTGTTACGCGTTGTTTATGAAGCAATGATTTCTTAGAAGGAATTAAATTTGTTAATGAATTCTAATGCATCAGAGTCCAAAGTCAAAGTTATTAATGCGATTATGGCTTCTTTTTTTTAAATAAATACATTTATAGATAGGAACAATATCAAACATATTGGTCAGATCCCAATGTAAGAAGCAAAAGCACTTGAGGTATGGGAATCGGAAACAATGAAGATACCACAAACACCCAGACTCGAGAAAATGTAGAAAGAGTGTTTTTTCTACATTGACCGGTCCGGGAATCGAACCCGGGACCTTGAGAAGGCGACATCTTGAAAACCGGTGTTTACACCACACGTCCACGGAGGTCGTCGTAGTCGAGTCGGTGTAGCTTAGTCAGAGAAATACCGATAGGAAGCTGGGGGGTCAATTCTTGAATTTAAATGCTATGTAGTATGTTATGTAGTGTTGTTATATAGTGTTTCTTGTAATCTGTAGTGTTTTGAACACAATTTTGAATGAGATCTTCCTCGCTCACTTCGACCTCAGCGATAATTATTGCACCTATCAGCAGTTGCCAATTGTCGATAATTATTTTGCGGACCCCCGTGGATGATTGGCGTATACACCGGTTTTAATTGTGGGTGTTAATGTAGAAAACACTTTTCTACATTTTCTCGGGTCTCAGTGATCGTGGTTCTTTCGTTGTTTCTGTTTCCATAACACAAGTGATTTAGATACTTATTTTGAGAAATATAAAAGAGACATTACCTATTCCTGCCTGGTTTGCACACTGGCTATAGCTACTTTATTTAGTTTTAAGTAATTTCACACTTATTGATATAAACAGACATAATGAAGGTACCACAGACAGACCCGAAAAAAAGTATTACCACACTGAGAATGGGACCCGTTTCGTCACCGGCGATACCATGAAAACCGGTGCACATGTCAATCTTCCACGGAAGAGATCCAACTTGCATTAGCATTAGCTCTCGAGGTGTATTCGCTTTACCCACGTTAAACACATCTATTAATCATTTGGTAGAATGTAGTTCTACATAAGACAGAGTTCATGATAAATGTGAATTTCTCAGGACCTGGAAATCTATGACGCCGTGGTGGACGTCCGATGCTATGAGCTGACAGCGTTGTTCCTCTGCTCTCTCTTCGTGCCCAAATGCGGTCCCCTCGGGCACATGGTGCGGCCGTGCAGGAGCTTGTGTCAAGGTAACTAAAGAACTAGCAGAATAAGACACTTAATAAATAAATAAATAAATATCTTCACGCAATTCCCAATACAGGGGTAGACAGAGGTCTAGTCTGGGCAGTTAAGTCCCTCCGACGTACTTTCCAACGAAGATATTTTCGGGACAACGTCAGAGGTGGTGAGTCCGTCGCCATCTTTATGTCCAAGCCAACGATATAATTCGTAGCTAAGTTTTTGAAAAACCCATTGGTACGAGCCAGCCACCTGGGGATCGAACTCGGGTCTCTTGACTCGAAATTTAACTTTAGCTTTTTTTATAACAGAGTTGATCATCGTAATCTATCGAGATAATAAACCAAGAGATGATAAGGGAATATTACCCACTACTAATACCTGTAACCATCTTTAATCGAGAAATAGGGCTTAACGCTAAAAATCATTCGCAACTTATACTAAGCGCAGATCCTTTTATTGCTGTACTGGAATGCCACTAATGTATTTTTCTTTCTTTTATTATTAATTTGTATTTTTTTTAGTTAGGGCACTTTTATTACATTGTTTTAGGTTTTTTTTTATTTCATTTTCTGTTGTTTTTGTATATTTATGATTTAAATATTGTGTTTTTTTCGTTATGATAAAATAAACAACAAACAAAGTTTATTTATTTAACATTCAATATAAACCGGAACACAACAGTTGTTGTATTGCTACCTGGAGACAGAAAAGTATTAAGAATGTGGTACTAAACCAGAATACTCTGAGGTAGAGAATGCGTCTATCCTCACTTGATATCTTCACTTAATACCTATTATTGGTTTAGACAAAGATCTAGACAATTAACTCTTTTGGAATTGCATTTTACTGGAGACGTGTTTTTGGGACAGCTTAACAAGTGGTGAACCTGTCGCCATCTTTATGTCCAAGCCAACAATATAAATAAATTTTGAGGACCACCTGGAGATCGGCTCGGGTCTCTCGACTCGAATTCCGATCACCCAACCACACAGATATTGTGACTACTACTACCATTACGTTTTAAAGGTAACCACAACAATTTCTCCAAGCACACAAACAGTCACACAAACAAGTCCACTGCTGGACATAGGCCTCTTGTTTAATAAGGATTAGCCGTATTTGCTTCTTTGGCAAGCTATGTCACGGGTTTGTTTAGTTATGATATAGTTTAGGTATATTTCGAGGTCAACGAGTCGAGGGTACAATACAGGTTTAGACAATTAAGTCCTTTCGACCCACATTCCGCCGAATAAATTTTTTGAAATAAAGTGATAGGAGTTGAGTGCGTCGCTGTGTTTAAGTCCAAGCCATCGTGGTTGTTAATTATGACAATAATGTAAAGAAATTTTGTGTCTATGCAGAAACAATGCGGCGGTGTGGATTCTTCCTCGAAGTCTTCGGGCTGTCGATGCCAGATTACCTACAGTGCGAGCTGTTCCCGGAGTCCACTGACACGGACGTGTGTCTTGGAAACCGAGAGGTTAGGGAGGCACGAATCAGAGCTGCTAAACCAGGTGAGGATAGAATACAAAAAAATATAATTACGCCCTTCCCAATACTAGGGTATTTATTATCCACCTTTCACCTTCCGGATTACGTGCCAGATGGTGAGCCTATCGCCATCTTTGTGTCCAAGCCAACGATATGTAAATCGTTCATAAGTTTTGGATAACCCTATTGGTACGTGTTTGTCACCTGGGGATCGAACACGGATCTTTTGACCCGGAATTCGATCATCCGGCTATCATGACTGTAGGTGAGAATAGAACGGTTTTTTTCACTGAAGGACTCTTAAAACAGGTTTTCTATTTCAGCGTAAAAGTAAAAAAACTTATAGAATACGATCTTTTTGAAGATAGATATCACGATAGCCGAGTGTTGTGTGATCGAATCGAGATATCCGAGTTCGATCTTTCGGTGTAAGGCTTGTATCAAAAGTTATTTCTAAACTTATGTGCGATTTATATCCATGGCTTTTATATAAAGACAGCGATAGGCTCATCATCTGTTACAATGTCCCAAAAAATTTTTCAGTGGAACGTGGGTCGAAAGCACTTAATGGTCTAGAACCTCTATCTTCACAAAGTACGTGAATATATTAATATGGAATCCTCATTGTCAGTTGCAAAAAAACGGGAGATTTTCTCGTTCTTTAATTTGTTGTTCTTCTGAACATTATCACGCAAAATATCACAGTGAAAAATAAAGTGGAAGATCTGTAATTGCGCAAGTTCTCAAACAAACTGCGGACGGCATGTTGTGCGACATCGCAATCTTGTCTCGAGCAAACAGTAATATGTGTCCACCCTACACGTGCCCGCATCTACGACGGGCTGTCTTCGAAGTGGGTGTTGTGTATGCACAATATAAAACCTCAACGATGTTCTCTCGTGTTCAAGAATATTTAATGTATGTAAAGTGTTTTGTCTCATGTTTTATTGCGGGTATAAGAAATAGTTTGTTTTTGGTTAACGCTTACAGAGTATATGTACGCTGTAAAATATTTATGTGTATCTATTCTGAACCTCCGTTGACGAGTGGCGTACACCGGTTTCCGGTACTGAGGTCCCAGGTTCTAAGTAAGTAGCTAAACACGGGTGTTATGGAATCAGAAACAACAAAGGTTTCCAGTCCAAACACCCAGATTCGAAAGAATTTAGTAATGTCGAAACATTGACTCGACTGGGATTCAACGGCATGAAAACCGGTGTATACGCCATTCATCACTGACAGATGGCGGGATAACCCTCGCTAAATTTCAATAGCAGAACGATGATAGGCAGCATCGTCAAAGGAGCTAGATGTCTGATAAAGCGATCGCCAATCCGCTTGCCTCCGTTTCGGAGAGGCCTATGCCCTGCAGTAGACTTTTACAGACCGTTTTGATGAATCATTTATTTAATAATAATATCCCGCAGTGGACTCTAACAAACCATTATATGCTGATGATGATCCAACAGTCTGCCCGAGCGGCTTCCAGTGCGACATGAACCGCTGCATCCCCCACGACTGGCGCTGCGACGGTCACGTCGACTGCGCGGACCGCTCCGACGAGCTCAACTGCCGTGTCTGCAAGCGCAGCGGCGACGTGCACTGCGGCAACCAGCGCTGCATCTCGCAGACGCACCTGTGCGACGGCAGGACCGACTGCCCCTGGGGCCAGGACGAGAGGAACTGCTGTGAGTGGTCCTTTCATGTACAAGTTTCTGATTAGTTTAGGAGAGTTAATACACTCAGGCGTTAAGTTGCGGAAGTTTCTTATTATAAAGTTGTTAGACAATTATATCGCACCATTACGCATGCAAATAAAAGGCATATGTTACGTGGTCCCAAGAGAAGAAGGGTAAGATCCTCCCTTACACAGCTCCAGGCACTCGTTAGTGCGAGTCTATTGAGAATTGAACTAAAGGTCTTCCATTTCGAATTCCGATAAGGCAACCATTCGGCTGTCATGACTAATAAGATGTCGAGGAAGTAATAAATTTCAAAATAATTCATAAAATAAAGTTAAATAATGAATTTATTTAAAATTTTTAATAAAAGTAACGACAGCAGAGTGTTTAGGTGATCTAAATGCAAGTCAAGAGACTCGAGGATTCCTCGGATCCCTAGGACTCGTGCCAAGGAGTTTTATCAAAACTTTATTACGATTTATATCGTTGGCTTGAACAAAAAAAGGCGGCGATGGGCTTACTGTCTGTCACGTTGTCCCAAAAATGTCCTCGCTGAAAGGTGGATCGAAAGCACTTAATCGTGTAGACCTCTGTCTACTCCAATATTGGGAATGGCGTGAAGATATTGACCTTGTTTTTTGCGGGTAGGTGTGTGCGTGAAAAGACGTAACAGAATTAGTGTTAGTGTTTTTTAAAATAAATTATGTTTTTTATTTCCTTAGTGCTAATACCAGGCTTAAGCAGTGTATTTTACCCACCAGCATACTTTAATATAATTATTTCTCAGCTTAGCAACTTTAATACACTTTTTGCACAATTTAATTTCTACTGTCCACCACCATGGAATCTCTACAGAAGTCACTAAATGAATTATCTACTTTATTTACTACCCAAATGGGTGAGTTCCAGAAAAATCTTGAGGCAAGTAAATCTTCTGAAACGGGGAACACTTCTTCAATATCAACTCAATATGGATTGTTTCGCATGTTTGTCCTTGCATCGTTCAAGACACTCAAAGAACAAATTCAACTTCTATTCAAGTTTTATGACCAAGTTGAAATGCGAACAAGACGCAAGATTATCTTAGTTCATGGCATGAAAGAGGACAAGAAAGAAGATCTCACTATGTTATTGTGTACAGTGTTCTCCAATCAACTAAAGTTGACCAGTATTAAAGCTGATGTGGTCACACACTGTCACCATCTGGGATCACCCAAAGGAGATAAACCGCACCCCATACTAGTTAAATTAAAAAAAAAATGTCGCTATGATATATTCTTAGCTGCTAGGAAAAAATTTGGTATATATTAAATATTAAATTTAGTATAATAAATGCTGGACCAAGGACGGCAATATAATTGTTACTGGGCTGGATGGACAGCGTTATAATGTTACTTCAGTCGCTGAGCTGGACCTTATTTGCTCCTCTGGAGACTCATCAGAAATGTTACATCCTCAAAAGGTTCTCAAGAGCAAGGTGATAAAGTGAGAAAAGCTATTTCTGCAGTCAGGCCTAAGAGAGCTATTAGGGCAAAGTAATATCTTACTATTTACAAAGTCTACCATTACTTTTATATTGTGATATGTTATATATAAAGTAACAATTTACTGAGATAAGTGCCATCAATACTTTTCTAGTGTTTAAAAGTTATGAAGAATGGAAATAGCATTAGTATTAAGGCACTTGTAACCATTAGTTTGGATTCTTATTAGTAATTTAAACACAAACATTCCAGTGTAGATTTATTCACCATTTAATTATACATTACAGTGTAGATTTATTTTACACTTTTTAGTAATAAGTTAACACTTAAGTATAACATTGTCATTTCCTATTTTGCTTCACAAATTATGGTCATATTTAAGTTGCATAAGGCAAACATTACATTTAAATTAAAGAAATCCAATAATGTGATGCATTTTTGCGGTTATCGATTTGAGCTATATGATTATGTATTTATGACTTTTTTGTCACAATTTCCTTTTTTAACTTTAACTGACAAGACAGAGTTTTAGTTTGTACAGCCTGAATCAGTTTTCACTATTCCATCTTTAATTATTGTAAATGGCAGTAAGTCATTTGGCCATATGCATGAACTACATATAATCTATACCATAGATATAATGTAGATTTTGATACTTTTCTTTGACTTTTTTTTACATTGTATTTTTGTACTTTTCTTTTAGTTTATTTTTTGGTTTTTGTTAGTTAGATAGTAAGATTATTAATATCGTTCCTTTTGGTAATAATGATTATTGATTGCGTATAATAAGTTGCTATAATCTAGCACCTACTTCTGGTTGGTAAAAGAGATTTGATCTTGATTTAGACTTAGTATAATATTAGAATATCAAATATATTACATATAGGAGTTATTTAAGCATAGTTACACTTTACATATGAAAATGAACGCGGATGTCTCGGACTGTAGTTCTAATAGTGATTCTTTTGACACCTTTTTCCGATAGCTGCAGTAGTGACGATAGTTTTCACAGTACAGATTTCATTCCATTAAATGAAACTTTATCTTCTACCTTCTCAGACGTCCTGAAAAACTTTAATATTGTCCACATTAACGCCCAAAGTGTTCCGGCACATTTCCCTGACATGCTAGCATCTTTTACTTCTGATAACATCAGCGCCATATTGGTATCAGAGTCGTGGCTTAAGCCCTGCTTATCGACTTCTTGTTATTCTGTTCCTGGATTTAATCTTATCCGTAATGATCGGGTCGGGCAGGGCGGTGGGGGTGTTGCGATTTATCTCCGTAGTGATATTACTAATAAAGTCCTTAAATTATCTTCTCAACCACCCTCGCCAAATGAAGCTGAACACCTTCTCATTGAAGTCATTTTAAGTAATACAAAAATTCTTTTAGGTGTCTTTTACAGCCCCTCTCTTCACAATAATTATTTCTCCTCTTTCGAAAAGACCCGTGAAGACTTAACTCCTCTATATAATCATGTTATATTAATGGGCGATTTTAATACCTGTTTATTAAAGGACGACCATCGTACTAAAAGTTTGATTCCTGTAATTTACATATCCTACCGCTTAATGCTACGCACAATTTGCCTGACTGTGTTCCTTCTTTACTTGACCTTATTATAGTCTCATCTCTCGATCACGTTTCAAAACATGGTCAGTGTGCCGCTGTAGCTTTTTCCCATCACGATCTCATTTTTCTTTCGTATAAAATACGTACTCCTAAACAACGTGTCAAAGTACTGATGCTAAGAAATTTCAGTGTGATTGATCACAATCGTCTACTTGAGGATGCAGCAAGTATAGACTGGTCTGATTTGTACTCGGCTAAGTCAATCGACGATAAGCTCCGATTAGACCCGTAAAAGTTAAACACCTACCTGCACCTTGGTTGACAGATGATATTAAGTTATTATTGAAAAAAAAATGAAGCTAAGGCACTCTATGCAAAAGAGAAATCGGATCGCAATCGCGATAAATACAAGGCAATCCGGAATCGCTGCAATACACTTTGTAGGGATGCTCAAAAACGCCACGTTCAAAAATCAGTCGAGAACGGCGACCCTGCAAAAATTTGGAAGTTTCTTAAAACAATAGGAGTTGGAAAGTCTAAACAATCCTCAGCTGTTAATGCTGATACTGACCTCGAATCCTTTAATAAGCATTTTTCATCTACCTCTTCTTTTCAGAATGATAGTAGAAAATTATATACTTTAAATACTCTGTCTAAAGCTATAACTCCTGACTTCCCACGTTCACTTTCAATCAATTTAACAACTGTGATGTTAAAAGAACGTACTGTCCATATCATCTAGTGCCATCGGATGCGATGGAATTAGCCGTAAAATGATCGTTCCTCTGATTGATGTTATCCTCCCTGTTTTGACTCATTTACTTAATTTTAGCATTTCCTCAAAATCTGTTCCCCGGGTATGGAAAGATGCCAATTTGATCCCGCTCCCCAAAAAAAAAATAATCCTTGTACCTTGTCTGACTATCGTCCTATATCTATCCTTCCGTTCCTCTCAAAAGTTTTGGAACGTTTAGTTTTTCAACAACTTTATAATTTCATAAATAAAAATTTCCTTCTCAATCCTTTTCAGTCAGGGTTCAGACCTGGTCATAGTACGGCTACCGCATTAATAAAAATTATTGACGACATTCGGTGGGGTATGGACATGGATTTATTATTGTGTGTGCTGCGTTCGATTAACATATCTCCAGACGTGATTGAATGGTTTCAAAGTTATCTGTGTGGTCGTCGGCAACGTGTTTCAATAAGTAATGCTGTATCTACTTGGCATGATTTTCTTGCCGGCGTACCGCAGGGTGGCGTGTTGTCTCCTCTCTTATTTTCTGTGTTTATCAATACTATCACTCCACGAATATCTTTTCTCTACCATTTGTATGCAGACGATCTTCAGATTTACTCACATACATCACTTGGTAACTTGGCCAATGCCATTAACGACACTAATTTGGTCCTTGCTTCAATCCACGATTGAAGCAGGTGTTTTGGTCTAAATTTGGACCCTAATAAAACCCAAGCTATAATTGTTGGAAATAGAAACCAGATTTCCAAAATTAACGTAAATATATTACCTGAAATTTGTGTTGATGGCAAAGTTGTATCCTTTAGTAAATCTGTTAAAGATCTAGGACTATACATAGATCAGTCTCTTTCTTGGTCGTTGCATATCAAAGAGACAAGTAAAAAATTGTTTGCGGCAGCCTCCTCTTTACGAAGATTGCGCAATTATTTTCCCATTACCACAAGAATTTTATTGGCACAGACTTTGTTATTTCCCATTCTAGACTATGCTGATGCATTTTATTCGAACATCACTGAGGAGAATTTGAATAAACTTGAGCGTCTTCAAAATTTTATTATTAGGTTCATATTTGGTCTTCGCAAATATGATCATGTATCAGAGTTTCGCGCTAAGCTCAAGTGGCTCCCTATTAGACTTCGTCGGAATACCCACATTCTATCTCTGCTGTACTGTGTACTATTTGATCCTAAAACGCCGAACTATCTCAAGGAAAAGTTCGAGTTTATGGGCGTTTCAACCAAACCATTCAACCATTCAAGAATAAAATACATTGCAATAGCCATTCAAGATTGGCAGACAAATTAATTTTGCGAATGCCCGCCCATAGCTCGATTTTTTATCATTCCTCCTTTCACGTAAAAGCAGTGTCGCTGTGGAATTCGCTCCCGGTTGACATAAGGAGGGCTCTGAGCCTTGAATTATTTAAAAATAAAATCAAACAGTATTATTTAGGAAAATTAATGGGATAATTTTGAATCTTTTCTTTTTCTTTACATATGTATTTGTTTTCGTTGTTTTTCACTGTTTTTTTTTTCGTAGGTAAAGTGTATCTATTCATTATTTTTTGTATGATATATTTAATTGTGCTTCCTTATTTATATGTACACACCCCCGGGAAATTTTTACTTAATATTCTCTGTGAAAGGTCTGCCTGGAAGAAATCGCTATTTAAGCGATGAGGCCGCCCTTTGTACAACCACTGTATATAACCTTTTTAAATGTATATCCTGTTAATAATATTTCTGTTATGGTGTATGCAATAAGGTGTATAAATAATAATAATAAAACTTTTATATTAAATCTGTAGATAAAACATATTGGAGACGGGTATATAAGTTATCAATGTTCAGTTATCTCTGAAATGAACTGTGATTTTAAGTTGGATGTAAGCCAGGGATGCATTGAGATGTATTTGGATAAAATGGAAGCTGAAATTTATACAATGTAGCGGTTTAACAGAAAATCTTCTGGGTTTTATACGAGATATCGCTTGTCAGAAACTGTATGAAGATTTTAAACAAAGCGATAAAAATAAAATTTTAAACGAAACTGTTTCAGTATTTAAGGAAAAATCTCTTAACAAACAATAACAGTTCACAATTTTTATTGACAGAAACGTGTTGTCTTTCTTTTTTTTTTGAAAAACTATTACCAGCAATGTCAAATAATAATACTAGTATTCCTGTGAACCACTTCAACTAACGATAAGCTGCAATATTTGTGTCTGGAGTTGGTTTACGACAATAGTTGAATGGCGGGCCCGAACCAGCGACGTTGTTTCGCCGTCCGCACCCTAAACCAATAGGCTATTGACACTTCAATATATTTTTTTTTTATAGAAAAGGGAGGCAAACGAGCAGGTGGCTCACCTGATGGTAAGTGATTACCGCCGCTCATGAACACCCGCAATACCAGAGGCATAGCAGATGCGTTGCCTCCCTTAGCGTTTCCCCCCTTCCCAGAATTGGGGGAGGGGGGGGTGTGGGCTACCGGTTACCTGCACTCACCAGACGAAACGCAGAAGTTAGACTTTTACTTTACGCCGGTATTCTGTGAGGTCGTGGTACTTCCCCGGTCGAGCCGGCCAATTCATGCAACAACAAAACTGATGCGTGGCTCTACCACTGTAAAAATATGTCTTTATCTGCGTAGATACAATTTGTTCAACCAAATTTCGTTTAGTGTACCATCTAAATACGCACACAAAATCAGTTCTAAGCTAAAGAACTACAATTGAATTGTTGTTTAAATTCTAATGACAGATTTCGAATTAAATTAAATGTAAACGAGATAAAATATTTTGATAATATTTTAATTTAATTAAAAATTTAATTAATGTGTAAATCTTTTTATTTTCATTATAAATTTAAAAAGGTATTCAATTGTACAAAAACGATTAATGTAGAGCTCTTCAATTTCCGACAGCGAGTGATAAAAATCTTTAACTCTGTCAGTGATTGAATCAGTGTTCATAAATTAAAATTGTTCTTTCAGTTACATTTATTTAAATTCTTAATGAAAATGATAACGGTTTTCTGTTTATATATAAATATAAATATTAACTATGATAATTTTGGGTTATGATATGATAAATTTATGTCAATGACTTTAATTATCCTTAAAAGTCCACTGCAGGACATTTGCTTAAGGATTCTTTAGATTATGATTATAATTAAGATTATATACAATAGTAATAAGGATCTTCAGGCATAGTCCCTGACGGGATAGCCAGAAAGAACTGATAACTAAGTGTCATGATGATCTTAATATATCTTTTTCGCTTCTTTAATGTTTCTTCATACGCGCACGTCTAGGTATACGAATCTCTTGACCTTCCTCTTTTCGAGTAATTTGCTCACGCGATCTTCGAGAGTTAGTCTCGGCCTACCCCGATAAATTTTATTGAGAATCAAAATAAGTAATGAAATCTGTGAAATAAATATCTTAATTTTGTCAACAGTACGCCTCAGCGAAGAAAATGGTGACGTGGGTCGGGGTGAACTGCAGGTGTACCGCGCTGCCAACCAGTCATGGTTTCCCGCTTGCATCACCAATCTAGACGACAGCACAGCCAACAAGCTCTGTACTATGCTAGGATACTCGTGAGTAGATAGTGTTTGTTACTATCCAGATTACTGGAAAATGAAGCGTACTTTTCTAGATGATCACCATTTTTTATAATGTCGTCAGTTTTGAGGTTCGATTCCCGGACGGATCAATGGTTCCGGTTTCGAATCTCGCTGGGGACAAACATTTGTTTGATGAACATGAATATTTCTACTTGAAACATACTTACTTACTTATCTTCACGCACAATCCCTGACGGGGTAGCCAGAGAGAACTGATCGCCAAGTGTCACGTTCCCTACATACCTCTTTCGCTTTTTTCAGATTCATAATCTTCTTCATTTACTTGAAACATGTATATGAATATTTATCTATATAGATATACATATATTTGTATGACTATATTGTCCCCTGGGCTTGAACACTGTTGTACCCTAGGATTGATTCTTAGCTTCAAAAGCTCACTACCAACCAGGCTGTAGGGTTATTGGTATCACAAAATAAATAAATTACATAAAAGGACAACGCACGATACATTGTAGAAAATTACACATACTGGTGCATTGCAACGTCACATAATGATACCAAAGTAAGCAGCTGAATCACTTTCATTATGGAATCAGAACCAACGACGGTACCACAAATCAAATCAAATCAAATAAAAACACTCAGACCCCAGAAAATGTTAAATAAAATGTTTGGCCGGGAATCGAACCCAGGGCCTCAGAGCTGGTGACACCATGTCAACCTGTGCGTGCGCCATTCGTCCACGAAGGTCGTGAAACAAATCATGTACGTTAACGTAAATGTTTGTAATAACTTTGTGTGATAGCTGGGTGAACCAGAGCGCGACGGTGGGCGGGCGGGCGGCGGCGCTGGCGGCGGCCGCGCCGCTCGAGCACGGCGTGGCGCAATCCTACCGCGCCTTCCAGCGTCGCGAGGGCGGTTTGCTCCGCGAGCTCAAGGACTGTCGCCACGACTCCGCGCGCATACACCTCGTCTGCGATAGCTATGGTTAGTCACACTTACATATTTTCTTTATTTTTAATTAAAAAAATCTTCATGCCATTCCCAATACAGGGGTAGACAGAGGTATAGATAATTAAGTGCTTTCGATCCCACCATCCACCGTAGTCATTTTTTGGGTCAACGTGACCGATGGTGAGCCCGACGCCGACATTATTTCTAAGTCAACGATACACATCGTACATAAGTTTAAAAAAAAAAAACATTACGAGCGACGGAGATCGAACTGTGGTCTCATGACTCGAATTCCGATCACTCATCTAGTGTCACGATAGCCGAGTTGTTGGGTGGTCGGAATTTCGAGTCGAGAGACCCGAGTTCGATCCCCAGGTGGCAGTACCAATGAGTTTTTCAAAAACTTATGTACGAATTTCATCGTTGGCTTGGACATAAAGGCGGCGACGGGCTCACCACCTGTCACGTTGTCCCGAAAATATCTTCGGTGGAAGGTGGGTCAAAGGGACTTAATTGTCTAGACTTGACCTCTGTCTACCCCTGTATTGGGAATTGCGTGAAGATATTCATATTCATATTCATTCATCTAGTGTTATTAGTTTGAAAAGTATTCTGTTTAATAATTTTATTTACTTTTTACTAATCATTGTCACGATGGCATTGGGATGGATTTGAATCCGATCCTCAGGTGGTAGAATCGTACCAATGAGTTTTTTCAAAACTTATTTATGTCTAATATTCATAGCTAGGACATAAATACGGCGACTGGCTCACCAACTATCACATTTTCCCAAAAATATATTTGGTGGAAGGTGGATCGAAAATACTTAATTGCCTAGACGTCTGTCTACCCCAGTATTGACATTGGTGTAAATTATTTTATTTTATTATCTAGAAGTTCATATGTGTATTGGAATAACAGAAAATATTATCTCGAATCCTGTAATAGTCAAATATACAATTGTTTGACTTCGTACGTCGTATTTCGAAATACAATAAAAGTATTGGCAACTTTCTATATAGAGGGTTTTTTTTCTAAGGACTTTCAGGGCAACCAACGTATGTATGTAAAATAAAACTTCAGCAAAGATTATGTTATTTGAATACACGGCGGCAAATTTTCAGTTGACTTATATTAAATATAAGAAAGTTTGTTTCGGTGCAAAATGGCGACTTAAATATTTTTGATTTGTATTAAAAATGTCGCAAGTCTGAGACAGGGCAACGACCCCTTAAAGCGCAAAAAACGCAAACTACTGTATTGGAACACGTATCACGTGCGGGATGCTAAATTAAATCGCGTGCTTACTCCGCGTTTATAAAGATGGAAGATTTTCAATAAAACTAGTATAGTTTTTAACAAACTATTTTCACTTCCCGACGTTTCGGATGCGTTCAGGGCCCTTGGTCACGGGGGGAGCCCCCGTTTTATTTAAAATGTGTAGTATTCGCGTATATACAAGAAAAGATCTAGCAATTAATAATTTTTTTCTACAAATTAAATTTTTGTGACAAAATGATATTTTTTTCTCGTAATTAATATTTATTTCAGTATTGTTTGATATGCTTCAAAATAATAGTATGTGTAGTATAATATAATAATAGTACAATAGTATAATATCTATTTACTATTATGTAAATGCTTTGGAGTGTAAATATTATTAGGTTTTATTTGCGACTTTATCATCATTATCATCATTATCATTACAAAGTTAATTAAAAAAAAGGTCTAAACATTCCCAATACTAGGGTAAACTGTAGACAATTAAGTAATTTCGACCCACCTCACCGATAGCCGAGTTGTTGGGTGGTCGGAATTTCGAGTCAAGAGAACCGAGTTCGATCCCCAAGTGGCAGGCTCGTACCTATGGGTTTTCAAAAACTTATGTACGAATTATATCGTTGGCCTGGACATAAAGACGGCGACGGGCTCACCACCTTTCACGTTGACCCGAATTATCTTCGGTGGAAGGTGGGTCAAAGGGACTTAATTGTCTAGACTTGACCTCTGTCTACCCCTGTATTGGGAATTGCTTGAAGATATTTTTTTTTATTTATATACATATATAGACATTTTAAAATCACCCGCTTTAAATTTAAAAATAAGAATTCAATACGGCTTTTCCACGTTTACCCCTGAAAGCGGTTTGTCTGGTTTCTTTTTTGTTTAAGTTTTTTTTTTATTAATAAATGTCCTCGCGTCATTCCCAATACAAGGATAGACAGAGATCTAATCTAGGCAATGAAACCCCTTGCACACCCCCTCCACCGCAGACATTTTTCGGGTGACACAATGTGACACGTGTTGAGCCCGTGGACGTATTTATGTTCCTGTCGCCGTAATTTTTAAAAATTTTTTGTACAAAGTTACTTTGTGATTTTTTTCATAAAATAACTGTATAGAAAAAGTCTTAAGTTATGGGTAAAACGAAATGAGTGTAGTTAAATAATAAATATCTAAAAAGGAGAAAAACATATGTTGTCTTATACCCTTAAGCAGTAACACAATAATTGGTCACGTGGGCGTGACGTCGTCTAGAGGTTACAGAGAATTTATACAGAATTTATACAGAATTCTCAAGAATTTTGTCTGATATTCGTTGACAATATTTTATTTTTCGGTCTCTTTATGAGTCACGTTAGCAGAGTGGTTGCGTGATCGGAATTCGAGTCAAGAGACTCGCGTTTTATCCCAAGTGGTAGGCTCGAACCAATAAGTTTTTTGAAAACTTATCTACGATATCGTTAGCTTGGACATAAAGACGGCGACTGGTTTACCACATGTCACGTTGTCTCAAAAATGTCTTCGGCAGAATGTGTGTCGAAATGACTTGATTTTGTAGATCTCTGTCTACCCCATTTGAGAATGGTGTGAAATATTTTTTAAATCAAATTTTTTTTAATAATAGAGGCCACTCTTAGGCCTCTTCGGTAAGGAGAATTTGGCGTAGCCGTCACGCTTATTAAATTAATATGTGCACCTAGGACCACAGACGTCAAACTTTATAAAACAAAGAGCTTTTGCCAGAGACTATGTCCATTCGAACTAGAACTTTTCACTGGTTTATGAATATGAAAATGATTGAATTATCTTTTGTTATAAAAATCAGGTTTTAATATAAATTTCTCTTTTATATAACTGTACAGTTACGGACATTGAGCTGGAATTCGGAATATCTTCTGGTACATGGCGCCAACGCTATAACTGGAGTAAATAAAGAGATTTAAATTATCTATTGATGCATCTAGCACACGGTGGCTTGGAGGTAAGGGCATTGCCATGATATGGCAGAGGTCACAGGTTCGAAGCCCGCCCGTGTCAGATGATTTTTTAAATTTCTCTTTAATTTAAAAATAAAAAAGATTTTTAGAATTCATAATTTGAACAACAAGACATCGAATATTGAAAACCGCGTTCAAATCCGTTTCGTATCTTTTGCGTTATGCTCGTAAAAACTAGAAAACAGACAAACAGACAAAAATATTTATTTTTGCGCGGTTTGGGCTCACATCCGATTGGTATTTACTATCGATCTACTACGATCGTTGATCTGCTCGCCAAGCGTGGCGATTATGACTAACCCTCCCTTACAAATTAAATCAAATCAAATATTTATCAAAATAAGAATTTGCATTAATTTATCGATTGTAATTTTTTAAATGACCGTCGTTTCGTAATGAGGTTCCCCTAACGGAGAAGAAATTAGCGAAAGAAACTCCGTAGGTATCCTCTTTTTTTTAGTCAATCCCATTATTAACATGGCACCGAAGGTGCGATGACCTCATTCCCTGCGGTTACTGTCATTAATATATACATTTTTAGTGTAGGAACCCCTGATGTACAGTTTTTCTTTAATAATTTTTTAAACCTGTTCATAGGCAGTCTTTGCACACATACTAAGTTGTAGAAGCGTATATGTCACTCGTATATACCCGTATACAACAGGCGTTACGTTGCAGAAGCCTATATCCTGCAGGAGAGACAGGCCGTTATGTATGTATGAATGAACTGTAATCCACGCAGTAGTGTGAAGGGACCCTAGTTTATTACACAATTGAAACGGGAAAACTCATTAATGTCCGCATATTTGCCAAAATAAATAAAGTTCTATCAACATTCATTTTCTAAAAGGAACGAAATAAATATTTCTTTATTTATCGCGTCCCTCAGGCAACTTTATGTCATATTATGTTTACAAAGGAGGATGGTGGATGTCACCGAGCAAGTAGATTGAATAGGGTTGTCACTTTTAATATATTCTTTTATTTTTTTATGGAGGAATAAACAAAATTGTTTAAAAAATATAAACAAATTAATCATTAACAAAAACATTTTTTTCCAACACCTCGGGTTGACTGGTAGAGAATGCCGCTAAGGCATTAAGTTCGCCCTTTGTTATGCTTATTTTAAAGGTGATACAATGAAGTTTAAATAAAAAAAAAAATTATTCCACCTCTATCAAACTGTGGCAAGTCTTTTGGATTAGAGAGACACTGGTTACAAACGTGTAATCGTATGTAAATACAAGTGTACAATACATTTATATAATACATTCCTTTCGGCCCACCTTATACCAAAGACATTTTTCTGAGACTACGTGACAGAGAGTGAGCCCGTCGTCGTCTTCTATTTCGTACTTCTATGTTGTAGCCGTGATTATAAATAAATATGTATTTTAAACACTGAATTATTACTTTTAGTATTTTGGAAAGGAGATTTTGGATAGGACGATGAAGATAAAACATTAATACAGAAACAAAACACAAATAAACAATTATCTAATATAAATGTCCGTGTAGTTTCATAAAGTAGATGACAGTCAAAATAAGCATAATAAAAGCAGTGCGATGTTATTCATACTAATGATTTTTTTATTTATTTATTATTTGTTAAATTAGGTACAATACAAGATAAATAAATATATATATATATATATATATATATATATATATATATATATATATATATATATATATATATATATATATATATATATATATATATATATATATATATATATATATATATATATATATATATATATATATATATATATATATATATATATATATATATATATATATATATATATATATATATATATATAAATTAATTACAATGTAAAACGATGTTTTCAGTCATATTTCCTACAGTTTCCTTTTAAAATGTACGGGAAGTACATTACTTCTATAATATAAATGTGTAAATTTTTTAAATATCCATGATTCTAAATACGAGTATTGTAAGGAGAACTCTCTTAACGAATGTGTCAACCCTAATGCAAGACGCACAGCGAACATTGCGTTACCTGGCACCTGATGTCTTGATTTATTTAGTCGAGAGGTTTCTATGACGCATACTTATTTATTTTTATAGGGTATGTAGAATACCATACAGTATGTATTCGCATAAAACAATATAAATACATAAAATCTTCACGCCAATATGTAAGGTAGATAGAGGTGATTAGAAGACTTATTTTTGGACGTGATAAGCGGTGAGCCTGTGGCTAGGTGATCGGAATTCGAGTCATGAGACTCGAGTTCGATTCCCAGGTAGGCTCGTACTTAATAACTTTTTCAAACCTTACGTACGATTTATATCGTTGGCTTGGACATAAAGACTGTGATGATAGGTTCACCGCCTTCACGTTGTCCCAAAATAAAACCCGATAAAATGTGGGTTAACAGGACTAAGATGTCTAGACTTTTGGTTACCCCTTCACGCAATTCCCAATACAGGGGTAGACAGAGGTCAAGTCTAGACAATTAAGTCCCTTTGACAAACCTTCCACCGAAGATATTTTCGGGACAACGTGACAGGTGGTAAGCCTTTCGCCGTCTTTATGTCCAAGCCAACGATGAAATTCGTACATAAATTTTTGTTAAACTCATTGGTACTGCCACCTGGGGATCGAACTCGGGTCTCTCGACTCGAAAATCCGACCACCCAGCAACTTCGCTATCGTGAATTTTACCCCTGTATTGTTGGTTACCACCTGTATAGGAAAATACGTGAAGATGTAAAAAATACGTTTACTTGAAATTTATGGAGGGAGAAGTTAATAACGTTAACCTGTTTTATGGTGTTATAATTTTCGGGACTTTTTATTACGTAAAACTTCTTTTTGAAGATTTGAAGTTTGCCAATAACTCAAAGTTTCTGCTGCGTAGATTGCTTCAGCTGAGTTACGAGCGAGATTTCATATCGAACTTACGAGTTACCAATTTAATGAAATTCTCTTTCTCTTACTCTTTTGTTAAATTGAGATGTAAGTTGAGAAAAAGTTTAAACTGTTTGTAAGACGTGAACAGTATTTTCATATTTTTTTTGTTCACGCTTTTTCTCAGAACAGTCAGATAGAAGCTTCCACCGAAGTTTATTTTGTGACAGGTGGTGAGAGTAGGGTTTAATATTGTCATAACTATCACATTCTGTAGCCAAGGGGGGTGATCGGTTCGATTCCCAGGTGGTAGGGACGTACCAATGAGTTTTTTGAAAACTAATGTACGATGTTGTTGTCGTTGTGTTATGTCGATTTTGGACATAAATACGACGACAGGCTCACCATCTGTCACGTTATCCACAAAAATGTCTTCGGTAAAAGGTAGGTCGAAAAGACTCAGTTGTCTAGAGATCTGTCTGTCAGTATTCAGAATGGCGAAAAGATATTTTACCTCCCAAGCTCTAATACAAACCGTACAAAAGTTTAGAAAAAAGCTTATCCTGACTTCCCAGAG
The DNA here is from genome assembly GCA_029286605.1 of Sericinus montela. Lineage (NCBI taxonomy): Eukaryota > Metazoa > Arthropoda > Insecta > Lepidoptera > Papilionidae > Sericinus > Sericinus montela. The sequence goes on from JAGSMR010000016.1 coordinate 7,145,840, forward strand.
ATAAAACCTCACCTCGATCCTCACGGTACTATCGTAGCTTAATACTTCGAATATCCATAATTAATTATTATTTCGTCTGAACCGCGCGCCGCCCTTTTGTTTAATTGATTAAGCCGACGTGAAATTTAATATTGGTTTCCGCGATTCTCAAACTTAAACAAAGTTACGTTCGTACAATTGTTACCAGCGGAGTGTTTTGTCGGAATTATGACTTCGTAATGGAATAAGAACTTTGTAAATGTTTTAAACGTGATTTTAAAGGGCTTTGAGTTGGTTGTTTTCTGCGGGTTTCGAACGAATCGACTCGGTGTTTGAAAGTTTGATTACCTATTTTCTTTGTTTTGTGTAATACATAGTTAGAAATAGTCGACTACAGATTGAATTAGTATAAGTGACAAAATGTAACAAATATTTTTACGGCCTAATTATAAATATGTAAATAATAAATAAATTATAATAAATAAATACATAGACATTACATAATATATTGGTATATTATATCACACATTGCTCTGATCCCAAAGTACCTTAAGCACTTGTGTAATGGAATCTGAAACAACGACCGAACCACAAACACCCAGACCCGAGAAAATGTAGAAAAAGTGGTTTTCTAGGCCTCTCCCTTGAGACACCCACGAGAAGGGAAGGATAAATAAGGATATTTTATTCTTACGGCGATACCACACGCAAATACGATAAAGATATATTAATGATATAATAATAATAAACATTTTCACGCGTAGTCCCTGACGAGGTAGCCAGAGAGTACAGATCACGAAGTATCGCGATCTTTACATGCCTCTTCCGCTTTCAAATTCATCATTTTCATCAAACACGCACGTCTAGGTATCTATATAAATAAAATCTTCAAGCAAATCCCAATACAGGGGTAGACAGAGGTCTAAACTATTAAGTCCCTTCAACCCACCTTTCACCGAAGATAGTTTTGGGGCAACGTGACAGGTGGTGATCCCGTCGCCGTCTTTATGTCCCAGCCAACGGTTTAAATCGTACATAAGTTTTTCCCATTCTATTTCCAACTCGGGTCTCTTGATACGAATTCCGATTACCCAACCTCTTGGCTATCGTGACTAAATATTCTAACTTAATATTCACATACACATGTACATATAAACTTGGTAGCCTAGTGCTAAGGGTGTTCTAAATCGAGGGAAAAACATTTTGAAATGTTTTCAATATTGAAGAAATACATCGTAAGACATTAAATGTCTAAGAATTAATTTATGTACATAAGTCACAAATTAATAAAATATAATTCGACGAGACGATCTCTGTGAAGCCAGTTCTGAGGTTCGATTCCCGGACGGGCCAATATATATATATATATATATATATATATATATATATATATATATATATATATATATATATATATATATATATATATATATATATATATATATGTATATATATATATATATATATATATATATATATATATATATATATATATATATATATATATATATATATATATATATATATATATATATATATATATATATATATATATATATATATATATATATATATATATATATATATATAATCCGATAATCGTTTTATTTTAAATTTATGTATGTATTTATATATCTATGTAAAAATATTATACCGTCGGCTTCGTCACTAGGATATTGGGTCATACAGACCATCATATAGACGTATTTATTCAAAGAATCACTTTGTCTTCGTTTAGTTGTTTACTGAGTTTATGCTGCTATAGACAGACAGACAGACGCTGCGGGCTTACTTTATTATATATATATTCTTTTATGACTCGGGGCCCAAAGTATGTCAGTTGTAGAGTAATACATCTTTCCTTAAAGAAGTTATAATTCAGGATCCTACAAAGACCAAGTATTTATGGAGCCTAAAAGGAATTCTGAGAAGTTTCTTTGCGAAGATTTTATGAGATTACACGAAATTTAATAGGGAAATAACTTAGAGATTTTTTTTATTTAATTGAAAAGCGTATCTCAGCAAACTTAAGAGAAGTGTAGCTGTCACTATCGCCGGTGATCGAGATTTAAATCGGGATTTTATGAGAGGTATTTTATAAATAAAATAAATAAACATCTTCACGCAATTCCCAATACAGGGGTAGACAGAGATCTAGTCTAGATAATTAAGTCCCATTGACCCACCTTCCACCGAATATATTTTTGGGACAACGTAACAGGTGGTGAGCCCGTCGCCGTCTTTATGTCCAAGCCAACGATGTAATTCGTACATAAGTTTTTAAAAAAACTCATTGGTACTGCCACCTGGGAATCGAACTCGGGTCTCTTGACTCGAAATTCCGACCACCCAACAACTCAGATATCGTGGCTCCCAAAGGTATTTTATGTCAAAAAAATGTCTTCCGGAAAGGTGGTTGTCAGGATTATGAAACTTCTGTCGGAAACCTCTGTCTACCCTAGTATTAGGAATGGCGTGAAGATTTTTTTATTTTATTACCGAGACTCTAGGTCTGTTCCCTCTGGCTATCCCGTGAGATATTGTGCGTAAAAATACAGTAGTACTGTTTTATATTTTGTCTTGTTATAATATGCCATGTTTATAAAAAGGCCACAGATAAAACAAATCGTCGTCCCCAATGACCTGATATAACGACATCAAAGGTTAACAATCTGCTCTTGTATATTTTGTAATTTATTGAGTTAAAATGGAATTCCATTCTCCTTAACCGCTTTTGTATTAATGAGCTCTGGAATATTTAGGGACTTTAACGCGTGAAAATTTGAGTCATGATTTAAAAATTTAGGTCACCTTTAAAAGGTTAGTGAATATTAAAAAATATCTTCACGTCATTCCCAATACAGCGGTAGACAAAAGTGTAGACAATTCAGCCTTTTCAACCCACCTATCACCGAAGGCTATATCGGTCAATCTGACAAGTGATGAACCCATCGTCGTCATAGTGTTCAAGTCAACTGTACAATATACTTCCATAGATATATATTTACACAGATAAATAATCATATATGCATATAAATATCCATGCCTCGAGTACAAACATTCATATTCATCATACAACTCTCAGCTTCTAAGGCAGTCACTACGAAGTGTACTTTGGCTTGGGCACTAAGGTAGCCATAGGCTCACCACTTGTCACTTTGTATCAAATAAGTTGCGATGGAATGTGGGTCGAAAGAACTATACTGTCTCAACCTTTGCTTACCTCAGTATGAGAAACTGCATGAAGGTATGAATAAAAATAAATACATATATACATAGGGATAACATCACATACATTGATTTGATCCCAAAGTAAGCAGGTTAAGCATTTGTATTATGTAATCAGAAACAACGAAGGTACCACAAACACTCAACACCGAGAAAATGTAGAAAAACTGTTTTCTACATCGACCCGAACTGGAATCAAACCCGGGACCTCAGAGCTGAGTATGAGAGACATGGAAATCAGTGTGTACACCACTAGTCCACGGAATCCGTCGAAAAAAGAAAAACATGCGATTTCTGTGTAAACATAATTAAACCAGCATACATCTAATTCCATTTATTCATTAATTTACTGAAATTATCTTCGGATGTTTTCCTTATCCGTATATAATTTAATTACATTTTTCTTTTATCCTACAGAATTATGCTAGCTAGGCTGCCATGGAGAGATGTATGTCAATTTTTATTAAATTCCACCGGGCCGAAGGTTGGGTTTTGACAGCGTATAAATTGCCGAACCTGGGGCATACCGGTAATGTTCCTTTTAGTGCATACGATTAATAGATCTTTTAGGGTTAACGATCAGTAGTCGTTGATATAATGACCGATCAAAGAAAATTGAACTTCTAAAACATAGTCCCTGACGGTGCAACCAGAGAGAACAGATCGCCAAGTGTCACGACCGTTACATACCTCTTTCGCTACTTTCAAATTCATCATTCTCTCCATTCATGCACGTCTAGGTATCCGAGTACTCTTGACCCTCTCCTCTTCGATCAATGCTCACTTGTTTTCCGAAAGTTAGTCTAGATCTATCTCGCCCCCTTTTATTGTTAACTATTGCGCTATGTATTTTTTTCACTCATTCGTTCAACGTGCCCAAACAATTTTAATGTAATGTAATGGTACACGCCAATGGTAGACAGAGGTCTCGACAATTAAGTCTTTTCGACCCACCTTCGACCGAAAATATTTCTGGGACAACGTGACAGGTGGTGAGCCCGTCGCCGTCTTTATGTCCAAGCTAACGATATTAATCGTACGTAGGTTTTCAAAAAAACCCCGCGCGGTACGCGCCTGCCACCTGGGGATCGAACTCTTGTCTCTCGACTCGAATCCCGAACACCCAACCACTCGGCTGTCGTGAATAGGCTTATATGTTAGTTTCATTTATCATTATGATCGGAAGGAAAGGAGATCAAACGTACTGTATCATTATTTTTACGAATATGCCATATTTGTGGCATTTAATAGAGTTGGTAGCATTTGTAGAATTTAAATTCTAGTAACGACAGTCCAGTGGTTGAGTGATCGGAATTCGAGTCAAGAGACCCGTGTTCGATCACCAGGTGGTAGACTCTTATCTATGGGTTTTTTCAAAACTTATGTACGATTTATGTTGTGGCTGGCTTGGACATAAGACGGCGCCAGTCTCACCACCAGTCATATTATCCCAAAAAGTTTATTCGGTGGAAGATGGGCCGACAAGACTTAATAGTCTATATCTCTGTCTACCATTGGCGTGTACCATATCATTAAATAATTCGGATCGTAATCATGTCGTAACGAGTAAAGGCTACCGCCCAACGTTGAACAAATATATTGCAGGAACGTGTAGCAATATATCATTGTCTAATGAAAATCTTATAGAAAGTGCTTTATTGTACCTAATATACATATTACAATGCCGTTTGATTACGACTTGAGAATATACCATCTCATTTCTTTTGCATTGAAGTTGCCACTTAAATGAAAAGCCATGAAAAACTATTGGCTACTGTCTTTAGGTGGGCTAATCATCACGTTAGATCATCAGACTAGTTTTTAACAGACTGATTACGGGCAGCAGCGTCTACGGCATACTGCGATCGACAAACTGCTTGTCATGCGTGGCGATAGTAACAAACACTCCTGGGAGCTGACTATGGTCCTGCAGTGGACTGTTACACGTCGTCGTGATGATGATATCATAAAAATAGTACTTGGGGGACCAAGGTTCACTTGAAATACATATCTTAAGTGAATGTCATTCTGGAGTTTTAATTAATTAAATATTATCTATAATAATCAGAAGTCTTAGTCTAGACAAGTAAGTCCCTTCAATCCACCTCCCACCGAAGATATTTTGGGACAACGTGACAGGTGGTGAGTCCGTCGCCGTCTTTACGTCCAAGCCAACGATATGAATCGTACATAGGTATTGAAAAAATCCATTGGTGCCAGCCTGCCATCACGGGATCGAACTCGGTTGTTTCAACTCGAATTCCAATCCCCCAAACACTCGGCCATCGTGACTTCAAGCTTTAATTCTATTTTTATTAAATAAGAATTACAAACGACAGTTATGTTAAAATGACAGTACTTTGCCTTCGAAGTTGTGGGGTTCGAATCCTGCTGTTAGCCGTTTGTTAAACATTTGTGTGAAGAATATGATTGGGTATACTTGAGTCTTGGAAGTTTATATGCATATAAAATTATTTAATTTTATCATATATGTATGTTTGTATGTTTTTCTGATAGCTTAGACACATTAATAGTCACGATAGCCGAGTTGTTGGGTGGTCGGAATTTCGAGTCGAGAGACCCGAGTTCGATCCCCAAGTGGCAGTACCAATGAGTTTTTCAAAAAACTTATGTACGAATTTTATCGTTGGCTTGGACATAAAGGCGACGACGGGCTCACCACCTGTCACGTTGTCCCGAAAAATATCTTCGGTGGAAGGTGGGTCAAAGGGACTTAATTGTCTAGACTTGACCTCTATCTACCCCTGTATTGGGAATTGCGTGAAGATATTTATGTATTTTATTTTAGACACATTAAGACGGCGGTATGCTTATCTCCTGTCACTTTGTCCCAAATAATCATGAAAAGTGGGTCAATCTTCCTACCTCCAGTGTTAGGAAATTTCATGAAGCTAAAATATAAACAATACATTTAAAAACCTTACCCGCGTCGGATGTCATCTTTAGATTTAAACTTCTGTACGTAGCATTAATCTCGAGTGACAAGGACAGACGTAACTTTCCAGGGCGTAATCTCTTAATTGTAATCCTGTGACTAGATTGCAAAAACTTTAATTATATTTCTGCCAGGTTAGCTGTACACGGCGGCAGGTGGTAGCAGATAGGATAAGTCAGAGGTGTTGAGCGTTTTTCATGTTATTACGACTTTAATTAATATCGTTTACAGACAATTTTTATTGATTTTAAAGCATATTTGTTATACTGAACTTTATGTTATTAAATTTAGGAGACGTGGCAACGCCAACGTTACGGCAAAGTTCGCGGCGGGAATCGCCGCCCGTGTAAGTTGAAATTTTAAACATTTTTTCTCTTAAATTGAATCGTTTATAGAGGAATAATTTTTGAAGAATAATTTATTGCTATTCACTTCTGATAATATTTTTTTCACCACACATATCCCAATACTAGAGTACACTTTAGTACTTTCGAACTACATTTCATCGGAGCTTATTTAGAACAACGTGACAGGTGGGGATCGTTAAAGTGTCCAAGCCAAGAGTACAAGTCGTACATAAGTTTCGAAAAAAAAAAAAATCTTTGTTACAAACTTTCCTTCGAACTAATGCCTTATGTCGAATCCCGATCACTCACCATTCGGCTACCTTGACTATTAGTTACTAATGGAAATGCTCTTCGAAAACAGTTTTTCGTTTATATGAAATGGTTAGAAAATAGGTTATTTTTATTTTACCTTTCCTGCCACTCATTTGTTCATTATATTAATTAAACATTCTTACAAATGAGTGAAATAGCGTCTTCTTTAATTTCATATTCCACAAATATTCGACTGCAGTTCCGAAGTATAAGACTTCCTCGTCCACCTCTTACGAAACCCACATTTAGGAAGTGGGCGGAATAATCTTGCAGCGAGATCACACGGTTCGGTATGGTGGCTAATAAATTACCCCTTTCTTTCTGTACGTATGAGGCGACTAAGGGAAAAGCTTCGCAAATATCAATGGCTGCCCGCGGTGGACGGGATAGCCACCTCGAAAGATACACAACTCATATCAAGCAGACGAGCAGCAGCGTCTAAGGTGTTTATAAGGTGTTATATTCAGACACTTTACTCACCAATCCAATTAAAAAGCATTGGTAGGTGGTAAACCCTCCTTATGGGAGAGATAGTTTTATCCTGCAGTTTTTTCAGTGTTAGAGCCACGCATCAGCTTTTGATGTCGCATGAATGGGCCGGCTCGACCGGGGAAGTACCACGGCCTCACAGAATATCGGCGTGAAGTAGAAGTCTCACAATCTTCTGCGTTTCGTCTGGTGAGTGCAGGTAACCGGTGGCCCACATACCCCCCTCCCCCAATTCTGGGGGGGGGGCACTCTTAGGGAGGCAACGCATCTGCTATGCCTCTGGTATTGCAGGTGTTCATGGGCGCCGTAATCACTTACCATCACGTGAGCCACCTGCTCGTTTGCCTCTCTTTTCTATAAAAAAAAAAGCTTATACAGGAGATTATGCGCATAAGTAAAATATCAAAAAAAGTCACGATAGCCGAGTGGTTGGGTGGTCGGGATTTTGAGTCAAGATTGCCGAGTTCGATCCAGCGAGGTGGCAGGCTCGTACCAATGGGATTTTCAAAAACTTATGCACGAATTACATCGTTGGCTTGGACATAACCACGGCGCCACGCTCACCACCTGTCACGTTGTCCCGAAAAGTTGTGTCTAGACTAGACCTCTGTCTACCCCTGTATTGGGAATTGCGCGAAGATATTTATTTATTTTAGTAAAATATCACAGGACACTTCAATATCATGCACCTCCATTTTTGCATTTGGAATTAACGTTACATATTTAAACTAATATTTTTTTTCTACACTTAAATGCTCCTTTCAAAACGTTTTCTCCTCTCTTATAACTTATACCGCACACTTGTTTACACCACACCAAAAAAAGGGTTTTGCTTAAATTTCAATTTAGAGACCGTCGGTCGTCAAGATGAGGACGAACAAGGACTTATTACGATGCGATTGTTTTATTTCTTTTTTTTTTCGTGGGAACGTCGGGACGAATTGCTGCCTGTGGCAAATTTTTATTGTGTTGTTTTGCATCTCAAAGCTCTTTACGGTAGAGGTATCCTTTGTTGTTGCTGAATTTTCCGTTTTAAAAGTAGATATTGGAAAACAGCATAATCAACTGTCTGAATACGTAGTGATTTAACTTTCACCTTATAGCTGGCTGAAAAGAAAACTTGTTGGTGATATTCTGGTGTCTGTTCATCAGTCCATCTTTAACAGTACACGTCAAGGTATCCCTTGACGTGTACTTAACAATTTTTTAACAACTTGCTTACACGGTGTTTATACTTATATGTTTTCGGAATGGAATTTGCTGCGTCAGCGGTTTTTCAGGACCGATACGACTTAGGAACCTTCAAGAAAAGAGCCTATACCGTCCTCAAAGGCCGGCAACGCATCTATTACACTATTCCTTTGGTATTACAGGTGATCATGGGTGGTGGAAATCACTTACCATCACGTGAGCCACCTGCTCGTTTGTCACTATTGTATATTTCTATGTATCAATTTTTTGAGAATATTTTAGATAAATGATCATATACACAGTAGTTCAATCATCATTCATATTCATCAAACAAATCTCTCAGACTCGAAACCATGAGCTTTAGTTTCGGACACAGTATTAGTAAATAAAATTCAAGTGTTTTATAATGATTTCTCGTATTTTAAATAAAACGATTTTCGGATTTTGCCGCGTTTTTAATTAATTTTTACAAACTATTTATACTTCCCGACGTTTCGGATGCTTTACAGCATCCGTGGTTACGGGAAAACTGAGATATTGAACGTTTCCCTGTCATACTTATCTTCGGCTACCGCCAACTTTTGTTTATTTTCAATTGCCTTCAATAGCCAAAAAGATCGTCCTTGGTAGCAACTGGTGTTCTTTTGTCAGGACATGTGGCTTGTCAAATCCTATGTAATGGTTGGGGCGATCTAAAACATGATCACAGATGGACTGACAGTGATAGGAAATCTGCAATCTGTCAGTCAGTCATTTCGACCCTTTCACCGAAAACTATTTTTGAACAACATGACTGGTCACATCCGTGACCACGGGGTGTGTGACCAGTGGTCCCTCCGTTACCACGGATGCTGTTCAAATGTCTGTTTGGTTTGTTTTTTTTTATGGAAAAGGGAGGCAAACGAGCAGGTGGCTCACGTGATGGTAAGTGATTACCGCCGCCCATGAACACCCGTAATACCAGAGGCATAGCAGATGCGTTGCCGGCCTTAGAGTGTCCCCCCCCCCCCGAATTGGGGGAGGGGGGTGGCTGGGCCTCCAGCTACCTGCACTCACCAGGCGAAACGCAGAAGATTGTGAGACTTCTACTTCACGCCGGTATTCTGTGAGGTCGTGGTACTTCCCCGGTCGAGCCGGCCCATTCATGCAACAACAAAGCTGATGCGTGGCTCTACCACTGTTAAAATGTAATTAGTAGATAAATTGTAATTCTAAATTAACAGACTTTCACTAAATGCAATATAATAAAATATTAATTTTGAATTTTTTTACTGTCTGTCTGTTTGTTTCTTTCGGCCAATCTCTGAAACGGCTGGATTGATATTAACTCGAGACTCACTAGCGGATAGTTGATGTTATACAAAGTGAGAGAATTAAGGTTCCGCGTTAAGTGTCAAACCGAATGCAAAGCCGTGGGGGACAGCTAGTAAGTATAGAAAATCTATTATTTGTTTACAAATTTATAATAAACTGAACTCTACAAAATGTACTGTCTTTCTGAAAATGGGGACGTTGGCTCCAATTAAAGTTCCAATATTGGAAGTTGGAATCTTGGAAACCATGGTAGTTCGTTAATGTTTAAGTAATGAGCTGCATTATTCACAGACTTTAAGTGGAAAATTCTTGTCATTGGAAGTCATTTGCGTCAACCGGGGCATGTCACTTGCCACTGATGAATGAGTAAGCACAATCGCGACGTTGACTTACTCATTCACGGTTCACTTCTGTTTTATCTAATACTTGATAGGCTAGTTGGTAGTGATCCTGCCTTGGAGCTAAGGGTAGCGGGTTGGAATCTCGCTAGGGTAATAAATATAAATATCATGTATATGAAGTAGTATAATGATGTCACGATTGCCGAGTGGTTGGGTGGTCGGAATTTCGAGTCTAGAGACCCGAGTTCGATCCCCAGGTGGCAGGCTCGTACCAATGGGTTTTTCAAAAACTTATGTACGAATTATATCTTTGGCTTGGACATAAAGACGGCGACGGGCTCACCACCTGTCACGTTGTCCCAAAAATATCTTAGGTGGAAGGTGGGTCGAAGGGACTTAATTGTCTAGACTAGACCTCTGTCTTCCCCTGTATTGGGAATGGCGTGAAGATATATATAAATTAATAACTCATATACACACATACGAAACGAAATTAATTTCATAAGTTATAAAACTTATAAAAATTTTAAATAACAACAAACCAAATATATGAATCTGATTTCGAAGCCTGTTGAGCTTTTTAAAAAAGGAGATTAAATATAAGTGTATTTTATGAATTATAAATATTATTTCAAATTTAACCTAAATCGAAATCACAAATTTCATATTTGCTCTTACCGAGTTCCGAAGTCGTGGCGTGTTCAATTAAAAGTTCTCTATTTTGCTGACACAGATTTCGGTTCGGTTTGCTTATTCAACGATAGAATAAATATTATTCGTATAATAGAATATCGATATTATAATAACGATTCTACTTCTAGAAAGATGTGATAAAAATATCTTTAAGCCATTCCCAACAGAGATCCAGTGGGTATACAGAGGTCCAGCGATAACAATGAGTTTTTTTTTAGAAACTTCAAGTCAAAAAAATGTATTTGGTGAAAGGACCCCCCTTTCACTGAAGACTAAGACGAGAGAAAGGACTTAATTATCTACTCTGTCTCTAGTATGTGGAATATAGTATGTGGAATATATTTTATAACATGAATGGGCCGGCTCGACCGGGGAACTACCACGACCTCACAGAATATTGGCGTGAAGTAGAAGTCTAACAAACTTCTGCGTTTCGTCTGGTGAGTGCAGGTAACCGGAGGCCTACATACCCCCCTCCCCCCGTTCTGGGGGGGAGGCACTCTTAGGGAGGCAACGCATCTGCTATGCCTCTGGTATTGCGGGTGTTCATGGGCGGCGGTAATCACTTGCCATCACGTGAGCCACTTGCTCGTTTGCCTCCCTTTTCTATAAAAAAAAAATTAATGTAATACCTTTTGACGACCTTCGTGGTTGAGTGGCGTACACAGTTGTTTTCATAGTATCGCCAACTCTGTGGTCCCGGATTCGATGTTACATGATTACTGATATATATGATTACTGCTCTGTTATATAAGCCCAATATAAATAAATGTATAATACTATCTATTATAAAAATACGTTCATTTAACCTCAATTATGTCTATATATTTTATAATCGTAAGAAGTAAACTCTATTTGAAGAGTCACGATAGCCTAGTGGTTGGGTTTTTGGTATTCGAGTCAAGACACTGAAGTTCGATCTCTAGGAGGTAGACTCGTACCAATGGGTTTTTTTTCAAAACCAATGTACGATTATATTGTTGGTTTGGATATAAGAATGGCGATAGGCTTACCACCTGTGATGTTTGTAATGTTTTAGTAATCGGAGACACAAGAAAACGCAACACACCTAATAACCGTTTATTCCAAGAATGCTCGCAAACAATATTTTTAAACATACCTTCCCTTACTTACGTCTCGCTAACTATCTTAACCTACCTTACATTACAATGTGACAAAACAAATCTTCGGTAGAATCTAGGTCGAAAGGACTATCTCTGTATTGGGATGGCGTGAAGATATTTTTTAAGTGAACTCCAGTCGCGCTTCAGAGATGATACATTTTTTTTTATAAACAGAATGCGGGAAGCGTCGGACAACAGGCGCGGGTACGAAGCGCATCGTGGGTGGCGTGGAGGCATCGCCCGGAGACTGGCCATTCCTAGCTGCTATACTCGGCGGGCCCGAGGAAGTGTTCTATTGCGCTGGGGTCCTGATCGCTGATCAATGGGTACTGACAGCTTCTCATTGCGTTGGCAAGTAAGTGGTGTTATAATTTTGTTTTTATAAACTGTCTCCTATGTAATCAAATAATTAAAAACGGCAAAACTCACGTGAACAATCGGTGTAGGTACCGGCTAGTGCGGACCTGTTGGAGGGCTAGCGTTTGCGAACTCATCCCTCTAAACCTAATAATGGACTGAGCACTTTTCAATTATTTGATTAGTAATATCTCGCGAGTTTTTACAATTTAATGGCTTCTACTTGCTAGTATATCTTTAAATCACGTCATTTATTCATCATTCAATACATCCATCGATTGTCATTTTTTTCATCTTTGCTAAATTAAAAAAATATGAGATGGATGCTTTTCGTAATAAGGGTCTTTCTCGTCGTTTTTACAAAATTATGTACGATTTGTATCGTTGGTTTGGACATGGAACGCCGACAGGACCGCAGTCTGTCACGTTCTCTTTAAAAAATATCTTCCGTAAAAGGTCGGTCGCAAGGACTTAATTTTCTGGACCTCTCTCAACCTCAGGATTGGAATGGCTCATAAATTCCCACGTGTCCCATTGACTGCATCTGTGTTAAGTACAGGGTACTGAGGGCTTATTGTCATTATCCTGCAGCCACTCGGACGTGAACGGCTGGACTATTCAGCTGGGCATCACGAGGCGCCGTTCGCATGCTTACTACGGCCAGAAGGTGAAAGTGCGCCGTGTGGTGCCACACCCTCTCTACAACATTGGCGTCGCGCACGACAACGACATCGCTCTCTTTCAGGTACTCAAGATATTTATTATGTTTTCAACGACCTTCATGATCGAGTGACATACAAGCAGTCACCAGTTCTGAGGTTCTTGTGTACGTGTGATTCTCAGGCGGGTCAACGTAGAAAACCTGTATAATATCGTCTCATGTCTGGTTGGCTGTGGTAGCTAAGCTGTTTACGATTCCATAACACAAGTGTTTTAGCAACTTACTTTGTGACCGGAGTAGTGTATGTGATGCTGCCTCTATGTATGTAATTATATATACATACAGCTACACTTTCTTTCTGATTTTTAACCTTTTCCTAATAACCCGATGGGCTTGTTGATAGTGACTCTGACTTCAAAGATAAGGGTTTTGGATTCAAATCCCGCTGGTGGTAAACATTTGCGTGATTAACATAAATGTTTGCTCTCGAGTTATAGTTGTTTGTTTAAATTAATCTTTATCTACGTAAGTATATTGTACCGTAGGCTTGATACTAAGATGGCGATAGGCTCAGCACCAGTCCCGTTGTTCCAAATACGCTCCGGAGAAAGTCGGGACGAAATGACTTAAATCCCTAACTCTGTCTACCCCAGTATTGGGAAAACACGTCAAGAAAAACAATGATTCCAGCCGTCCTCCTCGAACGTGGGTCTCCTGATTCGAAATTCGATCACCCAAGCACTATCTAGGCTATGGCGGCTCCGAAGTTTTTACAAAATTTTTTTTCCTTAGCTGGCCGTACGTGTCCGGTACCACGAACACCTGTCCCCGGTGTGCCTGCCGCCTGCTTCGCGCACTCTTGAGCCGGGCACCCTCTGCACGGTCATCGGTTGGGGCAAGCGTGACGACAAGGACAGTGAGTAGTGTCTAATATCGATAGCCAATAGATTGCCATGGCTTTTCCCGTAGTCGTCGTAACGCTACGACACCCGCGGTGGGAAATAAGGTAGCATAGATAATAGCAGAATCAAAGTTCAAGCAAAAGCTAGTACGGTTATGGATTCTCACAAATTCAAATGCTTTAAAAATACGACTCTTAATGCTCAGCTATATTTCTTCCACACAGTCTTCCCTGCCATCGATGACAAACTTTTCGGCTACTCTTGTTTGATATTCATCTCTAACGTCTACTACCGCTAAATTCCAGCTTCTTATGCTACAGACCGTCTGTGGTCTGTGGACTCAAATATATATTTTAATATTTATCTATATAAAGTAATTTAAAAAGTCACGATAGCCGAGAGGTTGGGTGGTCGGAATTTCGAGTCAAGAGGCCCGAGTTCGATCCCCAGGTGGCAGGCTCGTACTAATGGGTTTTTCAAAAACTTATGTACGAATTACATCGTTAGCTTGGACATAAAGATGGTGACGGGCTCACCACCTATTATGTTGTCCCGAAATATCTTCGGTGGAAGGTTGGTCGAAGGGACCTATCGTCTAGACTAGACCTCTGACTACCCCTGTATCTGGATTTGCTTGAAGATGTTTATTTATTGATTTAAGTAATTTAAAACCATCATGTTGCCATGGCATAGCGAATGCCACTTTTGGGCTAATGACTAGGTGATTATTTAAAACTATTTTACAATAATTATGTAAAACACAGTGTCGGAGTACGAGCCGGCAGTGAACGAGGTGGAAGTTCCGGTGCTGAGCCGCGAGCTCTGCAACCAGTGGCTGGAGCACCGCGACCTCAACGTCACCGCCGGCATGATCTGCGCGGGCTACCCCGAGGGCGGCAAGGACGCCTGCCAGGTGCCACTGACTTACTTATCGTCATATACAGTCATGATAACCGAGTGGTTGGGTGATCGGAATTCGAGTTAAGAGATCCGAGTTCCATTTACCATTTGAAAATGTCTTGGCTCGAAAATCGATGGCTTGGGCATAAAGACGACGACGGGCTCACCGTCTGTCCCAACGAAACTGTGTAAACGACTTAACTGTCTAGATCTCAATCAATCCTGGTATGGGTGACGCCGATAAGACATTTTTTATATTTTTTTTATGGTTTACCGTACACTTGGACAATAAGACAATGATGGGTTCTCCTCGGGTAACATTATCACTAATAATCTTCGATTAAAATAAATAAATATAAATATCTTCACGCAATTCCCAATACAGGGGTAGACAGAGGTCTAGTCTAGACAATTAAGTCCCTTTGATCCACCTTTCACCGAAATTATTTTCGGGACAACGTTACAAGT
Source organism: Sericinus montela (assembly GCA_029286605.1). Taxonomy (NCBI): domain Eukaryota; kingdom Metazoa; phylum Arthropoda; class Insecta; order Lepidoptera; family Papilionidae; genus Sericinus; species Sericinus montela. The sequence continues at coordinate 7,161,102 of JAGSMR010000016.1, forward strand.
GGTGAGCCCATCGCCATCTTTATGTCCAAGCCAACGATATTATTCATACGTAAGTTTTTGAAAAACCCAATGATACGAGCCTGCTACCTGGGGATCGAACTCGGGTCTCTTGATTTGAAATTCCGACCACCCAACCACTCGGCTATCGTGACTTTCGATGAAAGACTAGGCTTAATTGTATAGAGCCATACCCCAGAAATATGAAAATGCGTGAAGATGTTTATGTGTGTTTTCCTGATTACAGGGCGACTCCGGCGGGCCGCTGTTGTGCCGCGAGCCGGGCGACCCGTCGCGCTGGTACGTGGGCGGGATCGTGTCCTGGGGCATCAAGTGCGCGCACCCGCGGCTGCCCGGCGTCTACGCGTACGTGCCGCGCTACGTGCCCTGGATCCGCCGCCAGCTGCGCCGGCACGCGCGCGACCGCCCGGACGCGAAGCCCTGAGCGGACGCACGCGGCTACGCCGACGCTACGCCAACTAAGCCGTTCCTAATTCGAAATCTGACAGCTGCAACGACATGGATCCCGGAGCGCGCGCGAACCGCGCCGTTGTAAATTTGAAATGTGACAGCTAGCGTTCGTCGCTCTCGTAGGAAAACCACTCTGCCACTCTGTAGTGACATTTATTTATTTTCATTTTTTAATTATGTATACAGACAATAAATATTTTTATTAATGTTTATCAGTTTCATAGGATAATTTTAGGGTAGCCAAAATTCTTAAAAATTACAGTTATTATAATCTAGTAATACATTTTTTTCACTTATCAATTTCCGCAATAGCAATAATCCAAAAATAATACGTAAATATTTGTTGACTACATTTACGGACCCCGTATACTTTTAAATTTTAACAACGAAAAGAGAACCGTTTATTATTTATACTGAAAATTATAAAATATTCAAATTAATTTTTAATCGAGAGGTTTTCTTTTTTTTTAATTTCAACTAATATACTCTATTATTTCTTCATTAAAATACTTTACTAAATAGGTTTATTTATATTTTACTATTTGGTAAAAATATATTATCTAAAACTTTACTACGAAAGCGACGAATATGCTATATATAATTTTTTTACAGATATTTCCTAGTCAATAACAAATAATGTAACAGACAAGACAATAATATATTCGTAAAAAATATCGACAATAAATTATCGGTACGACAATAATTGTAAATCGGATAATAAAATTAAATTAAACGACAATATATATAATAAATTAAGTAACTTCTAACATTTGATAAATGGCTTAACTTTTACATATCACTCGTGTATCGTGTGACGTCATATGGTTTGTTTGTATGTCTGTGATATCGCGAGAGCTATGGGGTGAAATCTATTGTAAGTAATGAAAAGTTTACCCGTAAAGAATAAAGTTGATCTTTTTTAAAAAAATAATAAATTTGACATGCGTTTTCGTGCCTCCCGAAACTATTTCTCGGGATGTCTATATCTATGTATCGTGTTTATATACCAAGTCGTTTATAAGCTGCTATAGATTAAGGAATGTTAGCTATTAGTGGAGAAAAGCTTTAGAAAGTTTTTATATGACGTTGTGTGTTTAGGGTTTGATTTCACTTCAGTGTCATAGATTAGATCTGTAAGTGGATATCGTTTGTTTGATGTTTGGTGTTTGTAGTTCTAGAGAAAAGTGCTTTTATAGATTTAAATGAATGTGTCGTTTGGATGCAGATATGAGAATATTTACATTAATACCGGTCTCCATCCAAACGAAGTCCTCTATCGTAATTAAGATTAATAAATGTTTTATAATAACCTATCGAACTCCCTTCAAAGTGACAATAATATCATATGCATATACGAAAAGAGTGTTACATAAATTAATTCATATTTGTAATAGTTTTGTTTTTTTTTTTTATTATTTGTATTTGTTTTTATAAACCTAATTTTTATTTACAAAATTGTTATACACATAAACGGATTTTTTTATTAATATTTATAGTTTTAATGAAAAATTCTAGCAGTGACAATAATGAAAATATAATTAGTAAAATAGCTTTAATAGTTCGTAAGTGACATATTAATACATTAGCTTCAAATATATAAAATCCATAGGAGTACGTTATTATTAAATATCTATTTAGATATTGTTCCCAACACTTGAATTATTTGTTCTGTTTAGGTATTAGGATCATTATGTTGTGTTAGCAATGAAAAACGACGTACCATGAAAACTTTTTTTAAAATATCTTTCAAATTTTATATGACGTTGATTTTATAATAGAATTATGAAACATGCTCAAAGTATTATAACTGTTATTGATAAATATTATATATATTATATAGGTGTAGTTCTGTACAGCGTACGACTAGAATGGGTGCAGTTGACGCGGTTACAGTCAGAACATATTAAACCAGTAGTAACTATACAGTTAGGACAAGAGCGTTAGTAAAACCACTTTCATATTTGTTTATTTTCACGCGTTTTCCCAATGCTGTGGTAGACAGAGGTCCTGACAATTCAGTCCTAACTAGCAGACCTCTCACCAATGCTAATTTGGGACAGCGCGACCAATTTTCTTTCTTGTTTCACTTATCCTAATAAGCATGTCTCCTAATAATAGAATTTCAATAGTTTAAAGCTTTAAGTAATAAAAAAATCTATAACGTTACAGATGATTTATCTGTGAAATTAATAATTATTGTTTTTAATATTTATTTTATTTCAACATATTGAAAATAAATAAAAATTAACATCTCCCAACTTATCAGCGATATAACAATGAAAGTCAAAAAAAATTTTCAAATGTTAAATACATGATACATGTACACACACGTGAATTATGTATGGCACATATATGTTTCAGAATTTCCAAATTTAAAAACTAACATTCTAGTTGGTTCACGGAAGGTTGTTAACTTCTTATGAGTCATTCTCTTAACACGAGCTTTTCTACTAGTGTAAACAATGTTGGACATTTTATACAGAAAGCCTAAAACGTAAGGGGAAATTTTATATGAAAGAAAATTCCTTATGAAAATGAATATTATCTGAAATTGTTAAGCTTTATATATTTAGATCGAAATTTATATATCGTAGAACTAATAACTGTATTACTTAATATAAATTGACGACTTCTGTGGTCGTGTGTCGTATACACTGGTTATCGAGGTGTCGCCAGTTGTGCGGTCCTGGGTTCGATTTCCGGACGTGTCAATGTAGAAAACCACTTTTTCTATATTTTCTGAAGTCTGGGTGTTAGTGGTACATTCGTTGTTTCTGATTCCAAAACACAAGTTCTTTGGCTATTTACTTGGGATCAGATCAATGCATGTGATTCTGTCTACATTTTATTTATTTATAAAATAAATTAGTACTATGATAATATCAGTAGAACTAATTTACGAAACTCAGATACCACTTAATGACTACACATGTTACTTATAATGATATTTAAATTTCCTTTCGATAAGTTTATTACATATATTAGTATATAACCAATATATGTAATAAAATACATAGATAAAATAAAGTATTATTTGATGTCAAATGTAGTAACAGAATATAATGTAATATTTAATTTCATGACATAATATTGCAGTGGTATAAGAGTATATACAAAATGTAAATATAGGCTCTCATTAAATTTACACGATTAGGATAATTGTTAATCTAATAGGAATTAAATAATAGGAATTCTGCATGTAGACCTATCTGCTTTAGCATTCTACAATCTACCAATCGTTCTCTTAAGCGTTCTTATATTGCCTCTCTCTCTCTCTCGCTTTTAAATAATTTGAAGCACATTTTGATTTATAAACCTATGTAATGCTAAAACTTATTTCATTATTAGCATCGAGGCATAAATACAACGTCTCTTAAGCGTTTAGACCTTACCAGGAAATAACTAAATGGGATATGTAAGCAGTAAACCTTTTCTCTAGGAGTTGTTTTTGTCAATACTAAACATATCTTTTTCTGCGTTAAACATCAAATATATTAATAATCCGGTTCGAAGGGTATACAGCCAGTGTAGGTTGCGGATTGTGAGGTATTATCCTCATCGGTGTTAACACCGCAACCTTCCATTGAAGTTGTTTTCCGATATCCTAGGTTTCCAATGTCCGCATCTCAGGTGAACTGTGCCTTTTTTATTTTACATAAATAATAACATATAACACAATAACTTAGCGGTTTGTGTATTCATATTATACATATTTATTTAATATATTTTATATTTAATTTTATTTATTTTAATATCTTTTATATTTAAATCAGACACTGCATCGAATTCTACTTCCGATTTTCTTGCATTAGCGTTTATAACCAAAACTTCCGACGTTATCCATTGACGTATCTATCACTCATTCGTTTACTTTTGTAAATATCATTTCTAAACTCCGAACTCTCCCTTTACTAGTGACGCTTACATTGATTTTTAGGAACAGAATTAGTGTGTAAAACACTATCAAGATACATAATGATTATAAATAACAAGAAATGCATTGGTAATTGGCTTTATATGGAACATGTAGTAACATGTTCAGTTCTAAATGTTTATACATAATGGTAGTTGTACACATGTCATGTATAACGTAATATATTGTAACGTATACCTATGTAGTTATAAATCACTGTTGGTACTCTTACTAAGTAGACAATTATTAAGTGTTCAGAGCATATTTTGTTTGGGTCAGCCGGTTTGACTCTAGCTCGTAAACTAGTTCAGGTGAAATATTAAATAGAAATGTATTTGTAAAATAAAATAAAAACTGTATTGCGACAATAAATATTTTATAAAAAAAAACGACGGTATTCTAAAATATATTTCTACTTCGCGTAAGTAAAACAAGCTTGGATCTTTAGATGTATTTATGGGTGTTGAATATATGGGCGGTTGTTGATTTGTAACCCTGGTGGTTGAATGTCGATATGTAATTTAATTCTAATATAATAATGAGAAATTTCTAACAGTTCATTAAAGATTTCATGTGAATTATTTAATAATAATTCAATACATACATAAATGTACAATGCAGACGATTCAATGCTAAGCAAATACAGGCTAATGTGAAGGTTGTGTTTTAGATGTTAAACGGCATGGATTTGTAGCTCAGATATAGAGATATAATAGTCCGAGTCGCTTAGTTCGAACCCTAGTGAATGTTGATTGTTGTGAAAACTTTAATCAATCATATAATATCTGCTACAGACTATCCCAAGGCTTTGTGTTAATGTGCGTTTATCATCTAATTTCCAACTATGTATGTAATTTTCTGGTCCCTTTGTTGACTGTGGTTATTCAATTACAATATAAGGTATTATCGAGACGAAGCATGATACAATTTTTAATAATTTTTAACACCCATTTCAGTTTAAATATAATACAAATATAAGTATGCTAAATATTGCCAGTGGTCAATTTATATTCAACGACGTTAGAAGTCAATACCAACAAGAAAATATATCAATTATATACACTAAATTCCTTAAATATTTTGAATAGATATTGACTTACTAGTACTACTAATGGTTAGGACATAATAATAGACAATAAACTTATTGTACTACCTAAATGTGACAATAAATGTCTGATTAGATAGAGACACTATCGCGACTATAGAAATTTAAAATTTATTGAAGATATTTGTATTTTTTTAAAGACTAGGCTTGACCTTCGTAGAGTTAGAATTGACGTTATCAACTCGGGCTAATATCACTGAGTTCGTATGCTTCATTTACGAATATAAGCCACACTATTTGACCTCATTAAGAATAAGCCCGAGTCTTAAATTTAAAACGTAGCTTGGTATTAGACACGCACAAGAACTTCTGAGTTTTCGACACTGAATTTCAATTAGATGTTTATTTGTGTGCGAAAATAAGTGAACTTAAAATTTGTATTAAATCATGAATGTTCAATGTGGTAGTTGTCTGATGTTGCTTTCACGGCTTAAATTCTAAATTTCCTATTCATATTTTATTAATTATTTAAGTTATGACTTATTTTGTATTCAGTCTCTGAAGAGCGAACTTGCGAAGACATTATTAGACTGTAGAAATATTATTTTTTACATTTGTCGTATTACACATTATTCATCGATATTTTTTTAGTTGAATTCAAAACTTACTTTATATATTTACACATAGTAAACATATCGATAAAATTTTATGGTTTGTACCTCTTTCATATTAAATTACAATAAAAATTATTAAGATACAACACTTGTACCATAATTAGAGTTGCAACATATTTCCAATCGATAATTATATACATATCAATGATTTATTATAAAAAAACAATGTCAAAAGTTTAAATAAATTTTCAGTATGTGAATTACAAATAAATAAACATGACAATATTTTTATTCAATTTATATTATCAATTAATGTACACTATAATGCGACAATAATTATTTAAAAATTATTTTATAGCGTATAAACATTGTTGATAGTCATGTTCGCAACTTGAATTTAACGCCATGGTCATTTAATTTTATCATACACTCCGGTTTCGTCTGGTGAGTGCAGTTTTAACAGTGGTAGAGCCACGCATCACAGCTTTTGTTGTTGTATGAATGGGCCGGCTCGACCGGGGAAGTACCACGACCTCAGAGAATATCGGCGTGAAGTAGAAGTCTCACAAACTTCTGCGTTTCGTCTGGTGAGTGCAGGTAACCGGAGGCCCACACACCCTCCACCATCACGTGAGCCACCTGCTCGTTTGCCTCCCTTTTCTATAAAAAAATAAGGGCTCCTTCTCCTCCAACCCGTGTTCTGGGGGGGCACACAAAGACCGGCAACGCATCTGCTATGCTTCTGGTATTGCAGGTGTTTATGGGCGGCGGCAATCACTTGTGAGCCGCCTGCTCGTTTGCCTCACTTTTCTATAAAAAAAACCGCATATTTGTTCTGCCATGAAGAAACTATATTTGGCTGCCATTGAAGTGATTGGACAACAAAAGCTTATGGGGTAATCGATTACGGTTCTCCAAAATTATATATTTACTTATAAAAAGGTGAATTACTTCGACTTAGGCAGTAACTTCGTTTGATGTATTTAACAACATCATCTTCAAATGTATCTAAGCGAAAGCAGCTAAATTCAATGTTGTAATGATATTTTGAATAATTCCAGCTGTAAACCATGTAATAACACATTTAAGGCTGTAAAGGCGTCCACAACTCATGCTCAGGGCTAAAGCCTGCCATTCCACCATTGTCATGATACAAATATTTAAGCTTAGATAGAATGGTCCACAGAAAATTAATTTTATAAACATTATTTAGGTTCTCTGAAAAACAATCATGATAAAAATGTTGAAGAATATGAATACATAATGTGATAACGAAATAAAAATTATTATTATTAGTAAACTAAAACGATATCTCAATTGTTTAATTTTTTGATTTTATAGTCGTTTTAAGTGTATTTTTTTCCAAAGAAAACTTTAGCCGATGTTGAAATAATAATATAATGATGTCACTTTACAATTCACTTTATTATAACGAATAATAATTATTTGAATAACAAAACATGAACGATCGCTGTCAGGCTAGGCATAATGTTACAGTGATCAGCGAATGAAATAAAACTTAGAATACATTGGTACACAGAAAGTTCTCTAACGATTTGGACAGTATTTTGATTACTACGATTTTTCATATCGATTCCAAAACCTTATTTTTGACTCCAGAGTCGTGAAAAAAAAATATGTAAGCATATTAGGATTTATTCATTTTCAATGGAACAGTAAAGAAATAATGTAACAATATTTATCCTTATACCATGTATTATAAAATTAAAATCTAAACCATCGACAGTTCGCTCGTATGTTAACTTATTTAGTATATCATATCAGTTGTTTTCTTACAGTTGTATGTTAAAATTATTATATTATGTAATTTATAATAAGTTCTCTTGTTAACAAAAGCCAAATGCGTATTGGATGTTGCTTGTAATAGTTTTCATTGTGTAGCTTTTCTTTGTCACTGACGCTTGTATTAAAATAAATAAAAACTAACTGTGTTTTATTTCACTAACCTCAGCTTTAAAAAACCATTGTAGTATTTAGTAACGTGTTGATTTGTGAGTGATTGTAAGTTGATTTAAAAGCTATTACCCTTCGTTAATTTTTTTTTTCTATTTTAGACAGATGTGTGCTTGGATCCAAACTAACGTAGGTTCCATCCAGGCAGTAAATACTTAACATATTTAAGTGAAAACAGAGATGATAAGAGGAAAAGCCAATTTTACCATCTACTGACTTAACAGCCTGTAAAACTCCTTATGATATCACAGTCAAGGTTTTCTCGCTTCTTAACATTTATAGGAAAATACCAAAAAAGGGACAGGAATATTATTACGCTTGAGCTCCACATAGCAATGTATTTTTCTATTGATTTAATATTTCGGTGAAAATATTTTGAAAATAGACTACAGTTTTTTCTCAAGTTTTTCTCTGTCACAGGACAGGAATCTCATTTCCAAGTTGTAATTGTGTTTTCCAAGTCCACGACTTAATTATTTGATTCTATATATATGTTAGATGCCTTCGAAAATGAGGCAAACATTTATGTGATGAACATGAATTTTTGCACTCGTTATGAATAAATAATAAAAAAAAATATCTTCACGCAATTCCCAATACTGGAGTAGACAGAGTTCTAGTCTAGACAATGAAGTCGAAGTCCTTTCGACCTTCCACCGAAGATAATTACGGGACAACGTGACAGGTAGTGAGCCCGTCGCCATCTTTATGTCCAAGCCAACGATGTAATTGGTACATAAGTTTTTGAAATACCCATTGGTACAAGCCTGCCACCTGGGGATCGAACTCGGGTGTCTTGACTCGTCGGATGTTTATAATTATGTAACTGGCACTAATTCGTTATCCCAAATAAGTTTCGTGAAATGTGGATCGAAAGAGTTTAAATTTTCTAGATTTATCTACCCCAGTACATTGGAAAAAAAAACCGGAGTTTCCAAAGCCACTTCCATAATATAACGCCATAATCAAACTGAATCAATCTAACTGCAATAACCGCCGCAGTATGACCCTTATTCAGTACATTTTTACTTTCATTGTTGTAATAAGTACAGTTGTTACTTTTGCTGCTTTTAAAAGTGCACTGCAGACTCGAACTACAAACTCCTTAGTGATTTGTCATAATCACCGCGCCTGGCGATCACAGTACCAGACGCCACACAAATGAGACGCTGCCGCACACTACTCAGTGTAGCTCAGTTTAATTCTCATCGGTCTGCGCCGTTACCTACTGCATATATTCATTAGTTCTCTGCCTGATCCTTTAGTCTCCTTAAACGACTCCCAGGGGTAGAAAGGTCGTGGCTAAATCTTAAGCGCTGCTGTCGACAAACGTTTAATTTAGTTGTCTCGCCAAACATGAGTAGGTAATAGAAATCCTCAATCGCCTCATAAGAAACCAACGAGAAGGTTTCAATCCCGAGGACTAAGCAGGATATGCCTCGTTACTTGCAATTACACAAGCTCTCTATACATTTCCAAATAGAACATAGTAGTTATTAATGGAAATTAAACTAAATAAATATTCCCAATACAGGGGTAGATAGAGGTGAAGTCTAGACAATTAAGTCCCTTTGACCCACCATCCACCGAAGATATTTTCGGAACGACGTGACAGGTGGTAAGCCCGTCGCCGTCTTCATGTCCACGCCAACGATATAATTCGTACATAAGTTTTTGAAAAACCCATTGGTACGAGCCTGCCACCTGGGGATCGAAATCGGGTCTCTTGACTCGAAATTCCGATCACCCAACCACTCGGTTATCGTGACTTAGCACAGGAAATTGTATTTGCTATTTGGTAACAGAATGGGTAAAAGTATAACACTTACCTAGATTACTCCTAGACAGAGAAATCAATCACCAGTTTATAAAGGAATAAAATAAAACAACAATTTTTTCAATATACATTTTACTAATGGGTATATCATAGGTATATATTCAACAATGGGTATAAGTAACTAGACAGTTAACCGATAACTGTTACAATACGTGGAGACGTTAGTTAATACGCGCATATACAAGTCATATACGTTATCCGGACTAGAGGCCTGACCATAAGTTACCTTTTAACGCTATTCAATTCCAGAATCCGAACTGAATTGTTTCGAGACTTCGTACCAAAACCAAAAATTAATAATTGAAGACTTAGTAATTGACAAGACGAATAATTGAGATAATCTGCATCGCATACAAAAAAGAGAAATGAAACGAAAGACTACTGTATAGCACTGTCTCTTTTTGACGTTTAACGATGAGTTGTTTTGTATGCAAAACAATTCAAATAAAATTCACACAAAAAGAGGTTGAGGTACGAGTTTAGAAATTCTATTTGAATTGCAACGAAGTTGAGGTGCCTGTTAAAAGGTTGCTTATCACGGTAGGCCTCTAGTACTTAGCCTCATATCGTCACGAATATACAAAGTGGCGTCGTTGTATCTGTTACTTTAAGGTAATCTAAAATTAACAACTAATATTCCAGTGGGTATTGTAGAGTTTGTTATTATTATTATATTATTATTATTATCATATTTCCTACATTTGTGAAGACTTCAAATTGTGTGTGATTTGCAGATTCAGATTCAAGGTGATTAATGAACTGACATAGAATGAAGGCGATTTTACTGATAACGTACATAAATACGACATGACGAAATGCTTACTTTATATTGTTACGTATTTAAATTTATATATAAAGAAATACAGGCATATTTATTAATAACTTCGCCCGGGAAACCTTCAGCGCATACCTTTTTCATGTCCTTCCAACGGTGTTTAAGGTACCTCCATATCAAGTTTCTTAAACTCTATTGAGCCGTGGAAGCGTAACAGACATACATTTAAATGTACTAAATGTATTAGTAAATGTATCTCAATGTTGCGTTGGTTTTATTTCGTGTTTACATTAAATTACCATTTCACGTTTACATGTTGAAACTACCGTCATAACTTAAAATTTGACTTGACTTGAAAAAAAACCCACTGGAAATAAAAAAAATACGTATTTTTTTAAATTAAATATTTTAATACCGCGCTCCGAAGACAAGTGTTTTGAGGTACTTAATACTTCGATACAGTATTCTCGCCGTAAAAACTCCCACGGATAACAGCACAGGCCATTTTGAAGCAGTATCGTAACTGCTTTAATATAAGTATTGTCCAGACGTTCGTTAAATCTCTATACGAAGTTGAGACTGAATTCACTATATACATTTAATGGACTATGTAGTATGATGGATCGAGATGAAATTGACAAAATTCTTAAACAATTATTTTATGTGCCTGGTTCAAATTTCGAATCGAATCGACGTAAATGTAACAGGCGATTAGGCAATTGACATGAATGGAATGCGATAAGAAAAAAAAAATACTATTGAAATTATTTTACACTAAAATGCAATCAAATTGCATAACAAATGTGGTTGAATTTGCAGTAAATTTATTTAACAACTAATTTCATTTTAGATTCCAAGAAGCTCATATGATAGAAACATATAAATATACTAAATAAAATTATGAAAGTTGGTGATGTGAGATTAAAACTATTAGGGCCAACGCACACTGGACGACATGTTATTCTTCGAAGGCTAAATACATACATATGTAATAAATATCTTTCGAAGCTGCCAACTAAGAAAGCATACGGTCAGTGTGTGCACGCCCTTAAGCTACATCTAGCAAGATTTTATATTGAATTATTGCTGATCTATTTCGTGTGAAAAGGAGAATGATTGGAAAAATTAATGTAAATATTAAATGTTATAAATGTGCTTATATAATTATAAGCTGATACCCGCAGTTGAGAATATTTGCATTTAACTTTTGATAATGTCACAAAGAAACCGGTCAACATTTAAAGAAAAAAAATATAATTAAATTGTGAAATTAGTAAATAGTGATATAAATGTAAAAAAAATATATAATTACATCAAAAACAATAAAAAAAGGTAGATAGTAAAAGTTTATGTGTACAGAATAGTTTGGAGCCATACATATAATGTCCGAATTGGCGAGAAATAAAAACAAATTGGGGACAGTTATCAATGCGGTAGAACTAATACCTACAGGAAAAATAGAAAGTATTTATTTGTTTATCCTTTCTTGTAAAATATAGTTTACCAAGGGCAGATTTAACGCCTTACAGCATTATCTGCCAGTCGACCCTGGGCGAATATGCTGGCAGGAGTAAAAAAAAATGTGCAGGTAAAAATTCGAAATAAATAAATTAATAGAAAGACAAAAAAGAGGACACACCTACGGAGATTCTTTCGGAGATTTCTTCCCTATCCTCTGATAGAGAATCTGATTTCTGAATATCATTACGAAACAGAGGTAGATTAAAAAAACATTGTTCAATACACACACATTGCATACATTGTTCATTGTTACAATACATACATTGTTCAATAAGTGAAATTTATGGTTTAAGATTTGACTTGATAACAAAGAAATAATTTGAAAAAATTAGGGACGACAAAATTTTTGCAGTCTAATTTGCCAAATCTTAATAGTTTCTTTGTGGTTAAAACGTATGTTTGATGGTCATGGACGATATATGACCGCGCATACAACAAAAACAAATTCACACTTATTCAGTCTTAAGTATTTGCTTTAAATTGACTAATTTATCCCGCTAAAATGCACACTTCTAAATAAGAATGAAGCGTTACACATTTCATTTACACTACAAAGAAATGCTACTCAAAAGTTATGTACATAGAAGTAGAGGAATTATAAATAATTAAAATATGTATTAACTATTACTGTAAATTCATTAAGAATAGCATAATGAAAAACATTTAAACCGTGGCGGAGCTGTGTGGACACGGCCTACGTTAACGTAATGAATGAATGAATGATTTATTTATTAACGTAACGCCAAATAATTCGTTTTGAATTATATTACATATTAGACACAATAGATTTTTTAGTGTTTTTCACTAGATATCGCTCTGCTATTGTTAAAACATATTCGACTTTTTTTTAAAGAATTTTTATTGTTAAGAAGCGTTACAGTACTATCGATATATTGTTGACTCTGCAACACGATCCTGTACTGAAACACTAACATCAAAAACTTCTTGTGTCAATTCTGTTTGTAGTTCTTTATTTCTTTTAATGGCTTAGGTTAAAACGCCATCTAAATATTCGAATTGGAAAAACATTTTAGCGGAATAAAGATAGCTCTGCAAACTATCGGAAATATGTCGATTGTAATAATTTAAATTTATAAACATATTTAATTCAGAACATAAAGATTTATCGATATAATGGTACGTACCTAAATTGAGTTAATGAAGTTTGAATTTAAATACAAGCAGCTAAAATTTAAAGAGTCGTAACTGCTAAAATATTCAAGCAGAATCAAACCATTTCGCTATAGCAACTAAGCCTATTTATGAATGCCAGCATAACTACAGCTAAAATTACCAGACGATAGAAAATGATACGTGCAATCAATGTTAGAAACTAAATGTTACGAAAGTAATTCGCTAACCGAGTTAAATATTAAAATGTATTTTGTTTTAAAAAGAATAATATAATTATATATTACGAGGACGTATGAAATACGTAAACCCGGACACGCCATTACAGACGTTTCCCTGCACTAAAATTATTGAAGCTTCAATATAAAATGGTGCGGTTGTGAAATATAACGTCGCAAGGTCCGAATCCGCCATTCGACTATTGTCGTGAACCACTCCAGACACAGATATTGCAAGTTTGCGTGGTTAACAGTAATACTAGTGATGTTATTTGACATTACTAGTATTCTTTAAAATCTGTCACAAATATAATCCGATCTTAGTACGGGGGAACGTCTGTGTACGTTTGAAAAACTATGGGCATTTAGAGGCAGCTAATTTGCTTTTTAATTATTATAAGTATTTAAAGACTTACTAAAACTATAGACGGGACGAATGACGATATTTAATTTCGGATAGCTAATAGAATCTTTAAAACGTACTAAGCGTTACTATGCCAATAAATAGTGCCGTTTTGCATCGAGCAAATCGATATCGATAAATATGAAAAATTTTGTTTTATTAATAATTTTGCTAAACGTAACGTCTAATATATGTGACGCATGTACGAATTGAAATAGAGAATTTCACTTAAATTTAATGATATGACGCGAGCGCAAATGTTTCCTACCAACTAAGTCATGAACAGAGATATGAAATATAGAAAACACTAGCCAGGCTTGTTATTTTCGAATAAATTTTTTGTTTTATCATTTTATTTCAATATTTAATAGTGATTTTTGAAATTTTTATTTTATTTAGGATATTTATGAAATTATTAGTTGTATAAAATTATTATTTAGTTAATTTAACTTTGATTATATACGGCCATTTGGCATATTCTAAATAGCATTATTTCATTTATATTTTGGGTGACTTTTTATGATTTTATAAGTACAATTTACTTTAAAATTTCACAACGTATGAAGTAACTTTATAATTAAATTAATATTTCATTTTGAGCGAATATTAAATGTCAAATACAGTTACATTTAATACTACAGGAGCTACTCATAAACTATAATTTGTTCGCCGTTCTTGCAGTAGAATGTAAAAAATGGTTGAATGTAAAAAAAAACTATTTTAATTATGTACCTACATTCTGGCCAGTAAAAACTATTATTATTGATAATTTTTAAATTCTTCTAGATATAGTCTAAGTGGCGAAGGAAAATATGCCAGAAAGATCTAAGTTTCTATATCATCTTTACTGCCAATGTGAAAAAGGCCGTAAAATAGACTGAAGTCTTTTTATATTTATATAGACATGATAGACTGGAGTTTATTTTACGCACATTGACAGTATTTAATGTCATATTATTATTTAGTTTAATTTATTTTAAATAGAATTTAAACTATAACTATTCCATTCAAACTATAATTATGTTAAATTTCACACATCTCTGTGTTAGTAATTAATTAAAAAAGGGATACATAAATATTATAATCTTTACCTGATGCTCTATATGAGTCAAAGTAAAAGAGATCATTGATACGATTATACAAAGCCTTCTAAGACTTGAATTTTGGCTACGAATCTCAATTACGACAAATAAATCTATTTTAATAATGTATAAATTGTACTCAAATAATGGACGTTTAGTTCACTTTATATGTAAGGATTCACTAAGTAAATAAATGCACTATTTACTAGATATTTGATCGTACTTACCTATGTGGATACATAGTTTGGGACTGGATAACGTCGTTTGCTATTTCAAATTATCTATTTATTTTTTGGCGGTAGAGTGGCGTCATCGTGATCGGCCAACTCTGCCTCGGGTTCGATTCCCAGATGATTCAATGCAGAAACTCCTGCTTTGTCTTGGGTCTGAGTGTTTGTGGTAGCTTTGTTGTTTCTGATTCCATGACACAGGTGCTTGAACTTTGAGAGCAGAGCAACCACATTTTCTCTTTATTATACTATAAAACGACAAGCCTGTCTACATATTTCATATCTCTGTTTACGCATCAAATGTAACAAGACCTATTTCGTGAGGACATTTCAAAAATTGTCTTAATTAACTTCTATAAGTAAGGAGCATTTTTAGACTGACATTTTCACAATAATATAAAAAGTTTGCTTAACAACTAAAAATAACATACAGTACAATCTAATATAGAATCAAAATTAATACCAATAAATGCTTTTCCATTATTAAAGCTTATACATAATTTTATATATCGAATATTTTTTGTTAACACTAAAATAGAAATAAATACAGAAAGAAATATTCTTATCAATTATCCAGTGCAGCAGTCTAATGGAGAATTACATAAATCTTTGGTGAGTTCAGTCAAATATAAGCGCCAATAGCCTAGTGGTTTAAGTTTCGGACTGCGTAACATAACACCGCAGGTTCGAACCCGCCATTCGAGAATTGACGTGAATCACTCTTCCACACCAGTTCCAAAAGTATTTCAAATTAATTGAGAGTGGTTAAGAATAATATGGAATAATAAAGTTATTATGAATACATTGTTTTTATATGAAATACATTTTCCTCTTTTTACTACATTATTCGCTAATTTTGTATTAAACTACATCGACCGCAACAAGCTTACCACCTGTCACAATGCCCCAAACGGCGCACTCTATACGTACAGTATAATTGTCTAGACCTCTGGCTACCCCCAATATCATGAGATTCGAGAATATATAAAAGAAAAGATACAATCATTTCGGATTATTTTGATACAACACATACATGAGACCCGTGTCCACATTTTACATTATAACAACGCTAAGTTTTATTGTACATGTTAAGATGCCTTATCGAATTCAAGAAAAATAACATTTTTACACGTAATTTAATTAAATAAAAATATTAAAAATAAAAATTCAGATTTTAATGAAAACGAAGTTAATTAATAAAAAATAAACGAATGTTATAATATTGAGTTTAAATTATTTAAAAAATATTAAAAATATAATTTTCCTCTACATTTAAATAAAAATGAGATTAATGAATAAAAAGTAAACGAAAATTCCTATCTATGTTATATTAATACAATATAAAATTGAGTTCAAGTAATTGCATTAATCAAAAAAATATTGAAGACGTTATTTTCCTCTATATTTAAATAAATTATTCATTTTAAAACAAAAATAATTAATTAAAAATAAACGAAAATCCATTTTGTGTAAATAAATGTTTCATTAATATAATAGGGAAATATAAACAAAGACTCAAACAAAAATAAACAATATTACGAACACAAATTAAAGCGACAGCAGACCACCTATACAGTCTATCTCTTTTCAACTAACCTAGACACTCAAACTTCATGCTTACTTCCATACATCTTGCTAGTTATTTTTTTTAAATTAATTAATTAAAATACTACAATTTCGCATTCTTACTAGACGGGAAGAGTATTTTTAAATGCAAAACTTGAGCTGTGCTAGAAATTGACATATTTATGGTTTTTACAAAATAGATTTAAAAACACGCAATTTAAAACTATAGTATAACGCAATACGACAGAAAAAACTATATAAATATTATTATTTTACGGAGATATTTGAAAATATAACAATATTTCAAATTGAATTAGCTCTTCAAATTGAAACGCGCGGACTACGTATACGTAGATTATCTATTGAACGAATTCCCACCAAACGACCTTAAAAATAAGATTCGAAATACGTTGAATTAGAGTAGAAGCTAATTATAAGTCTATCAAGATTCGCTGTTAATGTTTTATACTTAGGCCTTGAACAAGATATCGAAATAAATTTACGATCGCATACAATAAGAGTGTTGACACATTAACATATACGCAAAATTAACTAGTAAAAACGTCAATAAATATGTCTATCGAGTACTGAGATACATCATTAATTAAATATTTAAATCTAAATAGTGGAAATGTGAACAGACCTTTACACACAGACATGGTCGTCATTCGAATCATTTAAAACCAAATACTTTGTACAATCGAGATTCATCATTCATAATATTTGATTATTTTGTATTTCACAAATTTCACAATTAAAAAAATTCGTATGAGCAAATAGTTTTAAAACAGGCTTAAATAACTCACGCGTCGTTCAAAACTCAACCGTAACACCTACGGCTTAAAGTCAATTTTACATAATAACAATTGGCAAACAATCTAATTTACAATAGAATACAAGCCTTAAGATCTTTGCAATAAGATTTTAATTCGATTGCTGTATGGAAGCGAGGAAAGCCGGATCGACAGAGGCTACCTTGGCGGTGAGGAACGCATGCATACAGAACAGTAGGCTTTGCAGTATCTGGCATTCGAGCTCCTGTAGACAAGATCCATGGTACATCCTCAGTCTCTAGTAGCCCGCAAACAGGCTTAATATCGGCTATTAAATGAAAGTTACGACAGCCGAGTAGTTGGGCGGTCGGAATTTCGAGTCGAGAGACCCGAGTTAAGTGCCCTGATGGCAGGCTCGTACCAATTGGTTTTTCAATAAACCTATGTACGAATTATATCGTTGGCTTGGACATAAAGACGGGCTCACCATCTGTCACGTTGTCCCGAAAATATCTTCGGTGGAAGGTGGGTCGTAGGGACGAAATTGTCTAGACTAGACCTCTGTCTACCCCTGTATTGGGAATTGCGTGAAGATATACATTTATTTATTTATTATTTTATAAATGTAATTACATATCTTCATGCATATGCCCAATACGGGGGTAGACGCGTTGCAATTGTTATTGAGGCTTGATAATTTATCAATCTCAATTCAATCCAATCACAACATAAGTAACATATATTACATGCATTGATTGTAATATCATCTCAGTAAATATCTTATGATGGAATTATTCTACACCTTTAGCTTGGACCCTAAGGCTCATCACCAGGCAGATTGTCCCAAATATTCTTCGGTGAAAAGTTAGGTCGAAATGGGCTTAATTGTCTAGACCTCGGTCTACTTCGGTATTGGGAATAAATAAAACAACACAAAAAAAGAGTACCGGAGTTTCTTTCGTCTGTTTCTTCTCCTTTATACGAACCTCACTACAAAACGTAGGTAGATTAAAAAAAATACAATCAGTGTAAGTAATATATGCTCCGTATATCGACGAATAAATGATCGGATTTTTTTTTTATTTTTTACAGAAAAAATTGTTAATATTTAAAAATAAATATCTTCACGCAATTCCCAATACAGGGGTAGACAGAGGTCAAGTCTAGACAATTAAGTCCCTTTGACCCACCTTCCACTGAAGATATTTTCGGGACAACGTGACAGATGGTGAGCTCGTCGCCGCCTTTATGTCCAAGCCAACGATGAAATTTGTACATAAGTTTTCGAAAAACTCATTGGTACTGCCACCTGGGGATCGAACTCGGGTTTCTCGACTCGAAATTCCGACCACCAAACAACTCGGCCATCGTGACTTAATATTTACAATACTTAATAACTTAAAACTATTATAATCGTAGAGCCCTACTCCTCGTGGCATGGTTCTAAGAACGCTGGCTGCATTTCCACGTTAAATGGCCAGACTTAACCGTTGAGCGAGAGAAGAATCAGCCCTCTTGTCACCAGCAGCAACGATAAGTCGCGGATACAATTCCTTTAGAAACTGCATCGCGCGGGGACCCCACGGACCGATTGTCTCTACGGCAAATGGAACAAATATATAGTCTCCTTTCAAAGACTCATATTTCCGCCATTTACCCGATTCAGCTGCCTCTGATGCCGCCCCGGCCCTTATCGAAGTACCCTTGATATGAGAGGCCGCTAATGTATCGACGCAAGTTGCGTCCCAAACAAGAGCTTTGCCTCTCTCCCAAGGGACTAAAGTCAAGCCGTCGGACGGAATATTTATGGAAACAAGAGCCCTTCGGATAATTTCATTCAAGGAACCGTGAGGAGATAGTCAAAAATGATTAGATTGAATTAAATTGGTGTGAGTAGTGTGAATTCTCAATTCTAAATAACAATAGCAACATGATATTATTTTATATTCTTTGCGGTACTTACTTTTGTTTCTATAACTTTCGTTTCCGTGTCTTGAAAATGTAGCTTCAACTTGGATTTGCCGTCATCGCTTGAACCTCTCAACTGTGAAAACCTATAAAGCAGTATAGAATGGATAAATAAATGAATCACTTACAATTGCTACGATCCCAAAGTAGCTAAGGCACTAGAGTTATGGAATCGCAGAAAACACCAAGACCAGAGGCATTGTTGACGACCTCCGTGGACGTGTGGCGTAACCACCGGTTTTCAAGGTGTCGCCATCTCGAGGTCCCGGGTTCGATTCCCGGTCGGGTCAATGTAGAAAACCACTTTTTCTACGTTTTCCCGGGTCTGGGTGTTTGTGGTGCCTTCGTTGTTTCCGATTCCCATACCACAAGTGCTTAAGCATCTTGCATTGAGATCGGAGCAAAGTATGTGATGTTGCCCTATCTATATATGTATTGCTGAAAAAGTGGCTTTACAATGATCAGTCTACAAATAGTACTCGGGATATCAGAGCTGGCGACACCATAAACAGCGGTGAGACGCCACTTGGTCACGCAGGTAATCATTATTATACTAAGATACGCAATAAGAGTTTCCGATTCCATAATACATCGCTAAAGCTGATTACTTTGGGATCAGAGCAATGTATGTGATTTTGTCCCTTATGTATCTATGTATTCGGAAAGTCACGCAAAATTCGATTGCTAATTAAAGTCACGAAAGCCGAGTGGTTGGGTGGTCGGAATTTCGAGTCTAGAGACCCGAGTTCGATCCCCAGGTACTAATGAGTTTTTCAAAAACTTATGTACGAATTACATCGTTGGCTTGGACATAAAGACGGCGACGGGCTAACCACCTGTCACGTTGTCCCGAAAATATCTTCGGTGGAAGGTGGGTCAAAGGGACTTAATTGTCTAGACTAGACCTCTGTCTACCCCCGTATTGGGTATTGCGTGAAGATATTTATTTATTTATTTAATTAAAATACAGCGTGACCAAACAATTTTGAGACTAGTGTGAGCTCTATGTAATTCTGCAGCTCATGCAGAGACTGTACCGAGCAGCATATAGTAAACTGCAGCACGGATTGTCATATTTGTTGTTTTAGTTTAGCTTGCGTTATTTTATTTTACATTGTCTTCGTGCTGTATTCGGTCCACGAATAAACGACTTTCTTTCTTTCTAACCTGTACGCCCAGACGGGCGGCGCGCCGGGCGAGCCCTCGCTGAGGGAGAAACCGCTGGCCCAGTCCAGCGTCAGCCCGGCCGCGCGCCCCATGTGCACTACCGTGAAGGTCTTCTTCTGCAACACGAAGCGAGACCTCACTCAGCACACCTCTTACCATCGACCCACTTAATAACTACTGCAACAAGCTCCAATGAAGATAATCCCAATTCTGGAGAGGTCAAATGTCTTGACAGTTTAGTTTACGATCCACATTTCACCGGAAGCTTATTCGGGACAATTTATCGCTTAGTGTACAAGTTAATACAGATCGTATGTATCTCGTCAAAGTCATCGCATGTCCTTCTTTCTGCTGTCGTGACTTCTCGACCTATACTTAACGACCTGCAGAAGTACTCTGTAGGATACATGTCGTTTCCGTAAGAAATATTTGCCATGCATAAATACATAAGGGCCTATAATACTCCGCAATAGAAGAAATCCTGTAAAAAAAATATGGTTATAACGCCATATGTCGGTAGGCAGTTGTATTTTCATGATATTTCTCTTAGTCGCATTTTACGGCACACACAAGAAGAAAAATGGTGGTATATTTTTAGGCCGCTATAATCGTAAAAAAACTCATGTTGAACGAAATTGTTGCCAAATTTTAATGTGTTTTGTAGTAACTAATATCAAATATTTAATATAGTTTTGGTATTTTATTATTACTTAATTTTTTCTAGTGATTACTAGATTTAGGGGTCTGTTCGCAGGTTGGCGCCACCGGACGGCGATACCAGAACCACAGTCGGTCGGTAGCATCCGAAGCTGGAAGCTTCAGGAAGCGGACACTAGGGATAAATATCAAGCAATGGTTGCCGAAAAGCTGGACAGCATCGATGTCAGGAAAGAATGTGTGCTTTCGGGAATCAATGACGTCCTCTCAGAAAAATCGGACGTCATGCAGCGATGGAGCGAATTTTAATAGAGAGATGTATGCGTGTGATGATCTTAGTGAGGGATCCGGGGGTGACGCCGTGACTGGTACGCCAGACTCGGAACTCAATGACACTGAGGTCATCAGTATGAAAGAGATTGAATGTGCGATTAGAAGTTTGAAATGTGGTAAGGCTGCTGGACTAGACAGAGTTACTGCTGAAATGGTCAAGTACGGTGGGCCACGCGTCTGGGACAGCTTTCATCTGCTGTGCAATTTGTGCTGGCGAACGGGGGCTGTTCCGGATGATTGGCGATTCGCGGTCATTGTGCCTTTATATAAAGGTAAAGGTTCACATTATGACTGCGGGTGCTATCGGGCGATCAGCTTGACCAGTTTAGCAAGTAAAGTTTACTCGAAGGTTTTGACACGTAGTATGCAAGATAAATCGGAAAGATTTCTATGGAAGGCACAATGCGGATTTAGACCTGGAAGAGGATGCACGGATCAAATGTTTTCTCTTCGCATGATCACGGAGAAGCTTCTGGCTGCTAACCAGAAGATTTTCTGTGCTTTTGTGGATCTTGAGAAAGCATTTGATAAGGTTGTAAGGAAGAAAATGTGGGAACTGTTGCCGGGATATGGTGTGGATGGTCGATTGCTAAGGGCTGTGCAGTCACTTTACTGTGACTGTAAAGCCTGTGTGCGGGTAGGGCATGACCTGTCACCCATGTTTAGCATCCAAACAGGCGTAAAACAGGGTTGTGTCATGTCTTCCTGGCTGTTCATACTGTATCTCGACAGCTGTTTACAGAAGCTGAAAGATAGCTGTTTGGGTGTGAAATTGGGTGACATAAAAGTTAATTGTCTGCTATATGCTGATGATGCAGTGCTTATTGCACCATCAGAGGCAGAACTGCAGGCATTAGTCACGTGTATGAAAGAATGTGAAATTAATGGTCTCCGTTTGAATGCTAATAAAACTAAGGTTCTGATATTTGAAAGGGACGAAGAAAGAACGAAGTGCGAAATTTGGGTAAATCAGGAATGTCTAGAACAGGTGAATGAAATTGTATACTTGGGGAGTGCGTTTAGCCGGGACGGATGATGTGATTTAGATGTGGACAGGCGTGTCTCTGCCGGGAACAAAGTCAATGGTGCCCTGACAGCGTTAATCAAAATGCAAGGCGTTGTGAAAAGTGCACGCCTTGCAATACATAACGCAGTGTTGGTACCGACTTTGTTATATGGCAGCGAAACCTGAGTATGCCAGAAGAAGCATAAAAGCAGGTTGAATGCAGTGAAGATGCGATCTCCGACCGAAAGCGAAACGAAGAGATTCGCAATATGGCAGGTTTGAAAGATGACCTTGTCTCAATAATGGATAAGGGCGTGCTTCGATGGTTTGGGCACGTTGAGCGAATGAGTGAAGACCGAATGATGAAGAAAATATATAGCGCGAAAGTTAATATTAAAACGTGTCGAGGTAGACCGAGACTAACCTTTTCGAAGACCATGTGAGCAAATTGCTCGAAGAGGGGAGGGTCAAGAGTACTCGGATACCTAGACGTGCATTAATGAAGAAGATGATGAATCTGAAAGAAGCGAAAGAAGTATGTAGGGATCGTGACACTTGGCGATCTGTTCTCTCTGGCTACCCCGTCAGGGATTGTGCGTGAAGATAAATAAAATAAAAAATAATAAATATTTTTTTTAATTCTTAGGGAAAACAAACAGTTACACATTATAAAAGGACTCATCCTATTATTTAATCTAAACATTATACTAGCATTGGGTTAATCAATTTCAATTTAAAATTTAACTTCAGATTTTCTTTTCCAATCAATCAGTAAAACCAGCAAAACGATTTTTAACAGAAATAAACCCGTTAAAATAATTTAAAAGTATAATGAAAATGTCAAAACGTCAGTAAAATGACAGTTTAGACACGAATTGAACTGCAAAAATGAATTCGAAACACGATCAAATATGTACGCTGGAAAAGCAACCAGTTTTCTTAGATTTATCACCGAATGCCAGTTTTATCCAACGTCTATCGTGCAGACTAAGGTATATGTCGCTGGCTTGCGAATGGCATCACGGCAGCGCTGTCTTCATTCGCAGCAGGAAGAATCTCCTGTTAGAGAGGAGGCGTCAGCTGTCCTCTGGGCATCGGATGCTCATACATCCCTACAGCCCCTTGAAATACTATTGGGATTGCTTCATAGCGGCGCTTATGTCCACTGTGTTCATTTACATGCCGTTTCAGGTGTTTGATGTTTGTAAGTAATTGTGGCTAACTTAAACTAAAACTAAACTTGGCACTGCTGCTTAGACTTATGAATGGTTTAAAAAATGGTTTAAATCAACTGTGGGAGGTAGTATTTCCAGTAACGAATACAATTAAGTATTTCTAAACTATACTGGAATGCTATACATATCATGAAGTGTGCTAAGAAAGTATTTTAAGAGACTGCATCCGTATAAGTATAGATCTAAATTTGAAAGGATGAAAAATTGGACGTAGACAGTTTCTTACAAACAAAATTATCTTAAATTATTCTATACTCTGGGAAATTAAAATGGGTATGAAATATTGTTGAGTAGAATTGTCACTTTTCAAGTCGTACGAGATGAGTTTTGATAATTAGACATCTGATTAACTCATTCAAAAACGCCATTTATATTTAAATTGGGTAGTCCACGCAGACATAAACCTTAGCGCTGTTACTTTGAATAAGGTAGACTGATTTTGTTGCGTCATAATCAACCTATTTGTCCCTAGGTCCAGCTCCAAACGACCCCTTCATTCTGTTCTGCGATACGGTCGCCTTCATCGACATAGCTGTCACTTTCATCACAGGCTACACCGCCGAAGAGAGCAAGCAAGTTGTAATCGAACCGAAGCTAATAGCAAAGAAATATTTACGAGGGCGATTCATTATCGATATCATCGCAGCACTACCGTTACAGCTCATCGAGATTTTCGATAACTGCCAATACCCGTCCAACACTGCCATGTTCATTTTCAAATTGCCACGGCTGCTATCGATGAAAAGGAAATGGGAGAACATACATAAGCAACTCGAGCTGTCGTATGTAACTACAGTGATGATTACTGTGTTTTTTAGACTGGTACTCTTTTTCCACTGGATGACGTACATTCATTATCAAGTACAGGCGCTCTGTTTCCACTATTACGAAATGGATAAGGACAAGTTGAGTAGCCTCATCGGTATTAATATTCGCTACAAAACAGTGCTCAAGAAGTACACAGCTAATTTGTATTTAGCATGCGGTGTCTGCGTCGGCGCGGGCTATTACAGCCCTATCGGAGTGTACATTATTCCAGGTATAAAAGTTAATGATATTTTAATTTTTAACGGGTTTTAACTTTCGTGAATATTTGGTAATGGTAGTAAGCCTTTTCCCTAGCCACTTTTACACATTGCTGTCTATTTCAAGGGTTTTTTTTCTTAGCTTTAATTTACGACAATCCATGGTAGATTTTTAATTTTTATAGTAGAGTAAAAACTATCTAATAGTCCACCTCATAGTAAGAAGCTACTGCAGCTTATTGCAAATGTAAACAATTTCAAAAGAAGAATGTTACAGATGCGTTTACGTACCAGATTACTAAGATGGAATGCTTTATAACCGTTATAACACTGTCCCCTAAACTACGTTTTTTACCGAAACATAACTGTTGTGACACTCCATTTTATATAAGTATGCAAGAGTGAAAGAGCGCTATAAATATGCAAGAGTGTGGTCTGATCCAGACCCCACCTTTAGTATAGTATTGTTACAGTCTGGTACAAGTATTTGACCTCCTAAGAAATTCAATAGACTTCGGTTTTTGGGTTATTTCATCATGTGGTGTTCTAAATTAAGTATGTAAAAAATAAAATAAAATCTGTCAGTTTTTAATCCAAATATCTTTTTCAGAACATTTGCTAACATCGTTCATGGCTATAACCGGGCTGATATTTATGATTTACTCATTCACCACTCTACTGCGTCTGATCATGTACAAGCAGTACGAGACGTTCCTGTACAACGGATGGTTGAAGGACCTGGAGGAGTATATGGAATTGAAACGGCTAACTAAATTGCTGCAAAGGAAAATACTATTGTTCATCAACTACGAGTTCAACGGGGGTTATTTCAACGAGACCTCCATTGTGGAAACGATAAATGAGCAAATCAAGCAAGACATCAACATGCACTGCTGCAGGAAGCTTATAGACAACGTGCCCATGTTCTATGATATGCCTGTTGCGCTATTAAACACTATCATCTTCAGTCTAACTCGTGTCCTTTACATGCCTGGAGACGTATGTAAAATGAAATTAATCTTTTGTAACGTACGTAGAATAGTGAGAGTTTTATAAATTCAACAGAGACTGGGAGAGACTTTTTGATATCTATCTTCACGCCATTTTCTTAATACAGGGGTAGATACAGGTCTAGAAAATTAAGTCCTTTCGATCCACTATCCACTGAAGACATTTTTGGAACAAATTGACTAGTGGTGAGTTCGTCGCCATCTTGATCTCCAAGCCGACGATATCAGTCGTACATACATACATACCTATTAAAGTCCACTGCAGGTCTAAAGCCTCTCCCATAGGGAGGATTTGCCATAATCGCCATGCTTGGCACGCGGGTTGGCGATCGCAGTGGCAGGCAACTCGAACCTCAGACGCTGCTGCCCATCTTCAGTCTGATATGTTTAGGGATGGTTATCTCTCCATCTATCGGTTACCATAACGATATTCAAAGCCGTGTCTCTTAGTCGTCTCTTACGACACCCACGGGAAGAAAGGGAGTGGCAATATTATTACACCTTCCGTGTGGTAACGGTGTTTTTTTTTAAAGTTATTCACGTTAATTTCCCATTGATGTAATAAAAAAAAAGCCCAGCCCAGGATGGCATGCTATAAAAAGTCATTAAAAATGCATCACGAAGTCTACTATAATTAAGTAGTCCGGTGATCGGAATTCATTCAATCCATAAGAGGAAAGGGATGGAACTTAAAATAAGTTTTTTTCGAACTTTTTGTTCTAATTGTATTATTAGCTTCGATATTAGGACAGCGGCAGGCTCACAACGCTTTGTCCCAAACAATCCTGTCAAACGACTAAAGCATTTATGAGATTAAATAAAAGAGAAAAAATGTTTTTAAAATTTCAACTGACACGAGCGGGCATCTTACACGCATCAGTATTCTCTTTTCATTACTTATGTCTTGTTTTGGCATCGGCGCCATTTATTATCGCTTTTGCAAGTGACAATTTTTAATTAACTTGTCCAATTTACAAAATGGGACATTTAAAAATTTACTGACAACGCCCTTACAGTACCATGGCGACCCTCTTCCTAACCGAGTCTACCGTGTTTTCTTTAATGATTTAACAAATGTTAATTTAATAAATATACATACAAATTATTTTGTAATTATAACTTCTTAACATTGTAATAAAAGAAAGTCACGAGTGGTTGGGTGGTCGGAATTTGGAGTCGAGAGACCCGAGTTCGATCCCCAGGTGGCAGTACCAATGAGTTTTTCAAAAAACTTATGTACGAATTTCATGTTGGCTTGCACACAAAGACGGCGACGGGCTTACCACCTGTCACGTTGTCCCGACAATATCTTCGGTGGAAGGTGGGTCAAGAGGACTTAATTGCCTAGACTAGACCTCTGTCCAGCCCTGTTTTGGGAATTGCGTGGAGATATTTATTTTGTTATTAACTTTTAACGCACTTTTCTAAAAATCTAGTTATTTTTCTATTTTGTTCAGACAATGGCAAGGAGCGGGGAGCCGTTCACGTGTATGCACTTGATATGCTCTGGTACAGTAGCAGTCTTGAATTCGGCGGGTAAAGAGGTAAGATAAAAAAGTTTTACATAGAATGGAGGACAACTGTCACTTTTGCCTAGAGGGCGCCAAATGTCTGTTACCAATGAGCTGTCAATCGTTGAATAGATTTGCCATAATGTATTCTTATTATTAAATTAAAGAGAAATTTTAAAATATCATCCGTAGCGGGCAGGATTCGAACCCACGACCTCTGCCATACCATGGCAACGCCCCTCCCTCCGCGTATCAGCTGAAATTTTTAAAACTGATTTGTGCCTGTTATGACATAGGCGACTTCTACCGGAAGATATTCCAAGTCTATCTCAATGTCCGTAACTGTACAGCTACGATAAATTGATTCGATAACGACATCTACACCTTTATAGTGCAATTTATTGTAAATAAATAAATATCTTCACGCAATTCCCAATACAGGGGTAGACAGAAGTCTAGTCTAGAGAATAAAGTCCCTTTGACCCAACTTCCACCGAAGATATTTTCGGGACAACGTGACAGGTGGTGAGCCCGTCGCCGTCTTTATGTCCAAGCCAACGATATGAAACATACATAGGCATGATAGATGCTTTATGCTGGTATTCTAGTATATATCCTGTTACGATCGAGCGACTGTGTTTTTTTTAAGAATGTGAAGAAAAAAAAAAGCTACCACTTGGCTCTACCAGATAAACAAGGACTAAAGAGCTCAGAGTTCTACACGGTTTGGCTTTTTAACACACACTTTACTGGAGCTTATTTTGAGGAGTGGAAGTTGGTGACCAAAGATAAAAGACCCTATGGCCTGCATTTTTCGTTGGACAGATCTTCGGGTCTTATCTTCGAGAGATGTCTTAGAGGACTTGTCTTGCAAAAAGTCGGGGAACAATTTGCATAGCATTAATTTTTTTTTTAGATAGCACACTTGAGGGACGGCGCATTTTACGGCGAGGACTGTTTGCTAGAACCCGGAGTGCGACGCGGCATCACGATCGTCGCGCTAGAAATCACCGAGATCTATACGTGGGTTTAACAAATATACACTTTTATAGCTCGAGTAAAAACATGGAAAGTCTACCATCACAGTAGTATAACGCCCAAGAGATTATATATTTTTACATAACATGCATTACTTTGATTCCAAATTAAGCAGCAGATACCATAAAGACAATAAGCAGATACCATAAACAGATCCGAGGAAATGTAGAAAGTGTTAACTACATTGACCTGTAAAGTTGTTATTTAAAAAATTACTTCGCAACCCTCCGCATGAAAATATAAAAAGGTATATGCTACCTGGTCCGAAGAGAAGAAGAAGAAGAAGAGCACCACCCTCCCTCCCACAGATGCGTGCACCAATTCTACAGACGTGTGCACCAACTCCACTGTACATATACCTTTTTATATTTTCATGCGGAGGGTTGCGAAGTAATTTTTTAAATAACAACTTTACAATGAATTTCCGCAAAGTAACGCCTGAGTCAATTAACTACATTGACCTGACCAGAAATCGAACCCGGGATGTCCAGAGTCGACGACACCGATGTGTACACCACTCGTCCACGGAGGTCGTCCAATTTATGTCCTCACGCATTCCCTATACTGAGTTAGTTAGAGATAGCCCTAACAATCCCATTATTGGAGATGCGTAACTATAAAACTAGCTGCCCCCCGCGGCTTTGCTTGCAGTTTGACATATAACGCGGAACCGTAATTATGTTATGTTATAAAAGTAGCCATTGTGACTGCTTATAAAGTCCTGTTAAAATCGGTCAAGCCGTTTCAGAGATTAGCCGTAACAAACCTACAGACAGACAGAAAGACAGGCAACAATTGTTAAAAAATGTTATTTTCTTGTATGTACCGTATATATTAACATACATTTAGTAAAAAACGGTTATTTCAATATAACAAACAGACACTCCCAATTTTATTTATATGTATAGATTAATAATTGAATATGGGTTATTGTTATAGGCTAAGCAGCGAGAAATTCCAGTCGTGCATGTTGCCGTATCCACATTTGCGTCGACGACTGGCGGCTTCGCGACAACTCACCGCAAAATGATATCTCACGACTGAAGCCTTATTGAAATAGAAACTATGTATGCACAGTAGTGTTTGAAATGTGGCGACATTTATATCTCTGCATTGGAAGCACGCAAGTGGCGGACATTTTAGGAAACATAACATCCTACATCGCGCTATAGAAGTTCTTTCAATCAGACGCATATATACGGGTACCGATAACCAATTGGCAGAGATGTCCTCCCCAGGTCACGAGAACATGACCTGCCTTCCTCATCCACAATAGAAATAAGATAAAACGAAGAAGAAATTTAAATAAAAAATTTTGTCTGCGAGAGGATGTGATACAATACATCGATGTTTTTTTACCGCGTCATAGATGCGCATACGTTGTTCTTAATTTACAATATGGACAAGTAATAAATTTAAATAACTATAATACTGGACTATATTATAACTATTAGATGAATAAAAATATTCATCTCCATATAAGTTGCTTATAATTTCTAGTCCAAAAATTCATAGAATCCTAGTAACGTTTTGGATATCGTAATCAAGATGTTTACTTTTTATTTCTTTTTACAATTCTGTCTTATTACGATATTTTCTAAATCATCGCGGCGCGTGTCGGCGCTGAAGTGGCGCGGTGTGCTGCAGCAGCACACGCTGCAGCAGCGCACGCTGCAGCACGGCAGCACGGCGTGCACTCACCCCGAGGCGCACGACGGAGCCGACGATGTTGTGCGTCCAGGCGGCCTCGACGCGCAGCAGGTCGCGGCGCGTGTCGGCGCTGAAGTGGCGCGGTGTGCTGCAGCAGCACGCTGCAGCAGCACGCTGCAGCAGCACGCTGCAGCACGGCAGCACGGCGTGCACTCACCCCGAGGCGCACGACGGAGCCGACGATGTTGTGCGTCCAGGCGGCCTCGACGCGCAGCAGGTCGCGGCGCGTGTCGGCGCTGAAGTGGCGCGGTGTGCTGCAGCAGCACGCTGCAGCAGCACGCTGCAGCAGCGCACGCTGCAGCACGGCAGCACGGCGTGCACTCACCCCGAGGCGCACGACGGAGCCGACGATGTTGTGCGTCCAGGCGGCCTCGACGCGCAGCAGGTCGCGGCGCGTGTCGGCGCTGAAGTGGCGCGGTGTGCTGCAGCAGCACACGCTGCAGCACGGCAGCACGGCGTGCACTCACCCCGAGGCGCACGACGGAGCCGACGATGTTGTGCGTCCAGGCGGCCTCGACGCGCAGCAGGTCGCGGCGCGTCGGCGCTGAAGTGGCGCGGTGCTGCAGCAGCACACGCTGCAGCAGCGCACGCTGCAGCACGGCAGCACGGCGTGCACTCACCCCGAGGCGCACGACGGAGCCGACGATGTTGTGCGTCCAGGCGGCCTCGACGCGCAGCAGGTCGCGGCGCGTGTCGGCGCTGAAGTGGCGCGGTGTGCTGCAGCAGCACACGCTGCAGCAGCGCACGCTGCAGCACGGCAGCACGGCGTGCACTCACCCCGAGGCGCACGACGGAGCCGACGATGTTGTGCGTCCAGGCGGCCTCGACGCGCAGCAGGTCGCGGCGCGTGTCGGCGCTGAAGTAGCGCGGGCCGGCGGCGGCGGGCCCGCTGCCGCTGGCCTGCACGAGGAAGCAGTGCTGCCGCCAGTCCACCGTCTCGCTCTCCTTCACCGTTCGGAACATCGTCTGGTACACCTTCAGCGTCTCCGGGCACTTGGCCAGCTCTGACACGTTCATCTGCGAATTCATGTTTTAATAATTAGCTTGAATATAAACTCTTGCTGATTGAAGTCGCTGCTTTTGAATAAATGTGACTAGTTGAATGATAATTTAGAAAGTTTGAAAATGTATACTACAAAAAACCTCGATATTGTCCTCGTATTTGTACTAGATAGTTTATCCTTATTACTACAATACCACAATTCAATAACAAGAGTCAATCTAGAGTAGAATCAAAAGAAACCTATAGAAACAATCCTTAGGCTTTTGGTGAAATATGGAGCAAATAAAAACTCACGGGCGGTACATCGAACAGCATGACGTCAGTGCCCTTGAGCACCAGAAAGCGCGGGCGGTAGGTCTGCCAGGGCTGCGCCGCGCTCAGCAGCCCCTCGTGCACCCAGCCCATGTACTCGATGCGTTCGCCGCCCGATAAATGCCGATTGAACAACTTCATCTGACCGTAAAACGAACCAAACGCAATTAATAACTGTTGCGTGTGGTATCAGCATAAAATTATGCTCTATCGTCCTTTGGGTGTCATAGATGATGATCAATGGAAAAGCAGATAAAAGTAATGTACAACAAGGGTCGCATTTGGGACCCTTGTTGTACACCATTTGGTAATAAAATGGGATGTTCAGCAATTAAGACTGCTTAATGAGACATATAAATATATCTGTAGTAGTTGCAGTCGGCATAACCAAGTTCCTTAGATACCAAAAGAATGTATCATACAGGTAAAGATATCATGATTGACCCTATCGAAAGCTCTACCTACGTCTGTATAAATTGCGTCAGTTTGTTTTAAATTTTGTAGTGTTGTGTCGGTGCCTGAATTTACTGTCTTTTTTTCTTCAATTGAGTATTATAAGATTACTTGCAAATAGCAACTGCAACCGACGGATGAAGAGCTAACAATTTTTCAACTCCAGACCAAAATTAAACAGACCAAATAACGGCGTCAGCATACGTCCTGCTGTACTGAAAGACTTTTATAATGCTGTTACGTATGTTATATCAATATAACACTAATGTTAAGTATACATCATAGTAAAAAATATCAGTGTTGATGAAACTATCTTCTTATTAAATTTTCACGAGTAAAGTAATAAAAGATATATTTAAGTTGCATTATTATTTATTTTATTCATTATTTTTTAACAAGTGTGTAAGGAAGGGACAATATCCACATGAAAGATGTTTTGATATATTACAATTTAAAAAAAAAAAAACAATGATACCTATTGGTGTACCGCAAGGCTCATACATGGATCCTTACCTTTTTATTAGTTACATTAATAACTTGTCTAAAAGTAAGAACTTGATGAAAAAAACTTATAATTTTTTTTCTTTTGCTCTAATTATTCAAAATTATTACAAAGTTACGTTGAAACTTTACAGGTCGAAATTTATATAGTGTAATTGAAATAAGCTCAACAAAAAATTAATATTAAATAAATGATATTGAATAAAATTATAAATAATACACAAGAAGGGGGAAAATAAATGCGCATTAACTAAAGAAATACTTCTTTTAGATGGCTATAATTGATTTAATTAAACAAAACGATTCAGTACAATTTTTACGTAAATTACGAATAGACAGAAAACACACATATGAAATTAATGTTATTAGTAGATCCTGTGGATAAACTAGTAAATAAAGTATCTTCACGCAATTCCCAGTACAGGGTGCGACAGAGGACAGTGCTAGTCGAGACAATTAAGTGCCTTCGATCCACCTTCCACCGAAGATATTTTCGGGACAACGTGCCAGGTGGTGAGCCCGTCGCCGACTTTATGTCCCAAACCAACGATACAATTCGTACATAAGTTTTTGAAAAATTCATTTGTACGAGCCTGCCACCTGGGGATCGACTTCGGGTCTCTTGACCAACTAAAAACCACTCGGCAAAGTAAAGTAAAGTTTTCCAGTAGAGAATGAATCAATTAGTACCGACCTGGAGGTTGGTGAGGCCCGCGATGTTGTCGGAGATGCTCTTGAGCCAGTGCGACAGCGCGGCCGGCTCCTCCGCGTGGATGACGCCCGACGTCTGCTGCGGCCGCGCGCCGCGCACCTGCGCACGCGCTCGTCACACACACGCACACACGCGCACGCGCACGTCAGACACACGCACACACGCGCACGCGCACGTCAGACACACGCACACACGCGCACGCGCGCACGTCAGACACATGCACGTGAGCACGCGCACGTCAGACACACGCGCACGCGTACGTCAGACACACGCACGCACGCGCACGTCAGACACACGCGCACGCACGTCAGACACGCACGCGCACGTCAGACACACGCACACACGCGCACGCGCACGTCAGACACACGCACACACGCGCACGCGCACGTCAGACACATGCACACACGCACGCGCACGTCAGACACGCACACGAGCACGCGCACGTCAGACACACGCACACACGCGCACGCGCACGTCAGACACATCAGACACACGCGCACGCGCACGTACGCACACACACGCACTCGGTTACTTACCTCAAACGCGCCCGGTCGCAGTTTGTCCGTCCCGAAAACATACCTCGTTACGTACGCCATCATAAGGGGAACTGAAACGAGAAAAATGTGATGCCATTAGTTTTTATACAAATACGAGTATACGTAAATTCGACCCAACAGCCGGGTTGGTTGTGGCCCTGAGTTTGAAACGGATTGCGAACTTGTGTGATAAGAAGAATGAATATGAATATTTATAGTCGAGTAATGGATTTGGTTCGAGTTTCGAGTATTTGGTTTGTCTCGCCTCATACAAAGTGCTTTGGACTCATAGCGCTAGTGACTGTTGATATCTGTCAATTGACAGTGACTTTTGACAGCTGCCAGTTGTATTTGATACATGTAACGTTATCATCGTTTACTGACTTGACATAGGGAGCATTCTAAAAAGAGCGGCCATAAAAGTAAGAAGGAAGAAGAACGAGTAATTAAACAGCTGTTAAACGGTACCTAATAACTACCATTAACGGTAACTAATAATTTAGTTACTATACTATATAACTGTATAGCTTTAACTGTGCAGGTGTGACTCTTTTGGCTAATTAAAATAGCCAACTACGTTCCGAAAATATTTACATATAAATCTGCGCCTTCTCTCCCGGACGGAAATGAAGCTAGCTGCGCTGACAGTGGAACAGAGTAAAGCGGCACTTAAAGGGAAGGCGTCGAGGCTCGATTTCCTACCTCACTTCGGACCCAACACTGCAGCGCTCGTACTCGGCGGCGCTGAGAACGCCAAAAGGTGCGGACCTGATTTATATACCATCGTATAAGTAGGACTCTCGCTTTAAATCCAACTGAGCAGGAGGACCCCTTAAAGTCAGCGGAGGGTATCAAAACGGAGCTGAAGATAACGGTGCAACCGGTACAAGCTGGACTGCAAGTTGACAAGCGAGGAAATGTAGGAAATGCGGGTGTTGTGACGCGGAGGGCGGCCGCGAGTGCATGCCCGAGCCCCTCCCCCTCCCCCTCCCCTCCCCGCCCCTCCCCCGCCCCCGCCCCGCCCCGCGCACTGACCGGAGACCACGTCGACCCACTGCGCGTCGTGCGCGTGCGCGGCGTGCGGCGCGCGCTCCGACGCGGCGGAGGGCGGCCGCGAGTGCATGCCCGAGCCCCTCCCCTCCCCGCCCCGCCCCGCCCCGCCCCGCCCCGCCCCGCCCCCGCCCCGCCCCGCGCACTGACCGAGACCACGTCGACCCACTGCGCGTCGTGCGCGTGCGCGGCGTGCGGCGCGCGCTCCGACGCGGCGGAGGGCGGCCGCGAGTGCATGCCTGAGCCCCTCCCCTCCCCGCCCCTCCCCGCCCCTCCCCGCCCCGCCCCGCGCACTGACCGGAGACCACGTCGACCCACTGCGCGTCGTGCGCGTGCGCGGCGTGCGGCGCGCGCTCCGACGCGGCGGAGGGCGGCCGCGAGTGCATGCCTGAGCCCCTCCCCTCCCCGCCCCTCCCCGCCCCGCCCCGCCCCGCGCACTGACCGAGACCACGTCGACCCACTGCGCGTCGTGCGCGTGCGCGGCGTGCGGCGCGCGCTCCGACGCGGCGGAGGGCGGCCGCGAGTGCATGCCCGAGCCCCTCCCCTCCCCGCCCCTCCCCGCCCCGCCCCGCCCCGCCCCGCGCACTGACCGGAGACCACGTCGACCCACTGCGCGTCGTGCGCGTGCGCGGCGTGCGGCGCGCGCTCCGACGCGGCGGAGGGCGGCCGCGAGTGCATGCCCGAGCCGGGCCGGCTGCCGTCCTCCGTGACGCTCCACGCGCTCTGCAAACAACACACAAAATTACAAAAAATTGATGAAAATTTTCCAAATAATAACAGACGAGCCAAATTAGATCGTGTTCAATCAATGGGCGTAATCGCTAAAAATGATTTTATCAAGACCAACAGCGTCAGTTAATTGACAATTGCTTGACAGATTTAAGAGAAAATGAAAGCCGGTCGAGAATGAATGAGCTACTCATCAAATGTTTTCTCTATGCTGACGACCAAGTATTACTTGCGTCTTCAGCCGAGGAGTTGCAGGAGATGGTAACTGCTATGAGTGGAGCTTTTGTTAGAAAGGGAATGAAGATGAATGTAAAGAAGAAGAAAGTGATGGTGTTTGAAAGAGATGAGGCAATGACAGACTGCAATATCGTGATTGGAGATGAAGAAATTAAACAGGTGAATGAGTTTGTGTATCTGGGTTCAAAGTTTAAAAGAGATGTAAAGTGTGAGAGTGATATTGAAAGAAGAGTGAATGCAGGAAACATGGTGAATGGAGCTCGGCACTCCTTTATGAACAGTCGGAAGGTGTCTAACAAGGCTCGTTTGGCTGTGCATGAATGAGTGCTGGTTCCAACACTCATGTACGGAAGTGAAAGTTGGGTATGGCACAAGAATCATGAAAGCAGGATAAATGCAGTTGAGATGAGAGCGTTAAGAAGTATGATAGGAGTTAAACTGAGTGACGGGATCACTCACTATCCTTAGTGAGATAAGGAAACGTTGTGGTCTGAAAGAAGATGTAGTGACTATTGTGATAAATTGAGAAAGGTATGCTGAGATGGTTTGACCATGTCGAGAGAATGAATGAAGAACGATTGACGAAAAAAGTGTATAAGGCGAGTGTGAATGGAAGTGTAGGAAGGGGAAGACCTAGGCGGACGTTTTAAGACCAAATCAGGGACGTCCTGAAAAAAGGCCAGGTCAAGAGTACCCTAAATCGAAGAGAATGTATGAAGGGAATAATGAAAGTGGACGAAGCGAAACAAGTATGTAAGGATCGTAGCAAGTGGAAAGAAGTGGTCTCTACCTACCGCTACGGGAAAGAGGCGTGAATATATGTATGTATGTATGTACCAACAGCGTCTGTCAACTGAAACGTCAATATCATGATATAACCTTATTCTTCTTCTTCTTCTTTTTCTTCTCCTTCCTGCCCTTATCCCATGCTATGTGGGGTCGGCACAACATGTCTTCTTCTTCCACTCTCCTCTATTTCCCGTCATGTCAATACTCACTCCTTTCTTTCTCATGTCTTCTTTCACACAATCCATCCATCGTTTTTTTGGTCTCCCTATAGCTCTTCGTCCATCCACATTCATCTCTAACATTCTTTTGCCTATATTACATTCTTCCCTCCTCATTACATGCCCGAACTATGCTAACCTACCACTCTTCATTTTCTCTGTCACTGGTTCTACTTTCAAGCTTCCCCTTATATACTCATTCTTTATGCGATCTTTCCTAGTCACTCCACACATCCATCTCAACATTCTCATCTCGGCAGCATGCACTCTTCTTTCATCCGTCACTTTCGTTGCCCAGCACTCTGATCCGTACAATACGACAGGTCTCACGATCGTTTTGTAAACTTTGCCCTTAAGTTTAAGAGGCATGCGTGGATCGCAAGTTATTCCCGAGACCTGTCGCCATTTCATCCATCCCGCATTTATTCTATTCTTTACGTCCCATCATGATATAACCTTATATGAATGGGGAGTTTTAAATTTATATAAAGTTATATCATGATATAACCTTATATAAATTTAAAACTCCCCATTCATCATCCGTCATAATTTATCGACCTAGCTTCAGAAAATACATAAAGGCAGCTAAATATTTGTAATTTTATGAACTTTTCAAAATTTGAAATTAATGTCAGAACCTAAAACTTAAGGCCCGGACAGACAATTTAACATACTGGGACTGACCTGCCAGCCACCATCAATGTCATTGCCACGCTCTGAGTTACAATTGTCGTCTACGGTCTTGCCGGCGGACTCCTCGCCGGTGCTGCTATCCGTGTCAGACGCAGCGTCCGCTGCAACAAAGCAGACCTTGCAAATCCCAAAAATATCTTTTAAAATATGAGACTTCATAACTGACTAACATTTTAAAGACTATAAAAGTCCCCTTAAAATTATGAATAATATTAATAAAATAGAACCTAAACGAGACCCTTGCCACATAGTTTAATAATTATTTGAATTAACTTCCAGCAATTTTAATTATTAAAATTATTCTTTAAGCGATCATGGATACATTCGTAGCTAAGGCATCAAGAGAATAAGCTAAATATAAAACGAATTATCGTTAATTATTAATATACATCGAGATCAAACATATTAAAAGCTTTACATGAATTTAATCTTTTTGTTTGACTTGACGAAAGCATTAACTAAACTTTGTCGTAAATCTTTACGTAATTTAATTATTACTGTTTATTTATTTAAAATATATTTAAAATGATTCAAAAAACTAAGCTTTTGGCTGCAGCTTAAGCTGTCTACTCTGTTAAGCCTTCTCTACGCAACTGTTGGACTAAAAGCCGAATATTTGGATAAAGTGATGTGATCCTAAGCCGAAAAGATAGTTTAGAATTTAGTAAAACTTTTAGAAGCCGTTCATTCTAGGATTTCTCTATACGATATACACCAGATCGCAATATTAACAGCACTGCAGTCACTATGCCCTAAAAATAAAAAAATGTACCATCTTGAAGGAAATATGATACTCACCCTGCTTCTGTAGAAAGGGAGTGGCGGCTCTATAATGCTTTACCGTGAGCACCACAATGTCACCAGCGTTACGTAGGATATTGACTGCATCGTCGTGGTTGCACGCGGTTATGTACTCGCCGTTCACTGCGGAAGGGACAGGGTTTTTATATCTTTACGCATTTCCCAACACACGTATAGCCAGAAGTCTAGACAATTTAGTCCTTTTGACCCACATTTCACGGGAGGTCTTTTTTGGACAACATAGTTTTCAAAATATAGTTGTGACAATATAGGTGGTGAAAATGTTGCTGTCTTTATGTTCAAGCCAAATATATAAAATCTAATCTAAAAATAAATTAATAAATTTTAATTTCCTATTTAAGAAATAAATTTCTAATTACAGCCAAAAAATTAAAATTCTAGTCTGATCGTATAAAAAATTACATACACATACATAAATATGTGTATATAAGATTGTATAAAAATTAAGTTACGGTTAATTTTCTCAAATACAAGTATGCTGTGTAGATAAAAGCTGTGACGCACCGCCAATATACGATATATTTTTTAACTTAAGCTATACCGAGCGGGTCGAAGCGATTGTCGGAGATCATTGACATTATCATTAAGATTTTCGACAAGACCATTTACATTATCATTAAGTCTGTTTCTTAAATATAAGTCACGGTAGCCGAGTGGTTGGGTAATCGGAATTCGAGTCACGAGACCCGATTTCGATTCCCAAGGCTCGTATCCATTGGCTTTTTTTGTAAACTTATGTACGATTTATATCGTTGGCTTGGACAAAAGCATCGACGAGCTCACCACCTGTCACGTTGTCCCAAAAAAAGTCTTCGGTAGAAGGTGGGTCAAAAATACTTAATTATCGAGACCACTGTTTACCCCTGTATTGGGAATGGCGTGAAGATATTTCTGTTTATTAAAAGATTCTCTTTCTTTTTCAGTTACTACTACGAATATGCAATGAAGTAGAATTTGAAGAAAAAAAATTTTCATCTTTTTGTATCTAGCACTAATTTTTTACCTTTACTAACCCTTTAGCACTAAATTAAGTTCATTGTCAAGTACTCGTATCGATTCCAAGTTAGTATTTTTTGGCTCCAAAACCATGAAAATTTCGTGTATTTCGAAAATATTTGTTTGTGCTAAACTATTTAATCAAGCGATCGTAAGGTAGGTTAAATAAATAGACTGGAATAGAGATTAGAAATCATGTTGAGCTGCTGTAGCACTAAATTAATTTAATTTACGGCAAGAAATCACACAATGGCGTGCTAAGTGTAACGCTTATACAAATTTCTTTTAAGGCGACCATCCCTCCAAGCGACCTTGAGCCACTCGTTTTATACAATCCTTACTGCGTATAATTTAAGGTATAACATTAGCACAACTTTAAGAATAAAGTATCTCAAATTGATATGTCGTCTTCAGGAAACATTAAAACGGATAGCATAATATTTATTTAATTAACTACTAGTGTAATTCATAAGGTCCCTTCCTTCCCGTGGGTGTTGCAAGAGGCGACTGCCTTGAATATCGTTATGGTAACCGATAGATGGTGGGGTAACCACCTCTAAAAATATCAGACCAAAATAATCAGACCGAAGATGCAGCAGCGTATAAGGTGCGAGGTGGCTGACACTGCGATCGCCAATCCGCTTGCCAAGCGTGGCGATTATGCGATTATGCGAGCGTGGCTATGGGAGAGGCCTATGTCCTGCAGTGGACTTTAAAAGGCCGTTATATATGTGTAAGTTATAAATTGAAATAATCTCTACTTATATATCTAATGTATGATCAATAATTTATGTGGTTGTAGTGAAATTATTTCTTAAAGAGGAATTTATCCAAAAAAAAAAATATTCTTCTCTATGAAGACGACACGTAAACATGCATGTACATTTTTTTTTTAAATTTACGCCTCGAGATTCAAATTTTCATATAAAATCAAAAAAATCGTTACGTTGTTTGTTTGTATTATGTTCGTGAGTAACTATTGAATATTTTGCGCAAGAGCATAATGCACAGAGCACTAAAGGTTTAGCACTCGTTTAACACTTATTTATGTTTCCATAACTATGTAATGTTAATTTACCTACATGTATATATCAGAAGTCACGATAGACAGGTGGTTGGGTGGTCGGAATTTCGATTCAATAGACCCGAGTTCTATCCCCAGTTGACAGGCTCGTACCAATGGATTTTTCAAAAAAAAAACTTATGTACGAATTACATAGTCGACTTGGGCATAAAGACGGCGACGGGCTCACCACCTGTCACGTTGTCTCGAAAATATCTTCGGTGGAAGGTGAGTTGAAAGGACTTAATTGTCTAGACTAACCCTCTGTTGGGATTTGCTAGAAGATATTTATTATTTGTATACGTTATATATCGTTACGATAGGAGATGCGTCTTAAGCAAAAGTAAATTAAAAAAGTCAAGTTGTTTACATAAAATAATAGTGAACGTACTGTAATAAACACCGCCTGCCGCGATGAAAACAATAAATTACAAAGAATAATTTAAAAGTCTAGCCAACGTAATAATCACGTTCAAAATATCACGGCAACTTATTTGGGTGAACTCTAGATTGTATTTCCGATAGTAATCAGATAAAAATACAGTGCATAATACGTATTTTATCGTCATTACCATAAGACGGCACGATAGCCAAGTTGTTAGAGACCCTGCCTTCTACGCTAAGGTTTACCGTTCGAATCGCGCTAGTTGCAAACATTACTGTGATGATCATGAATATTATATAACATGAGTATTTATCTATGTAAGTATACAGCAATGTCAGTATAATGTACCGTTGGCTTTGAAATTGAGACCGAGACAGGTTCAAAGTCACGATAGACAGGTGGTTGGGTGGTCGGAATTTCGATTCAATAGACCCGAGTTCTATCCCCAGTTGACAGGCTCGTACCAATGGATTTTTCAAAAAAAAACTTAAGTACGAATTATATTGGCTTGGACATAAAGACAGCGACAGTCTCACCACTTGTCCCAAAAATGTTTCGGTAGAAAAGGGAGGCTAACGAGCAGGTGGCTCACGTGATGGTAAGTGATTACCGCCGTCCATGAACACCCCGCAATACCTGAGGCATAGCAGATGCATTGCCGGCCTTTGAGAAAGGTGTGGGCCTCCGGTTACCTGCACTCACCAGACGAAACGCAGAAGTTTGTTAGACTTCTACTTCACGCCGGTATTCTGTGAGGCCTTGGTACTTCCCGGTCGAGCCTCCCCCCCTCACCCATTCGTGCAACAACAAAAGCTGGTGCGTGGCTCTACCACTGTTAAAAGGTCCTCTGTCTTCCCCTGGATTGAGAATGGCGTAAAGATATTTTTTATTATTAATAATTTCGGGATGATGTAAAGATATATTTTACCTATTTCCCATACGATCGAATCGCTTGGTTCGAATCCCGATCACCGGGCCAATTGAAAATCTTGGCTATGAATTTTGGTTTATAAACGAGAAGGTTGGTGAATAAATAAGTTGTAATTCAAAAAATGTATTAAAAAAAAATTCTTTTCTCCACAGATTGCAGTGCGATTGAAGCGAATGTCGCATATCAAATGACATAAATACTATTTAACCTATTAACTAACAGACTTAGCGCCGTAAGCGTGGCATGACCTTTTTTATATTCTGTTTATCTTCCGTTCGCATTTTTATGTTGGCTCCATTGTGTTGAGTTGGTACGACAAAAGAGCTAGAGAAAACGAGAAATTTTCGCAATAAAAGACTCGAATATAAGAGAAAGTTTTACGTAATGTTTACTTATAAAGAAATATATTACGATAGCCGAGTGGTTGGGTGGTCGAAATTTCGAGTCAAGAGATCCGAGTTCGGTCCCCAGGTAGCAGGCTCGTACTAATGGGTTTTTCAAAAAACTTATGTACAAAAGCCGACGACGGGCTCACAACCTGTCACGTTGTCCTAAAAATATCTTCGGTGGAAGGGATTTGGAATTGCGTGAAGATATTTATTTATTTTATTTAAATAATACCCGATAGCGTAGTTGGTGGTGGACCCTCGAAGCTAAAGGTTGCGGGATCGAACCCGTTAGGGACACATGTTTGTGTGATGTTTCTACTCTATTCATTGTTATATGTAATTATGGATATTTACTTAAGTAATAATATATAAGTCACGATAGCCGAGTGGTTGGGTGGTCGAAATTTCGAGTCAAGAGATCCGAGTTCGGTCCCCAAGTAGCAGGCTCGTACTAATGGGTTTTCAAAAACTTATGTACGAATTTCATCGTTGGCTTGGACATAAAGACAGCGACAGGCTCACCACCTGTCACGTTGTCCCAAAAATATCTTCGGTGGAAGGGATTTGGAATTGCGTGAAGATATTTATTAATTTTATTTAAATAATACCCGATAGCGTAGTTGGTGGTGGACCCTCGAAGCTAAAGGTTGCGGGATCGAACCCGTTAGGGACACATGTTTGTGTGATGTTTCTACTCTATTCATTGTTATATGTAATTATGGATATTTACTTAAGTAATAATATATAAGTCACGATAGCCGAGTGGTTGGGTGGTCGAAATTTCGAGTCAAGAGATCCGAGTTCGGTCCCCAGGTAGCAGGCTCGTACTAATGGGTTTTTCAAAAAACTTATGTACAAAAGCCGACGACGGGCTCACAACCTGTCACGTTGTCCCAAAAATATCTTCGGTGGAAGGGATTTGGAATTGCGTGAAGATATTTATTAATTTTATTTAAATAATACCCGATAGCGTAGTTGGTGGTGGACCCTCGAAGCTAAAGGTTGCGGGATCGAACCCGTTAGGGACACATGTTTGTGTGATGTTTCTACTCTATTCATTGTTATATGTAATTATGGATATTTACTTAAGTAATAATATATAAGTCACGATAGCCGAGTGGTTGGGTGGTCGAAATTTCGAGTCAAGAGATCCGAGTTCGGTCCCCAAGTAGCAGGCTCGTACTAATGGGTTTTCAAAAACTTATGTACGAATTTCATCGTTGGCTTGGACATAAAGACAGCGACAGGCTCACCACCTGTCACGTTGTCCCGAAAATATCTTCGGTGGAAGGTGGGTCAAAGGGACTTAATTGTCTAGAATTGCGTGAAGATATTTTTTATTTAAGTAATGTATGTAAGTATATTGTACCGTTAGCTTGGGCGTTAAGACGGCGACAGTCTTACCACCACGTTGCCCCAAATAAGTGGTAAATAAGTGGGTCAAGAAAACTTAAATTTCTAGACATCTGACTAATTATAATTTATTAAAAGTTTA
Source organism: Sericinus montela (assembly GCA_029286605.1). Classification (NCBI taxonomy): domain Eukaryota; kingdom Metazoa; phylum Arthropoda; class Insecta; order Lepidoptera; family Papilionidae; genus Sericinus; species Sericinus montela. Next base: position 7,204,626 of record JAGSMR010000016.1, read on the forward strand.
GATTAGGAGAGTCGCTATTATCTATATCCTATGTATAATGTGTTATATATATATATATATATATATATATATATATATATATATATATATATATATATATATATATATATATATATATATATATAATACACATTATACATAGGATATAGATTATAGATGTCAATAGCTAACGCAAGGTGGCGTTACCTTTAATTACAGCATCCCCGACGAACAACTGTCCAGTCTGATCAGCCGCCTGGTCTTTGTATATTTTGGATATGAGGATGGGCAGTTTGTGCTCGGCGCCACCCTTTATGCTCAGTCCCAGGCCACCCACTTTCTGTCTCGTTATCTGCACCATACGCTCCTGTCAACACAAAACCACATCGATGTGGACAAACCATCGTATCAGCAAACCAATCTACGTATAAAACCGCGGGTGTCTAAAAATTTTTAATATTAGAGCTTACGTACTTAAATCCACGATAGCCGAGTGGTTGGGTGGTCGAAATTTCGAGTCAAGAGATCCGAGTTCGGTCCCCAAGTAGCAGGCTCGTACTAATGGGTTTTCAAAAACTTATGTACAAAGCCGACGACGGGCTCACAACCTGTCACGTTGTCCCAAAAATATCTTCAGTGGAAGGTTGGAATTGCGTGAAGATATTTATTAATTTTATTTAAATAATACCCGATAGCGTAGTTGGTGGTGGACCCTCGAAGCTAAAGGTTGCGGGATCGAACCCGTTAGGGACACATGTTTGTGTGATGTTTCTACTCTATTCATTGTTATATGTAATTATGGATATTTACTTAAGTAATAATATATAAGTCACGATAGCCGAGTTGTTGGGTGGTCGGAATTGCGAGTCGTGAGACCCGAGTTCGATCCCCAGGTGGCAGTACCAATGAGTTTTTCAAAAAACTTATGTACGAATTTCATCGTTGGCTTGGACATAAAGGCGGCGACAGGCTCACCACCTGTCACGTTGTCCCGAAAATATCTTCGGTGGAAGGTGGGTCAAAGGGACTTAATTGTCTAGAATTGCGTGAAGATATTTTTTTTTATTTAAGTAATGTATGTAAGTATATTGTACCGTTAGCTTGGGCGTTAAGACGGCGACAGTCTTACCACCACGTTGCCCCAAATAAGTGGTAAATAAGTGGGTCAAGAAAAACTTAAATTTCTAGACATCTGACTAATTATAATTTATTAAAAGGATTTAGATTAGGAGAGTCGCTATTATCTATATCCTATGTATAATGTGTTATATATATATATATATATATATATATATATATATATATATATATATATATATATATATATATATATATATATATATATATAATACACATTATACATAGGATATAGATTATAGATGTCAATAGCGAACGCAAGGTGGCGTTACCTTTAATTACAGCATCCCCGACGAACAACTGTCCAGTCTGATCAGCCGCCTGGTCTTTGAATATTTTGGATATGAGGATGGGCAGTTTGTGCTCAACGCCACCCTTGTCTCCAGTCCAGGCCACCCACTTTCTGTCTCGTTATCTGCACCATACGCTCCTGTCAACACAAAACCACATCGATGTGGACAAACCATCGTATCAGCAAACCAATCTACGTATAAAACCGCGGGTGTCTAAAAAATTTTTAATATTAGAGCTTACGTACTTAAATCCACGATAGCCGAGTGGAAGGGTGGTCGGAATTTCGAGTCGAGAGACCCGAGTTCGAACAATGGGTTTTTTAAAACCTATGTAAGATTCATATCGTTGGCTTCGACATAAAGACGGCGGCGGGCTTACCACCTGTCACGTTGTCACGAAAATATCTTCGGTTGAAGGTGGCTCAAAGGGACTTAATTGTTTAGACTAGAATTGCGTGAAGATATTTATTTATTTTATTTAAATAATACCCGATAGCGTAGTTGGTGGTGGACCCTCGAAGCTAAAGGTTGCGGGATCGAACCCGTTAGGGACACATGTTTGTGTGATGTTTCTACTCTATTCATTGTTATATGTAATTATGGATATTTACTTAAGTAATAATATATAAGTCACGATAGCCGAGTTGTTGGGTGGTCGGAATTGCGAGTCGTGAGACCCGAGTTCGATCCCCAGGTGGCAGTACCAATGAGTTTTTCAAAAAACTTATGTACGAATTTCTACGTTGGCTTGGACATAAAGGCGGCGACGGGCTCATCACCTATCACGTTGTCCCGAAAATATCTTCGGTGGAAGGTGGGTCATAGGGACTTAATCGTCTAGAATTGCGTGAAGATTTTTTTTTTATTTAAGTAATGTATGTAAGTATATTGTACCGTTAGCTTGGGCGTTAAGACGGCGACAGTCTTACCACCACGTTGCCCCAAATAAGTGGTAAATAAGTGGGTCAAGAAAAACTTAAATTTCTAGACATCTGACTAATTATAATTTATTAAAAGGATTTAGATTAGGAGAGTCGCTATTATCTATATCCTATGTATAATGTGTTATATATATATATATATATATATATATATATATATATATATATATATATATATATATATATATATATATATATATATAATACACATTATACATAGGATATAGATATAGATATCAATAGCGAACGCAATTTGGCGTTACCTTTAATTACAACATCCCCGACGAACAACTGTCCAGTCTGATCAGCCGCCTGGTCTTTGTATATTTTGGATATGAGGATGGGCAGTTTGTGCTCGGCGCCACCCTTTATGCTCAGTCCCAGGCCACCCACTTTCTGTCTCGTTATCTGCACCATACGCTCCTGTCAACACAAAACCACATCGATGTGGACAAACCATCGTATCAGCAAACCAATCTACGTATAAAACCGCGGGTGTCTAAAAAATTTTTAATATTAGAGCTTACGTACTTAAATCCACGATAGCCGAGTGGAAGGGTGGTCGGAATTTCGAGTCGAGAGACCCGAGTTCGAACAATGGGTTTTTTAAAACCTATGTAAGATTCATATCGTTGGCTTCGACATAAAGACGGCGACGGGCTCATCACCTGTCACGTTGTCCCGCAATATCTTCAAAAAAAAGTCAAAAATGTCTTCGGTGGAAGGCGGGGCGCAAGGACTTAAATGTCTAGAGCACTGGTTATGGGGAATGGCGTGAAGATATACATATCTTTATCTATGGAAGAGACCCTACGTCCTGTGTCTAAACTTTTACAGACTGTCGCATCTGTGTGTGTGTGTCTATGTGTATATGTTAGTCAGCTCACCCTCGTGTGCGGCAAGGTCTTGTCGCGCGGCGGCGGCGCGGGCGCCTCGCGCTGCACCGTCACCGCGTCCATCGTGAGCACGAGCCGCGCGGGCCGCGGCCGCGACTTGCCGTCCGACACCTGCACCATCCCCACCCGGATCTGGAACCGTAGCGCCACGCTCAGCGCAACCCTGGACACCTCAACGTGCTGCAGTGTCAGCTCAGTCCTGACTGTCCAATGTCCTACCGTCACACTTATGGCAAAGTCTACTTGGGACCGAGTCGGGCCGATATAATGTCAGGCTTATACTGAGGCGGTCCCTTCCGCAACTTCATCTGTCACGTCTTAATTACAATGATTTTCGGATTTTATCGCGTTTTTATTCGTTTTAACAAACTATTTTTACTTTCCGACATTTCATGTGATCACGGGAGGACTCCTAAAACTAATAAAAACGCGATAAAATCCGAAAATCGTTTTATGTAAAATGTGGAGCATTCGCGTAAATAAAAGAAATCATTCATTTGTTACTGTTATAAAGTCATGAATTTTTTAGGGACTTTTCCTTTTAGAATTTTTTCATTCAAATAAATTTGTTTATTCACCTGTACTGTAATTTGTGATGGTAATCTGTATGGTCGGAATATATATCTTCATATCTAGCAGTCTGTGTATGTGATGCCCAGTAATAACATCAAATGAAGGTAAGATTAGGTTAGAAAGAAGTGCTGGTTTCTGCAATACCATGCTTTTTTTGCATGTGGGTCAGAATCTTTTGAGCCCCCCTCAATGGAGAGAATTCTGTGAATGAGCTGTGAATTTCCTCATTATACATACATGCTCGGCACAGAAGACTGTCAGTAACACTATCTGCAATCATACTGCTATACATAGCACCATCCTACCTTCCTTAAGATCTTACCATTATTTAAATCCCTTGAATGATGATTGCAAATGATGATTGAAAATGGTTGCATATGTATATCACACTAACTGAGGAATGTGAATATCAGTATTTGATTCAGAGACCCTGAGTTCAATCCTCAGGCAATAGGTAGTACAAGTGAGTTTTTAGAAACTTATCTACAATATTGGAAATGAAGACAGTGACAGGCTCACCACCTGTCACGTTGTCCCGCAATATCTTCAAAAAAAGTCAAAAATGTCTTCGGTGGAAGGCGGGGCGCAAGGACTTAAATGTCTAGAGCACTGGTTATGGGGAATGGCGTGAAGATATACATATCTTTATCTATGGAAGAGACCCTACGTCCTGTGTCTAAACTTTTACAGACTGTCGCATCTGTGTGTGTGTGTCTATGTGTATATGTTAGTCAGCTCACCCTCGTGTGCAGCAAGGTCTTGTCGCGCGGCGGCAGCGCGGGCGCCTCGCGCTGCACCGTCACCGCGTCCATCGTATCAGCAAACCAATCTACGTATAAAACCGCGGGTGTCTAAAAATTTTTAATATTAGAGCTTACGTACTTAAATACACGATAGCCGAGTGGAAGGGTGGTCGGAATTTCGAGTCGAGAGACCCGAGTTCGAACAATGGGTTTTTTAAAACCTATGTAAGATTCATATCGTTGGCTTCGACATAAAGACGGCGACGGGCTCATCACCTGTCACGTTGTCCCGCAATATCTTCAAAAAAAAGTCAAAAATGTCTTCGGTGGAAGGCGGGGCGAAAGGACTTAAATGTCTAGAGCACTGGGTATTGGGAATGGCGTGAAGATATACATATCTTTATCTATGGAAGAGACCCTACGTCCTGTGTCTAAACTTTTACAGACTGTCGCATCTGTGTGTGTGTGTCTATGTGTATATGTTAGTCAGCTCACCCTCGTGTGCGGCAAGGTCTTGTCGCGCGGCGGCGGCGCGGGCGCCTCGCGCTGCACCGTCACCGCGTCCATCGTGAGCACGAGCCGCGCGGGCCGCGGCCGCGACTTGCCGTCCGACACCTGCACCATCCCCACCCGGATCTGGAACCGTAGCGCCACGCTCAGCGCAACCCTGGACACCTCAACGTGCTGCAGTGTCAGCTCAGTCCTGACTGTCCAATGTCCTACCGTCACACTTATGGCAAAGTCTACTTGGGACCGAGTCGGGCCGATATAATGTCAGGCTTATGCTGAGGCGGTCCCTTCCGCAACTTCATCTGTCACGTCTTAATTACAATGATTTTCGGATTTTATCGCGTTTTTTATTCGTTTTTAACAAACTATTTTTACTTTCCGACATTTCATGTGATCACGGGAGGACTCCTAAAAACTAATAAAAAACGCGATAAAATCCGAAAATCGTTTTATGTAAAATGTGGAGCATTCGCGTAAATAAAAGAAATCATTCATTTGTTACTGTTATAAAGTCATGAATTTTTTTTAGGGGACTTTTCCTTTTAGAATTTTTTCATTCAAATAAATTTGTTTATTCACCTGTACTGTAATTTGTGATGGTAATCTGTATGGTCGGAATATATATCTTTATATCTAGCAGTCTGTGTATGTGATGCCCAGTAATAACATCAAATGAAGGTAAGATTAGGTTAGAAAAGAAGTGCTGGTTTCTGCAATACCATGCTTTTTTTGCATGTGGGTCAGAATCTTTTGAGCCCCCCTCAATGGAGAGAATTCTGTGAATGAGCTGTGAATTTCCTCATTATACATACATGCTCGGCACAGAAGACTGTCAGTAACACTATCTGCAATCATACAGCTATACATAGCACCATCCTACCTTCCTTAAGATCTTACCATTATTTAAATCCCTTGAATGATGATTGCAAATGATGATTGAAAATGGTTGCATATGTATATCACACTAACTGAGGAATGTGAATATCAGTATTTGATTCCAGAGACCCTGAGTTCAATCCTCAGGCAATAGGTAGTACAAGTGAGTTTTTTAGAAACTTATCTACAATATTGGAAATGAAGACAGTGACAGGCTCACCATCTGTCACTTTGGTCTCAAAATAAGCTCTCATGAAATAAACTTTAGTACTTTAAAGTTTTCTAGAACTCTGCACAAAAAAATATGTTATTACTCCTAAGACTAGATAAAACCTAGTGATCACAAAAATTAACATAATAAAGACAGTATTTTAACTACAAATCACTCTGTCAGAGAAGAAACTGCGCAAATTCACTTCAGATATGAAGTGGAATTTCCATAAAACTGTTATACAGAAATTATCTTTTAATTTAAGGTTGACATCTAGAAAATGCTCAAACCTTTAAAACAGAATAATTCATACACAGATACTAAAAAACAGAACCCTCAAAAGAAAAAAAAAACAAAAAAAATTTTGGCCTCGCAATAAGTAGAAAATATGTTTTAATAGAATGCAGTAAATTTAAAAACAAGAAGAAAAATTATTTACTAGTTGATATTTGGGATATAAATGCAGATGGCACAGGACCACTCTATGTGACAATCTTTGTGGGAGGCCTATGTTCAGCATGTATGTACTCTGTTATAATGATGTGTTATATTAATGTTAACTTTTACAGTTCAGGTTACTACCACCAGGACTGTGATATCAACTAAGTAAAGCTTAGTTATGATTTGGCAGTCGGAGTTTAAGTTTTTCACTGTTTCTTGTTCTTTTTTAACTGCCATCCTAAAAATATTCTTAAGCATGACTAGAGTCAACTTGTTAAGAATACCATTAAGTTCCATTGTAGCCCCTTAGTTTAAGGAGTCATCTATAGGTATTAATCATGATGATTTTTTCAATCAGTCAGAAGTTTTTAATTACATAATAAATTCCATGCAGCACTGACCAAATTACTAAACTAAAATACCCACCTTCTCATCCTTTTTCTCCTCAATAGGTGTCATCATTGTGAGAAATGCACACCATAACGAAAAAACAAAGGTGTTTTCTAAATTTTCAACACTGCACCAGTAAGAAAACTTTAATTATCACCATTATTTATTCAAAACAACACATTAAATCATTGGTATACGATCCCATAAGCCCTTTTACAGAGATACAATTAATTATTTACGAGATACACTTTACAAATAAGAAAAACAGGTCAGTAACTTCTAACTACACTAAATCAATATAAGTGAATAGAACCAAAACAATTCAGATACGAACGTTTGTCATGTTCGTCAGTTAAATTACTCAATGAAAAAACTAGCGTTTTGAAAACCACGCTCTATGCTAACAGGCAAATATAATATACAATTATCGAACGTTAACGAATCCCCACACCACAAACACCCTGTATTTTATTTTCCGAAAATTTTTAGATTGCTATATTTCCATACAATCTAAATCAGATGCGAAACGTCAATTGCACGAGAGATAGTGTTGCCATTGCCTACAACGTAAGTATAGATAAATTAGAACGAAGCATTAAATATTGTAATAACAATATTAAATAATAACATAAAATTTATTCATTATCAAAATTTATAGTAAAGATAATTATAAAATGTTGACAAAATTAACAGTATACAGACAATACGTACGAATTACGCATTATTATATCTTAATATTAAGCAACCATGAAGTATTCTTAATAAGTCTCCCGAGCAAGCTCGTTTCCGAAAAGGTGTAAAGAAGACTGAAGACAATCTGCCATTGTGTCGGTACAACTTTGACCCAGAGGCAAATCATCGAATCCAACTCGGCTGGGAAACTGCGCCACATCTTCTCGTCGAGTATACGTCAAAGTCTTAAGACGAAGTATACAACCCGTGCATGTTGCCAGTAATGACATGTGGATGCGAGACGTGGTCTATCACTGCATGTCGTATGAGGAAGCTCAAAGTGGCTCAGCATGCTATGGAAATGCCTATGCACAGTGTTTCTCTACTTGATAGAATCCGTAATGAAGACATCCGCAGAAGAATCAGTGTAATCCACATAGCGGCAAGGATCTGTACGTAGAAGGGCCGGCATTATAGCTCGTAGAACTTATAACATTTGGGGAAGAAAGGTTTTCGAGTGGCAACCTTGACAGGCACACGCAGTGTGGGGTGTTTCAAAGTTTCAATTTTTGTATCTGGACAACAGCTCAATCATGACTGAAATTATAAAAATTAAAATATTAAGTACACTTTTAATTGAAAAAAAAAATAAGAAAATTAATAATTTCTTGTATTTACGTGAATACTACGCATTTGAAATAAAACAATTTTCGGATTTATCGCGTTTTTAATTAGTTTTTATAAACTATTTTTATTTCACAACGTTTTGGATGCTGTAAAGCATTTTATTTTAGGCGTTTTATTTAAAGAAACTTAATTGAAATTTACATCATAAACATTCTCTAACTGGTTTTTTTTTATAGAAAAGGGAGGCAAACGAGCAGGTGGCTCACGTGATAGTAAGTGATTACCGCCGACCATGAACACCCGCAATACCGCAACGCAGATGCGTTGCCGGCCATAGAGTACCCCCCACAAAATTGGGGGGGGGGGGGGAGGGCAGAAGTTGATTAGACTTCTACGTCACTACACGCTGGTATTCTGTGAGCTCGTGGACTTCCCCGGTCGAGCCGGCCTATTCATGCAACAACAAAAGCTGATGCTTGGCTCTACCACTGTCAAAACCACTGTTCTCTTTCTTTAACATTATCAGCTGTTAGAAAGTAAATACCTGTTATAACATCTTGAAAGCATGATTCAATTACACCAACTAGTACTATACTTATGAAAAAAATAAACATTAAAACTAAAGTTTGCTTCTCCATTTTTTTCTGGATATCAATTCGTATGTTTCGATATTTCTTTAGATACATTTTTGTCATTACAAAGTTCATTCTTTTGATTTGGGCTTACTTCCTGTATAGTTTCCCTTCTGTGAACTAATAAGGAACATTAATTCAATTGATTTTAAAATAATTTGTAACTGTACAAAATTCTTGAAAGAAATCATTTAAATAACAAAGCATATCCTGCTATGTAACATAATAAATGCTTCCATGTCGAATCTAGTCATCAATACTGTTTATATTCATCAATGTTTCTAAAGCTAATATTCGACTTCGATTTTATTACTGTTAATTTTATGACGGTAAATAATTACGTCCTTATTTATTTATGAAAAAACTTTGTACTCTTGTTTTACGTAATTGCATAGTATAATATAGATACTATTAGCAAAATTGTGCAAAATGAACTCTATCCTATGTCTACGTAATCGTTTACCCCCTTGTTCACATTTCTTCCACATGGGGTCGCTATTTGTAAAGTTTGTGCTGCCATCTATAGCTTACGCACAATTCTTATAGGTATTGACAACTTTAAAGCTATATTAACATGTTATATAAACGGTAATCGCGTAGACAAAGAACCGCGTAGAGAAAGATACAGTAATTGACAGCTTTCGACACAATAAAAATAGCTATTGTGCCAAATGCTAATATTATTTAATGAAATGAGGCAAGATGTTACGATATTGTGTTGCTACGCGTTTTGCTTTTATAAAATTTAATATATGAAATAAATATCTTCACGCAATTCCCAATACAGGGGTACACACAGGTCTAGTCTAGACAATCAAGTCCCTTCGACCCACCTTCCACCGAAGATATTTTCGGGACAAGGTGACAGATGGATTGCCCGTCGCCGTCTTTATGTCCAAGCCAACGATGTAATTCATTCATAAGTTTTGAAAAACCCATTGGTACGATCCTGTCACCTGGGGATCGAACTCGGATTTCTTGACTTGATATTCCAACCACCCAACCGCCTATCGTGACTTTTATCAAAATTTGGATTTACAAAAATTAACAAGACTTGTTAACTTTCATAATAGTAATGAAAAAGCGTGTTACCTATACTGATGACATTTGGAACCAAGACGTGTCTGCTTGCCTAAAGTTCAAAATTATTGAAGAGGCGCTAGAGATTTCTTTATTTTTAGATTACCCTAGATACGATTTAAGATAAAGTAAATAGATAGTAAATACGAGTTGATATAATGAAAAGAGTCACTCTGGAACACTCTGGAACAAAGTCACTGCGTGTATGTAATAATTTTAAGAAATTGAAGAAGAGAAAGGAGTAAGACGAGAGAAGTAAGATTTCTTTTCTTGCTACCACAATCATCGGACGTAATTCAGTGGCACAAGAGACATCTACTCTCTATTCCATAATCCCTTCAAGTCGGCACATTCATGCATTAACAAAATTCTACCACATGGAATATTACTTTAGTTCCGCATTTATGTTTTGAGCTTTGAAAAACACACGTTGAGGATATTTGATGAACAAAAGAGGAAGTCTTCGAGCTGATTTCTTAAAACCGCTGGCTTATCCTCCGTAGCCGAAGTGGAGTCACGGTTATGGAAGGGTTTTTAATTATGATTATCATGTTTCCTTTTTCCACGTATACCCTTTTAGTCGAGAATTATAGGTAAAAATATATAATGTTTAGGTCACAGTAAAGACAACGAAACGAAAAATTTCATTTCCTTAGTATACTTACCTTTCTTTAAAAAAAAGGCGAGTGGTCTAGTAGTCGGAATCCGAGTGAATAGACCCGAGGCCAGCTAGTGGAAGGCTCGTACCAACAGGGTTTTTCAAAAGCTTATTTACAAATTATATCGTTGGCTTGGACATTAAGACGACAACATATGTGTGCCGTCTTATTGTCCAAAAGTGTGAATGTAACAGTTGGTGAGCCCCCAACTGTCACATTGTCCCAAAAATATCTTCGGTGGAAGATGGGTCGAAAGTGTCTAGACCTCTGTGTACACCTGTATTGGGAATGGCGTGAAGATATTATTTACTTACTTTACTATGTAGAAGTAACATTAAGAGCCGCCATAAAAGTGCGACATGATTAACGACGATTTTTAAGTTTTAGTTATTTACATCTTGTTAACTGTATTTTTTTCTCTTCAAATTATAAAAAAAAATATCTTCACGCCGTTCCCAATACAGGGGTAGACAGAGGTCTAGTCTAGATAATTAAGTACCTACGACCCAGCTTTCACCGTAGTTATTTTCGGGACAATGAATTTAGACTAATAAATATACTAATTAGTAAATAAATAAATAAATAAATAATAAATATACTATAAGTCACTTACATAAACACTAACTTATTAAGTCACTAACATAAAATATGCTAAATTAAGTCACGATAGCCGAGTGATTGGATGGACGGAATTTCGAGCCAAGAGACCCGAGTTCGATCCCCAGGATGCAGGCTCGCACCGATGGGTTTATCAAAAACATTGTGAGAATTATATCGTTAGCTTGGACATAAAGACGGCGACAGGCTCACCACCTGTCACGTTGTCCCGAAATTATCTTCGGTGGAACGTGGGTCGAAGGGATTAATTGTCTAGACTAGACCTCTGTCTACCCCTATATTGCGAATTTCGTCAAGATATTTATTTATTCATTTAATATACTAATAAATAGTATATTAAATAATAGACTAATATAATTTTCCACAACGCAAGAGTTTTTAATTTATTTTCTAAAAACTGTTCCTTTTATCATGCTTACTTTATTTTTTTTTTCAATTTACACAACCAAATTGATATGTGTCACCTTAACTTTGTATAAGTCACTTATGTTTTAATGGCATACACTTGTGGAGGTAAACAAACGTCATCATTCTTATGTTAAAATTATTATTATTTAAGTTTATCGCCGTTATTTGTCCTTTAAATAAATAAAAGAGCTTTAGCTGCTTACTTAGACCAGAGCAATGTAAGCGATGTTGTCCGTATGTATATATGTTTTATGTATGTAGGTAATTTTCTTACAGGAATAAATAATTACGGGAATTATTGAAGTAAATGAAAGGATTTACCACAACACACAGTTTTATTTCCGTTCCACGTCCTAAATTTAATAATAATTTTATTATTACACAACATGTATATAGAAAGATTTTTATACAATAGTGTATAATTAATGGCTAATTAACTATATTTTTCAACAATACAGTAAAAAGAATTACGAATCACTTAAAATTTAGCAGTCTATTTTAATGATATGTATCTTTTGCGGTTTGGAACAGCCGTGTCTTACAATTACTTAACTTTAATTTCAATTTATTTATAATCTGTACAGTTTTACGTGCATCTGTTTTAAAACACCAAGACTTGTAATCAGGCAAAGGCAACATAATTCAAGAGCACCGTTTGAAATAAAAAAAAATAGAATTACGGCAGCTTATTACTTTAGGCCCTATTATTCATAAATAACATTTATGTAACCTAGTAAGCTCTTAAGCGTTCAAAAATTTATTAAGATACACATTGACAGCAAAATAATGGACTAAAGTATTTTATTTTAAATAACAGATGCACATTCACGATAGATTCTCAAAGTTTGCTGTAAAATAACATTTTGTATTTATAATTGTAAAATTTAAAGAACGTGAAATTTTAATTTAAAGGACAAGTTTGATAAAATTGGATTAACTGTGGATAAATTTATTTAAAACATTGGTAGTAATTAGTGTTTAGAAATGGCAACATTAGTAAAACTTCTAATTTTGTTTGCCAATCAATGGTTTTGAAATAATTCAGCAAACCTTGAGTTGGTTATTAAGGAGCAATTACTAATAAAGGTTGGCTTATGTTCGCGAGTTACGTAAACTACCAACACGCAGTTTTGGTCGGTGCCTACTGAAAAGTCAGAGTTGTATGTTTTTAGTTATAGTTATAACTTTCTTTACTGACTTCCGGCAGGATAGTGAGCACAAGATGCTGTAATGGCAGCAATGAACTGCTCAGATACAAGTTGAGCTCACTCTTCTGTCGTTAGGTATATACTCGCGTACCAAGATGCAACATCTAGAAGTAGTACTCGGTGGCAGTTTCGTAACTATTCCGAATCTACTATATGTACAGTCGTTTATCTTAAGAATTTAAAAATCTAAAATGTCCGAATTTAACAGCATTAAAATAAATTATATCATTTAAATAACTTTATGTAGGTAACAATTTTAGACCCATAAAATTAAATGGGTGTTAATTGATGTGGCAAACATCACAAAATATATGAAGTCATCTTTATGAACGATATCTTTTTGATAACGTTTGTCATTGCCTTCCGTAACTTAGCTTAGGCTTAGTTAAATTTTATACACAGGATTGGTAATTTTGAGCATGTTTTGATGATTTCTTTTTGATGAAATATTAGGGGAGGCAACACTGTAAGCATCAAGACCACGGTCCTGTCAAATACACTTTTATAAGAGGCACTTTTTTTCGCCTATATCATATCGCATATGTTATGCTAAATCATTGATAGAAAAGAAAAGAATATAATATTAAAAAACTTAATATTAAAATATTAACATTCCAATATTTCTTTTAAAAACTGGCTACCATTTGGCTATGGGTGTACACTGTGACACATGATTATATAAATTCGAAACCAGAATAATAATTTAAAATAATAGATATATAAATTAAGATACACAAAAAATTATATCGTGGTTATGGTTTTAGTCTCCAATAAACCGAATAATAATTCATGGAAGTGAACACAGGGAAGACCATGAGAGTCTCTTGGGTCGATATAAAAATTACGTTGGACCGTGGTACTGTTATACATGAATTGTGCACTCTCTTCTTTCCTGCTCTTTTCTTTGTTGATATCTGAAATGGAAAATGTGAATATTAAATATCCGATTCGAAGGGTTTAAAACTTCATTTTAATATTAATATATACTCCATAATATTATTATATGTTAAGCGGTACTTCAATTTTATACTCGATACAAGCGTCGGTTTTTCAGTTAGTTCCAGAATTGCGCGAAAATTACTAAACGGAATTAATTGTGGTTTCACTGTTTGATGTCTTATTTTTCTGTATAAAATATTTAAAAATTCTTTTTTTGTATAAAATATTTAAAAATTATTAAAATTTTTATTAAAAAACAAAGGATGTTGGGCAGTTTCCAAGTACGAATATACCTCCTTTTCTCCTACGGATGACATAAGAGGTGACTGAGGGAAACACCTTGTACATGGCTATTGAGCATTTTATTATTTAAGGTTACGTCAGCTTAAAAACAGCAAGGTAAAAACAGCTCAATAAAGGTGCCAATGATGAACCTTGGGGAACTCTAAATGGGATAGGCCTCCAAGAAGAAATGTAACCATTGGCGACTAGGTACTGCTTGAACTTTTTCAACATAATAGTATACCTTGATAGAGACATTAAAACCCAATAAAATATAACAACTTTAAAAAAATTCTGCTCCAATGAAGTGGTTTATAGTGAACAAAGTTTTTATTACTTTATTATCTATCGATGACAAATCAATGACAAACGAGGGTTGGTTATTAATATAAGATTGAATGGAATTACTTTAAAAAAAATTGTAGTAACATTTTGACATTTTAGAAAGTACATACTCACTTGTCAATTAAAGATGATATATCGGGGGGCACGGGAGCGAAGCTTCCAGAGAGGCACTCGCTCCCATTCTGCCCACCGCTGCCGGACAGACAAGACTATTGCAATTATTAATCTATACGGAACCCATGCAGTTACTTTGTTACTTGAAGCGTTGCGGGCGTGGTTCAAATAAGCCATGTGTTTGGGGTTGCTACATGTGGAGGGTATCTAAAAAAAGGTAACAAAAAAAGAGTTTAGTACACGGAAAGATTCTACGGTGTTTGTAAAATATATATCTAATATTGAAGAATAAAATTGCTCGGAAATTTTGTGATAAGAGATAATTAAAGGATTAAAATCAAAGGAAACGTGTGTTATTTATAATTCTGCAATTGTTCAAATTTGATAGATTGTTAAGTGGCTTCTGTACGGCTTTTCGATTATGATCTCTCTTTTTAAATCTTCTCCATATAATTGGTAACAATATTCATCGCTTCATTCATTTACTTAGGGAGTTTACAAACCTTTCAAATGTTTAGTTACGTCTTATAATACGACTAGAGTCGTATAGAAGCCAATGTTTATGCTGTATCGATGGGCGTGTGTGGAGCTTGCGTGTGCAGGTCTGGATTTGTACGTGTGTGGCGCTTGTGTGTGCAGGTCTGCGTCTGTGTGCGTGTGAGGTGCTTGCAAGTGCAGGATTGCATGTGTGCAGGTTTGCATGTGTGCATGTGTGGCACCAGCGTGTGCAGGCCAGAATCTGTGGGCGTGTGTGAAGCTAGCGTGTGCAGGTCTGCGAGTGTGCGTGTGTGGGGCCTGTCGTGTGCAGATCTGCATGAATGTGTATGTTGCGTGCGCTTGTGTGGCGTTTGATTGTGCAGTTCTGCCTGTTTGTGCGTGTATTCTGTCGTGTCTGTGTGTGTCCGCGGGGGCGGGGTGAGGTACCTGCTCTACCTGCTGGCGGTGCGCCGCCCGCTGCCGTACGCGCTGCCGCCACCGCTGCCGCCGGACCCTGTGCCCAACAAATCTTTATCTAAAATTTATTTTTATTCATTTATTTTAAATACATATGTAGATAGGGACAACATCACATATATTGCTCTGATTCAAAAGTAATTGCGTAAGCACTTGTACTGGGAATCACAAACAACGAAGGCCCCATTAACACACAAGCGCGAGAAAATGTAGAAAGAATGGGTTTTCTATATTGAATCGTCCGAGTCACCTTGAAAATTATTGTGTGCTCGTACGTTTACGCAATATGTTATTGGTTTTGAAGCATATAAGTAATGCTGAACTTTTTTTTATTGAATTAAAGAAAAAAAATTGTTTTGTAATTTCATTTGACACGGGCGGGATTCGAACCCGCGAATCTTTCTCTTTAATTTAACAAAAAAAAGTTCAGAATAATTTATATGCCTTAAAATCAATAAAAAATTGCGTAATAAATTAGTTGGCGTTATTTTATTAATATTTCCTGACTGAAAAGTCATGAATATTAAGCTGTCATTTACAAAAGTGACAGTAGATGGCGCCGAAGCTAAAACAGGCATAAATAAAGATATTTAAAATTTCAACTAATGCGTGGAGGACATGATGGCTCGGGTTCGGTAAAGGTCTTATATATACTAAATGTATATTCTCTTTACGCCTTTGGTTGCCATGAAGAGTTCGTTATGCAACGGTAAGGCAGCCAAATTAAACCAGCTAAGGTTCCTATTTCTTCTTTAATTCTATTTCTTGTCTGTGGTGTACAATGAAAGCAACATCGATAGGTAACCCGTTTGTTGTGAAAAATTATAAATTTGCACAACAAACAGTTTTTCAAACATTTTCATTCACTGAAGATGACACTTCACTTGCCAAAAGTAATACGTACTCGTCAACCCTATCCCGAGACACCAGCTTGGCTATAAGAGCATTGTGAAACAAAGGTACCAGGCTAGCAGAAGCGAGAGGGCACCTTTGGTGGTGGTGTTTGCGGCGCTGTCGCTGTAGTCGTCCGAGTCGGAGCGCTCGCGCCACGCGGCTGGCGCGCCTGCCCCCGCCCCTGCGCCCGCCCCCGCCGCGCGCATCCGGTGCCGCGCCTCCACCGTGGAGCACTGCGACAGGCTCGACTCGTCTGCAACACGCGAGGATTCATATAAAAATTGACGTGAAGTTAACAATAATTTATATGACTTTTTTTTAAATTTTTAATTAAATTACTTTTTAATTATATCTCTTAGCTTTGTCACTGGGAATAACGTGAAGATATGTATCATACATATCTTCACGTTATTCCCAATGAAGGAATATACAGAGGTCTAGGCAATTAAGTCGTTTCAACCCACCTTCCACCGAAGACATTTTTTGGGACAGCGTGACAGGTGGTGAGCCAGTCGCCGTCTTTATGTATAAGCCCACGATATATAGATAAGTGTGATTTATAAGTTTTTGAAAAAAAAAAAAAACCGTTGGCACGAGCCTTGAGTATCTAACTCTTCATTTGGATTCCGATCATCCAAGTACTCGGCTATCGTGATAAACAAGTTTGCCGAACTTGTACATTACCGTATCGGTAGTGGTCGCAGCGGCGGCGGCGGCGGTGCGGCGGCGCTGCGTCGTCGTCGCGGCGCGCCAGTGTGCGGAACTGCAGCGAGTGCGCGCCCGCCGCGCCCACGCCGCCCACTCCGCCCGGCCCGCCGAACGTCGCGTACGGACTGATCTCGTACAGCTCCGCTGTTGGCAAACCATACCTAACTGTATCTTCATACATTCCTTATACTGGAACCACACCCAACCATATCTTCACGCATATTATACTGGTGTAGACAGAGGTCTAGACAATTTAAACCTTTCTAATCATATTGGACTGATACTTAATGCATTCACTCGTTCCCTACACCAGACAAGTAAGAATTCTAGACATTTTAGCCCCTTCCAGTCACATTTTACAGGACCCCTAACTATATCTTGATGCATTCCCAATACTGAACCTACCTACCTACATGAAGATACAGTAATTTACTAACCTAAATTACTGTATCTTCATGTATTCCATTTACCAGACTAGTGAGACGTTCAGACAATTTAGTCGTTTCGACTCTGATTTCACCGAATCTTTTTCAGAAGGTAGCGTCGCGTGTACAAGTCTCAAAAAAGTCTTCAAGAAACACATTGGTACGAGACTTCATACTTCGACAACTTCCTTGGATGAATCGTACTTAACTGTTTTTAAGTTACCGCCATCTCTGAGGTCCCGGTTTCGATTTTCTGACGGATCAATACAGAATCCGGGCGTTCGGTAGTGGAGTGTAAGAAGTGATGGGTCTGATACTGAGATAGTACGCCAATCCGCTTGCCAAGTTTACAGTCTGTTATCTGTCTATGTTATGTAATTTATGTAAAATAGCATTTTCAAAAATTCAAAAATTATTTTCTAGCTCTAAAATAACTGTTACATTTGAAGTAAATGCTATTATGTTGGTTTGAATGTACATAGTGATCAGGTTGCTTTCAATTTCAAATTCTTCTTACCTGACGAGTCGTCATTCTGTTTTTCGTTTCCATTAATGGACGAAGACGAATACAGTTTCTGTCCTTCTCTTAATTTCTCTCTCTCTGCTTCATTGCTTTCGCTTAACTTGCGGTTATCGCGCATGTAGTGATTGCTCGATAGACAGAAGAATCTGCGAAACGAATTAGATTTCTATTATTTACATAGACAATAACAACAGATCAAAGTAATAATAACGGCATCTAAGGCACTTACATAGAACTGGATTGTATCCCAATTCAATTAAGTTATTAAAACTTTCGTGAGACATTATCAATCAAATAGTTGAAATCGGCTAAATTCACGTTAAAACAATCGGTGTAGGTATCGACTAGTTTCGGATCTATCGGAGCTCCTTCATCAGGGTGAGTGGAATGAGTTCGCGCTCGCGTCGCGACATCCTATTAAATATCTTCACGCACTTCCCAATACATGGGTAGACAGAGGTCTAGTCTACACAATTAAGTCCCTTTGACCCACCTTCCACCGAAGCGATATCTTAATGATATCATATTTATTAAGGGGATATGAATTAGACGTAAGCTTTGTGTAAAAGCGGTACCGCCAAAAGGCGGTAGGCACGGCCTCTGTGTAGTCGTCAGTGCGCATGTGTGAGTGCTCGCGTGCTTACTTCCGCTTGCCGTGCAGCAGACAGAGCAGCGCGGCGAGCGCGGCGACGACGACGAGCGCGCTGGCGGCGCACGAAACCAGGACCGTGCGCAGCGACGCCGTGCGCGCGCCGCCGGCTGGCGGCGAGGTCTGCGGCGGCGGCACCCGCCCTGCGTATTTCGAGACACATGTTATATTATTATTATTATTTATCTTCACACACAATCCCTGACGGGGTAGCCAGAGAGAACAGATCGCCAAGTGTCACGATCCCTACATACTTCTTTCGCTTCTTTCAGATTCATCATCATCTTCATACATGCACGTCTACACATGTAATGCTATAAATTTAACTTTTTAAGTTCAATTCAATTCAATTCAATCGTTTATTTGCTAGAAACAGTGTACACAAGATGACAATTATAAAATAAAAAGATCAAACATGTTTCGCCAATAACCGACATGCAAATATAAATTAAATTAATTGTTATCATAATGAAAAATATTTAGACTAAATAATAGAGATAAAATAATAATTATTATAAACATTCAACCATAAATACACATTACATTAAAATAAATAAACAATAGAAAATGGTCAAATAGGTTTAAAAAGTCAATCTAAAAAATAACATTAATTCATAATACTTATATTACCTAATTTTATACGTAAAAAAATAATTTAATGAATAAAAGCACTTGTCCAACAACCATTCATACAGTTTACTTTTGAATTCGTTTAATGTCAATTTATTTAAATATTCAGGCAGTTTATTATGTATTTGAACAGACATAGTATGACAATTTCGGAATGCAAGAGCAGTTCTAGAAGGGGGCATTATTACTCTATCAGGATATCTCGTATTAAAGCTCGATTTATCTCCTTTTTTTATGAATAATAGTGACATTTTTTCCTGACGAATAAGCTAACCTCATAGATGTATAGACATGGCAGTGTCAGAACTCTTAATTTTGTGAACAGAGGCCTACAGGAATCCAGTGGGCGCGAACTACATATAGCCCTGATACATTTCTTTTGCCCAACAAACAAACGCTTTATATCCACAGAGTTTCCCCAAATGACAATTCCATACCTTAACGTTGAGGCAACGAAAGCATGGTAAGCTATCACAGCTATTTTAACATTTACTGTTTCAGACAAGCGCCTGAGGACATACACGTACCTATGTATTTTCTTGCCGATTTTATCAATATGTAACTTCCACGATAATGTACTGTCCAATGTAATCCCTAAAAACTTTACATGTTCAGTTTCTTTAATGTTTTCATTGAAATAATTAATTATTTAAAGTTAAAAATTAAGTTATTCAATTAAAGAGCCTCCTCGGCCCTTATCTTCGCCGATCCGTGGCGACGCTCTTACCTCCGAGCGACCGTGTCTTACACGCATCAGTTGAAATTTTAAAACAGTATTCTCTTTTATTACTTATGTTTTGTTTTGTTTTTTTTTTTTTTTTTGGCTTAGGCGCCATCTATTATCCCTTTTGCAAGTGATACATTTAATCATTTTAAATCAAACACACGGGGACCCATGACTATGGATGCCATAAAGCATCCGAAAAGTCGGAAAGTAAAATTTGTTAGTTAAAAACTAATTAAAAACGCGATAAAATCCGAAAATTGTTTTATTTAAAACAGTGTTGTTTTCGCGTAAATACAAGAAATAATTATATTTAATCATTTTTATGCCCAAAAGAGGAGTGTAATCATTTTAGAGCTCATTATGTAGACATATGGGGTATCATTAGAATCATCCTGTCACTGGTTTGTAATGTTGTACTTTAGGAGGTGTAAAAGGAAAATCGTCTACAATACGTAAGGAAAATACACCACAAAGCAGATTTACACACCTGCGCCCGATAAATAAACGTAAAAATGACAAACGCCAAAGTTACGAAAAACGTGAAACGCAAACGTTTTTCGTAATTTTGTCGTTTTCAAGATTTACGGAAATCGCCTTCTTCTTCTTTTTTCGTGACGTTGAAATCAAAACTGCCATGAATTTTAATGAAAAACAAAATACGTCAAAAGCGACGGTCTTCGACGTGTTCCAGTTTCGCTGACATTGCAGTGGTCTTCTTTTTTCGTGACTTGAAACTGGCTGGCTTCAATGTATTGAAAAAAAAATTACGTAAAAAGCGACCGACTTTGACGTTTTCCAGTTTCGCTGACTTTACATTTGTCTTCTTTTTTCGTGACCTAAAACTGGCTGGCTTGAATGTATTGAAAAAAAAAATACGTCAAAAGCGACCGACTTTGACGTTTTCCAGTTTCGCTGATTTTGCAGTTGTCTTCTTTTTTCGTGACTTAAAACTGGCTGGCTTGAATGTATTGAAAAAAAAAGTCACGTCGGAAGTGGCGAAGTGACGGTTTGCTTACCGCCCGCCAGCGTGTGAGTGTCGACGAGCAGCACGACGCGCTCCGCGCCCGCGTCGCTCCTCGCTTCCACCATCAGTTCGTACCACGTGCCCGGCGCCAGCGGACCTATCACGTGGTTCGCTGCGCTGAGGGATTCGCCCACCTGTTTACAGAATTTAAAAAAAAAATCTTCACGCTATTCGAAGTACCATTTTTATACCATTACACCTAACTAAACAAAAAATTATAATAAAACAATACAGTATTTTGAACTATGGTACAATTGTTATTATTATTATCTTATCGAAGAAATAAAAAGCCTTAAAATAGTAATATCAACTGGTAAAAGATGAAAGATTCACTTCGGCCTAACGGCGACGGGATCACTACCTGTCACGTCGTCCCGAAAATATCTTCGGTGGAAGGTCAAAGGGACTTAATTGTCTAAACTAAACTTCTGTCTACCCCTGTATGGGGAATTGCGAGTATTTATTTATTTATTTAAAATATACAGCTGGTGATGGGCAGCAGCGTATAAAGTGTAAATCTGGTACTGAGATCGGAGTGGATTGAAGATAAATTTTACACTGGATTAAGGTTTTTACCTTAATCCAGTGTTCATCCCCAACACGTCGGTAGGCGACTCGGAAGCCCAGTATCGGGCAACCGCCGTCGCGCCACGCGTAGAAATTTATCTTGATCGCTGTCGAGTTCATGTGTACGTGATCTTCTGGCTTAGGCGACTTTGGACCTGGACATAATAATTACAGTACTAGAAAAGGATTTGAAAAATAATATTCTATAAAAATTTAAAGAATTAGCCAAATGCTTAAAAAAGTGCATTGTAAAAGAGTGTTAAATTTAAATTGTATTTCTGGTTCATAATTGGATATAGTGGGTTCCGCATAAAACGCGGGCTGTTTAAGATAAAACTCCCACAATATACACCTGAATAATATAATTCGCACGCCAAGAAAGCTCTTAGGGGGCTGGAATCTCTGACGTACTAGCTACTTATCGTAATATTGTTCCTAAATTATAAAAAATCTTTATAAATTTTCACCTATGTGTTAATCTGGTGTATAAGCTAAAGTAATGAAAAATTTCACTAAAATCCGTGAAGTGGTTTTTTGCATGAAAGAGTTTAAGTAAAACTTTCGCATTTATACTAAAAATTAAAATATGTCAGAGCTACTTAGGTAAGTAACTCTGACATATACACTCCTCAAGCCACATAGCTAGGTAGTTATGTGGCTTGAGGGCATTACCACTTTCATTCTTCCTGTCGATCCGCATGAGACGACTGAGAAAAGTCTTGGAGAAAGCAGCGGCTTTGGACATTTGACCGTAAAACTATCTCGAAAAGTACCAGAGCAAAATGAAGCCTTACGGACGGGCAGCAGAGTTATTAATATCTCTAAAAGTTAAGTAAGAGATACTTACGGCCCCCCCTTGTAGTTGCAGTCAATATTTCACTTGGAGGCCCCAAAGATATCTTGTTTTGGGCTTGAATCTTTGCGTTATACGTAGTTCCACATTTTAACATGTCCATGGTGTAAGAGTTCAGCTCTGGCGACAGCTCAACACTGTGCCATTCCGTCTCTAAAGCTTGCTTGTAATGGAGAAGATAACCTGTCACGAAAGAAATAATCATTATAAACTAAATAGACTAAGCAATTGCTTAGTTGGTAATTGCCAAATGTTCGTCACATTTGTGTGATGAATATTAATGTTGGTATTCCAATTATGGATGTTTATTTGTGTATATAAGTATTTATCTACGTACTCGTAAATATGCGGCCTAAATAACAACAATATGCTCACCACCTGTCACTTGGTCCCAAATAAGCTTCAATGACAGGTGGGACAAATAAACTTAATTTGTCTAGACCACGGTATACTCCATTAAAAGCATAAGGGAAAAATACTAAATTACATATTTAATGTATTACATAATGGATTTAATAAATTACATAATGGAGTTTTTTTTATCTTCACGGATTCCGCAACTGTTTAATAATTTAGATCTTTTGACCTATCTTTTTCCAGAGCTTATTGGGGACAAATTTATATCATGTAGTATTAGAATCGATTGGGTATGTTAATAATTTTTACATTTGCGGTATGGATTAAATTATTATGAAAGTTATAAAAACAATTTTTATATACAAGGCATCAGAATTCTCTTCTCGCTGGTGTTGTAAGGGGCGACTAAGGACACGTGTCAGGTTGAAAGCGTTTTGAAATTAGCGTTATCGTGTTTACCAAGTACGGGCTCTGCATTTTCCGTAGCCAGCCGCCAGTGGAGTTTTATACTGCTTGCAGTCGTGTACTGAAGGGAGAGGGCGGGTGCGGCGGGGGGAGTGATCGCGATGACCACATACATTATGGAGTCTTCGCCGATGCTGTTGCTCGCTGTGCAGCTAAAGTTTCCCGATGATTGCTCATTCACTTCTGTAATAAATTACTTGTAAAGAAAAGTTGGTGACTATTAAGTAAGTAACAATTGATGTATTTATAGGAACGTCATAAAGAAATGGTGATAGATAAAGAACGTGACCATCGATGGATGTATTTTTTATATAGATTAATAAATGATTTGATTTGATTTGATAGCCGTTAACATGGTATTATAAATGGTTAATACTGAACTACATTGCTCGTCATGTACAAGTTGACATAATACATTTATACAGTCGTACACATGAACTATAACGCATTTGATACAGTTAATCACGTAAAAACTGTGTTAGAAAATAATTTATTCATTGGGAATTAGAGGAAATCTATTTCAATATTTTTCGTTATATGTTCCCAACGATATACACTTTTATCAATGTGTTTTCCTCTAAAACTGTTTTTTACAATGTCAGTAAATGTTATTTGCGCTTATTTTTTATATTCTAAAAAAACGAAAAGTGATGATATGAATCATCTATTCTATTCAATAATTAGTTAATGTAATAGTCTCCGTCTTCTATAAAATCTTGATCGTTTTTAAAATTTATATGTTTTCAACAAGTTGGATCTCAATATAAAGATGTTCATTTTATGTGTTCTTAATATTATCGTAGATCTGACCCCGTAGTCAATTTCGTGTTATGCTTGAGCCTTCGTTATTTCCTGCCTACTACTTCTTGTACCTAGTTCTGTAGCACGCATGTATAATTAATTACTTTGGGATCAGAGCCATGTATGTGATAGTGTCAAAATCTAAAAAAATACTTAATTTATATTGTTGGCTTAGACATTAGGATGACGACAGGCTCACTACCTGTCACTTTGTCATATGACTAAGCTTTTTCGGGCTTTGGCTTCTCCTGTATTGGGAAAAGCGAAAAAAGATAGGGATTTATTATTGGCTCGTTTTCTCTCTCACTCGCAGCATCACAGCATACATGGATACAAAGTAGCATTCGCTGACACTGACTGTGGATGTGGTGTGGGACAGTTGTCAGTGGTATCTTCGTTGTTACTGATTTCATAACACAAGAGCTTAAGCTACTTTGGGATCAGAGCAATGTATGTTATTTGTCTCTATCTATGTGCGTATTCATTGATTTATAACCTCATTTATTTATGACCTCTGTCTACCCCTGTATTAGGAAAAGGATAGGGATTTATTATTGATACGTTTTTCTGCTCTCCGTCTACAAATACGAAATGATGCCTTCTTTGTTTCAAATTCGATAACACATGTGCTTAAGCTACTTTGGGATCAGAGCAATGTATGTTATATTGTCCCTATTTATGTATGTATTCATTTATCTATGACAGAATAGTTTCTCGCGCTGGAGCCTAGCATAGGAAGCTAGCGCGCACTGAGCGCGAATGTGCTGATGTCAGTGGTATCTTCGTTGTTTCTGATTCAAACAAATGATTAAGCTACTTTGAGGACCAATACCTTGAGTATACTCAATGTATGTTACGTTGTCCCTATATATCAATCCTTTCATTTATCTATGACAGAATAGTTTCTCGCGCTCGAGCCTCGCATAGGAATTGGACGCGGCACTGACCGTTGATGAGCAGGTGGCCGGCGCGCGTGACGCGGTAGTAGCGGTGGTGCGTGACGGGCGCGCGCGCGTGCGTCCAGCGCGAGCGCGGCTGCGGCGCGCCCACGCACGCGCAGCCCAGCAGCGCGCCGCGCCCCGCCGCCACCGCGCGCCGCCCGCCGAACGACGCGATGCGCGCCGGGACTGCAAGCGCTACACTTTACTACCACTCAACACTACGCGCATAACTATGTTACAATAACTACACGTTTTTGATAGGGAAGGGAGGCAAACGAGCAGGTGGCTCACGTGATGGTAAGTGATTACCGCCGCCCATGAACAGCCGCAATACCAGAGGCATAGCAGATGCGTTGCCGGCCTATAGCCACATATGCAATGTATGTATATCGTGCATACATAAAAATAAAACAGATGCGCCTTTGTGATTCCAAATTACAAACAATTATTAACAACTCTGATATGAAGTCACGATAGCCGAGGGGTTGGGTGGTCGGAATTACGAGTCAAGAGACCCGAGTTCGATCCCTAGGTGGCAGGCTCGTATCAATGGGGTTTTCAAGGCTTATGTACGAATTACGTTTATATATTTACGTTGACTTGGACATAAAGACGTTGATGGGCTCACCACCTGTCACTTTATACTTTATATGTAGACGTGTGGCATATACACCGGTTTTCATGATGTCGTCAGCTCTGAGGTCCTAGTTTCGATTGCGAGTCGGGTCAATGTAAAAACATTTTTTCTACATTTTCTCGGGTCTAGGTGTTGTAGTACCTTCGTTGTTTCCAATTCCATAACACAGGTGCTTAAATTTACTTACTTTGGGTTCAGAGCAATGTATTTGATGTTATCCCTATGTATGTATGTATTTATTTATTTATGATAGCTATTACATGCCAGACTTTCATCTATTTTATTTACGACTTACTTCTCGAACTGGGACCTTGTCCGACCACGTGCGTAGACTCTCCCTCTCCCGATCCTGTGGTCGCTGACACCCAAAACTCGTACAGCTGGCTCTCCATTAAGTTACGTACTTGAAACATCAATTCTATTTCCGGTGTCTTATCCGCCGATACCGTGAAGCTCGAATGTTTACCCAATCTAGAAGAGAGTGCGTATAAATAATAAATATAACGCTCTTCACGATATTTCCTGTACTGGGGTAGACAGGCGACAGGCACTTAAGTTCTTTCGACGCATCTTTCTCCCAAGATATATTTGAGTCAACGTGAGAGGCGATGAGCCTGTCGCCGTCTTTTTGTCCAAACCAACAGTACTTAAATTTTGAAGAAAGTTATTGGTGCTAACGAGCCTATGTGTTACTTTAATTTTTATATACATACTAACCCAAATATATACCTAAAAGTCCACTACGGACACATAAAAAGGACACAGACCTGTTGTATTAGAAGGTATTGCCATTACCGCCACTCTTGACAGGCGAATTGGCGATCGCAGTGTCCCCTGCTTCTATTCTTAGACACTACTGCCCGTCACAAGTCCTATTCATTTAAATTTTCTACGAATTGTGAAGGATTTCCCGACATCTGTCGATAGCTATTGCTATCTACAAACCATTTCCCTTAGTCGTCTCGTACGGCACTCATGGAGAAAAGGAGGTGGAAATTTCTTAGGCAGTAACACTAGGTCCATGTGAATTAGTTTTAGAGAATTATAGAGGTTAAGAGCAATAATTTAACAAATAGAATTATGAACTTAGGTCACTTAAAAGATCTAAGAGCGTCGATATCCTAATGGTTTAGGGTGCGGACTGCGAAATATAATATCGCAGGTTCGGGCCTGCCATTCAATTATTGTTATGAACCACTCCCGGCACTTCCAGTTTATTTGAAGAGGTTAAAAGGAACACTAGTAGTGTTATTTGGTATTGCTACTATTATTTTTAAAAATAGAACATCTTTCAAATCATAATTAATTCTTAAAAAAATTAAGGAATTCCAAATTCAATTACCTTCCTGCTTCTCTATAGTAAACGGTGTAATGCGTGATAATGCCGTTTGGGTGCAACGGGGGCAGCCAGCTCACGAGTACTGAGTCACTGGAGTAAGCCAGGGCCTTTATACTCTCTGGAGCAGATGGAACTAAAAAAACAAAATGTATGAAGAATTAATTGGAAACTTTACTACTATGTGAAAATAAAGTATGATTATTTAAATTATTAATTAGTATTGATTAGTAAAATATATTTTTTTATAGAAAAGGGAGGCAAACGAGCAGGTGGCTCACGTGATGTTAAGTGATTACCGCCGCCCATGAACAACCGCAATACCAGAGGCATAGTAGAAGCATTGCCGGCCTTAGAGTGCCCCTCCCCACCCACAGAATTTGGGGAGGGTTGTGGGCCTCCGGCCTCCTACCTGCACTCACCAGACGAAACGCAGAAGTTTGTTCGACTTTACTTCACGCCCGTATTCTGTGAGGTCGTGGTCCTTCCCTGGTCCAACCGGCCCATTTATGCAACAACAAAAGCTGACGCGTAGCTCTACTACTGTTTTACAAAATATTTAAATAAATGTCTAAATAAATGTTTAAATAAATATTTTAAGTTTCTTAAGGAAATACAAGAATAGAATAACAAGACTAAAGATTAAAGTCTTAGAAAAATAGTGTATCTCAAATCACGTAGAATATTACGAGTATATAGAGTTAGTTACATAGAGACGAGAAAAGATAAAAAACGATTTTAAAAGATAAAAAAATCTTTAGTCCTATTACTTGAGTTTTGTGCATCTTTAGTACTTGTGTGCTTTAGTATTAACATATTACTCTTAGAAATAATAATGCAGCTGAAATTGCGAAGAATATAATATTGCATTGACACGAAAAAATAAAAATAATAACGGAATAATATCCGAACAAAAGACATAGAGCCCATTAAAGATATTGGAAGATGATGTATAAGAATACATATATAAGATGGACAAGAATATTATGTGTGATCCACGTTTTGGATGATTTCTCGTTCAGGGGTTGCCATTGGCCAAAGAGTTACAATTGGCAAAACAGTTCGGAAATGCTGCCAGCACTATGGGTAGGTTAGCCAAGAAAGATGCAGGGTGGAGTGTATAGTAACTTATAATTTATATATAAATACATACATAGATTGGGACAACATTACAAACATTGACCCTATAACGCCAAAAAATTACCGAACCACTTGTGCATTATACAGTTTTTATGTAAAGGATTCCTATTTAGTTCATAGCAACCACATTATCTTACCGTCTTCCTCGGTCATGCAGTACACGGGTGGACTTCTCTTGCCATCGCCAGCTCCCGTGAAGGCCAGAACCTGAATGGAGTAGTTCGTGTACTTGTGTAACGTCAGGAGATAAGTGTCGGTGGTCGTGACTCGTTTGATCTCTGGTACATCCGCTGTAAAAGAGAGTGGGATAATTTTACCACGCATTCTCCATCAAATTTTTGGGAAGGAAAATATACCTTCTCCAAATTTTCTATAAAGAATGATTCTAAGCCACTTGCTTATAATCTTAGAGACCTACTCCTCGTGGTATAGTAACAATAGAATAGCTAGACGTAACCGTTGAGGGAGAAAAGAACCAGCTCTCTTCTCAGCGGCAACGACCAGTCACGGATACAATTCCCTTAGAAACTGCATTGCGCGAGGACCCTACCGGAGACCGATCGTCTCTATGGCAAATGGAACAAATATATAGTCTCTTTTCATAATCAATCCTTTGATAATCAAAATACAAGGATTGCTTAAGTTTAATGTAATAATACATACCGTGGTTGATAGTAAGCGGTGCATAAATGACTTTATATCCCTGGATGATGCCACCGCGCTGGTCGGGCGGCGGCGGGCCCCACGCCACCTTCACACTGGATGACGAGAGCGGCGAGCACGTCACCATCGTCGGATGAGATTCAGGAACTGTAAAGAAAAATTATATGTTTATTGAAATTACATGTCGATTTGCTCTTTGTCGACCCCGGAGCTATCATGATATATAGACAAATATAGTAATGATGACATGATGTCATGATACATAGATAATATACCATAATAGTGCACAGCTGGTCATACGTGGACCGCCTGGGGGGGTTTACCATAATAGCCACCCTCGGGAAGCGGATCAGCGATCGCACTACCAGACTCCTTAGCGACTACACTAACAGAGGTACCATAAATTGCGGTCCAAGACAATGTAGGAAAAGTGGTTTTCAATACTGACCCGTTCAGAAATCGAACCCGGGACGTCTGAGAAGGTTCAGCTTCAGGCTGCGATATTGCGTTAGTCAAACGTTAACGTTACGATCGCCAATCAAATCAAATCAAAACATTTATTTATCCATATAAGAATGTACATTCGTTTATCGTTAGTCAATTTTTAATCTACCACCGTTTCGTAATGAGGTTCCTCTAATGTTGAAGAAACAGGCGAAAGAAACTCCGTAGTATCATCTTTTATGGTCAATATCTTTTTTATAATATAATATTTTATACAAATGTGATGTGATATTTTCTAAAAAAAGCTCGGGAGCGACCACCTCATTCCCAGGGGTTACGGTCAGTTATACATTCATTTATATTATAATAACCCTTCTAAATCAGTCAATCAGGTTGTCAAGAGTAGCGATTAACACGATTACGATAAACACTCTCTTGTAGCAGATGCATATGCCCTGTAGTAGACTTTGAATAGAAATTTATCGTGGTAATGATGAGCTCATACCTCCTTCTAGGGTAGTGGCAGTGACGGGCGCGGAGGCGGGCCCCGCCGCCACTCCGTTGAACGCACGCACACGCACCTCGTATCGCGTGAACTTCTTCAGAGCTGACAGACTGAGCTCCGTTGCCGACCAGCCGTTTACTGTTAATGTTCTGAAATGCGATTTATTGTTAAAAAAAGATATTAGGTAGTTAGCCGTGTGAAACCGAAAGAATATTATGTTGATTATTTAGTAGTGATCCTGCCTTCCAAGCTAGTTTGCAGGTTCGAGTTTCGATTGAATATCAATGTTTGTACTCGAGTCTTAAAATAGATAGGACAACATCACGTACCTGCTCCGATCTTTAGCACGCGTGTAGTGGAATCAAGAACAACGAAGGTATCACAAACATTGGATCGACTACCCGCAGTTAGTAATAATAACGTAGTAACATGTGCGGCCGGCGTAAGAGTTACGCGTTTCTACTGCCCTCGACCACTATCCATCCGTCACGAATATTATGAGTTAATGTGCAGTAATTTTAATAGTTTAAGATAAATATATTATTTATATGTATGAAATATGGGTTAAATTTTTCAATATGGACCATCGATAAATGCGGTTAAAAGGGGGGAGGGGGTCGAGGGGGGTGAGAAAAACCCCCTATTCTCCTGCCATTCCCACCCTGCGAAGCCCCATGGTTATGGAGATATTCATGATTAAAGTTTTGAGGTTAGAATATCACAATTTAGTTAATATTTCCAATATGGAACATCGATATATCAGGTTTTAGGGAGGAAGGGTGGAGAGGGGGGAGGGTTACACCCCCCCCCCCCGGTGCCATTCCAACCCTGCGGAACCCCATGGTTATGAAGATATTCATGGTTAAAGTTTTGAGATTAGAATAGCACTATTTAGTCAAAAGAACGATTTAAATCTGATATTTACTTTCCTTACCATTCGTTTTACTTTACTAAATTTCCGTACCATCGTTTTACTTTATTATATGAACAAAAATATATACTAAATTGCTTCATAACACTAGATTAAATGTATTTTTTTTTGTTTTTGGGGGGTGTTAGAAGCGGGGAAGTCGTGCTCTCACCCTTCGCGCCTCAGAGCTCTTTTATACACTCTAGGGGTAGGGCAAACAAGGCCACGTAGATAGTGGGGTGCACTGATTTGGTTTTGTTTTGTTTGATTAATATAGTACGTTTTAAACGATCTCAACTGTAAGGGCAAAGTGAAGTAATTGACGTTCGACAATCAGTTGTCAAATTTATTTGACACGTCAATTGACTTGTAATTTGCAAATTTGTATGGAAAAGTAAAAAAAAAATTAAAATATCTTCACACAGTTCCCAATACAGGGGTAGACAGAGGCCTAGTCTAGACTATTAAGTCCCTTCGACCCACCTTCCACCGAAGATATTTTCGGGACAACGTGACAGGTGGTGAGCCCATCGCCGTCTTTATGTCCAAGCCAACGATATTCGTACATAAGTTTTTTTTTAAAAAAAAACCCGTTGGTACGAGCCTGCCACCTGGGGATCGAACTCGGGTCTCTCGACTCGAAACTCCGACCACCCAACCACTGGGCTATCGTGACTTCATGGAGAAGTAAAAATAAATATCTCTCATGAACCGTAAGTTTCCGCAATCTAAAACTTTAAAAAACGCTTTCTTTTAGTGAGAACTATGTAGAAAAAAAATGAGCATTTAAATCGACTGCTGAATCGAGCAGCAGCAGCTAAAGCACTTGTGTTATCGGATACGAAACAACGAAAGTACCACAAACACCCAGACCCGAGACAACGCAAAACTGATTTTCTACTCGTATATTGACACATCCGGGACCGACGACCTAGGAACTGGCAACACCATGAAAACCGGCGTACGTCACTCGACCACGGCTTCGTTGTAAGATTATAAATAAATATATTCACGCAATTCCCAATACAGGGGTAGAAAGAGGTCTAGTCTAGAAGATATTTTCGGGACAACGTAACAGGTGGTGAGCCCGTCACCGCCTTTTAATTCGTACATAATTTTTTAGAAAAACCCATTGGTACGGCCACTTGAGGATCGAACTCGGGTCTCTTGACTCAAAATTCCAACCACCCAACCACTCGGCTATCGTGACTTCGGATGTATAGTTATATATAAGCTAATACAGAGGTCCTAAATTAATAAAGGTAACAGTACCTTCTTCCTGTGTCTTCACAACCACTGGTTCAGTGAAAGCGCTCCGGTCTATCTCATTAATGGCGGCGATACGAATCATGTAGGCAGTATGCGGTTTCAAATTGCTCACCAGAGCTTCGTAATGGATGTCACCTTTTTTGGTTAAACTGAAAAATAAAGAGAAAAGCATATGTGGACAGGGACAACATTACTTACATTTCTCTGATTCCAAAGAGAGTTGATATATCATTCGTGTTTTGGATTCCGAATTAACGAAGGTACCCTAAACACAGAGCATATTAGATATAGCTTTGAAATACCACGATAATCAAATGATTGGGTGATCGGAATACAAATCAGGAGACTCCGAGTGTGTTCTCCATGATGGTGAGCCACACATGGAGGAATTCCATTAGCAATGGATTTTTTTCAGTCCTTCCCGTGACACGGATGCTGTAAAGCATCCGAAACGTCGGGGAATAAAAATAGTTTGTAAAAACTAATAAAAAAAGCGATAAAATCCGTAAATCAGTTGTCAGACACTTGAACGGCTACAGGTTCAGCGCCTGTTAAGTTGTGTCTAGTGGTTTATACAATTTAATCCTTTCGACCCCCATTTCATCGGATCTCATTTTTGGGACAACGTGCAAGGTGATGAGCCTTGCACGTTGTCCCAGTGTTTTGAAAACCCATTGGTACGAGCCTGCCACCTGGGAATCGAACTCGGGTCTCTTGACTCGAAATTCCAACCACCCAACCACTGGGCTATCGTGACTTCGGATGTATAGTTATATATAAGCTAATACAGAGGTCCTAAATTAATAAAGGTAACAGTACCTTCTTCCTGTGTCTTCACAACCACTGGTTCAGTGAAAGCGCTCCGGTCTATCTCATTAATGGCGGCGATACGAATCATGTAGGCAGTATGCGGTTTCAAATTGCTCACCAGAGCTTCGTAATGGATGTCACCTTTTTTGGTTAAACTGAAAAATAAAGAGAAAAGCATATGTGGACAGGGACAACATTACTTACATTTCTCTGATTCCAAAGAGAGTTGATATATCATTCGTGTTTTGGATTCCGAATTAACGAAGATACCTAAACACAGAGCATATTAGATATAGCTTTGAAATACCACGATAATCAAATGATTGGGTGATCGGAATACAAATCAGGAGACTCCGAGTGTGTTCTCCATGATGGTGAGCCACACATGGAGGAATTCCATTAGCAATGGATTTTTTTCAGTCCTTCCCGTGACACGGATGCTGTAAAGCATCCGAAACGTCGGGGAATAAAAATAGTTTGTAAAACTAATAAAAAGCGATAAAATCCGTAAATCGTTTTATTTAAAAATACATTTTGTTCAAAGTTATGTTGTCAGACACTTGAACGGCTACAGGTTCAGCGCCAGTTAAGTTGTGTCTAGTGGTTTATACAATTTAATCCTTTCGACCCCCATTTCATCGGATCTCATTTTTGGGACAACGTGCAAGATGATGAGCCTTGCACGTTGTCCCAGTGTTTTTGAAAAAAACCCATTGGTACGAGCTCCCACCTGGGAATCGAACTCGGGTCTCTTGGCTCGAATTCCGACCACCCAACCATCGGCTATCGTGACTTCGGATGTATAGTTATATATAAGCTAATACAGAGGTCCTAAATTAATAAAGGTAACAGTACCTTCTTCCTGTGTCTTCACAACCACTGGTTCAGTGAAAGCGCTCCGGTCTATCTCATTAATGGCGGCGATACGAATCATGTAGGCAGTATGCGGTTTCAAATTGCTCACCAGAGCTTCGTAATGGATGTCACCTTTTTTGGTTAAACTGAAAAATAAAGAGAAAAGCATATGTGGACAGGGACAACATTACTTACATTTCTCTGATTCCAAAGAGAGTTGATATATCATTCGTGTTTTGGATTCCGAATTAACGAAGGTACCCTAAACACAGAGCATATTAGATATAGCTTTGAAATACCACGATAATCAAATGATTGGGTGATCGGAATACAAATCAGGAGACTCCGAGTGTGTTCTCCATGATGGTGAGCCACACATGGAGGAATTCCATTAGCAATGGATTTTTTTCAGTCCTTCCCGTGACACGGATGCTGTAAAGCATCCGAAACGTCGGGGAATAAAAATAGTTTGTAAAAACTAATAAAAAAAGCGATAAAATCCGTAAATCAGTTGTCAGACACTTGAACGGCTACAGGTTCAGCGCCTGTTAAGTTGTGTCTAGTGGTTTATACAATTTAATCCTTTCGACCCGCATTTCATCGGATCTCATTTTTTGGGACAACTTGACCGGTGAAGAGCTTGACGCCGTCTTTAGATCCAAGCCAACGATATAAATCGATATAAAGACTCATGAGTCTTGAAAAAATCTCATAGGAGACGGAACTCAACCCGAATCATCTTTATTGATGTCGCCTTGAATCGAATTCCGATTATTTATTTATTTATTTATATATTAACGCTTCATGCACATAAATGAACTATTTATATAGGCGGACTTAATGCCTGAGGCATTCTCTGCCAGTCCACCTAAAGGGTGATGCAGAGAAAATAAGAAGTAGGTGCAGACTGATAATATAGACTAAAATGAATAAATATTTAAATGAATAATACATAAATAATAATTTATATAATACACGCAAATATGTGTATGAAAAAAGGGTAGATAGAAAAATTTGTGGATGAGAGTTTAGAAATGATTGCGTCCACTAACGTGACGTGCGAGTGCGGCGAGTGCGCGGAGTGCGCGGAGTGCGCGTGCGCGTGCGCGTGCGCGGCACGGACGGAGACGTTAAGCGTGGTGGCGGAGTCCCAGTGCGCCGCGCGCACCGACAGCGCACAGTGCTGCACGATGTAGGCCTGCAGCGGCGAGTTCCCGTCGAAGCCCTGGCTCCACGACAGCCTCACCGCGCGGCTCATGATCTCCGTCACCGATAGCGACTGCGGCGTTTCTGGTTTCTCTGCGGCATAGGTTTATAAGTAACAAGTTTACATATAAATACATGTGTAGATAGGGACAACGTCACATACATTGCTCTTATCCCAAAGTAAGTAGCTTAACCACTTGTAATACGGATTCAGAAACAAAGAAGGTACACCACAAACACCTAGACCCGAGAAAATGTTGAAAAAGTGTTTCCTGCATTGACCCGACCGGGATACGAACCCGGGACCTCAGTGCCAGGGACATCTTGAAAACCAGTGTGTACGCTACTCGTCCATAGAGGTCGTCAAATAGTTCGTACATATACAACGATCTGTCAAACTGCCTATCATGACTGTCTGGCCAAAAAGCTTACTCACTATATTTATACTGACGTCACATTATAGCCTTCACTCGGGATGACGAAATGATTCTCACGGTTCATTGCTATCTGTTCATGTTCATGCCCGTGTTCATTGATTTAAAGTTATTGCGTAATGAAGAAATACACACATACAACCTTTAAAAATAGCAACATACTTCTGCAGTGGTGTAAAAAGAGATCTTTAATGCTCACCTTGGACGGAAAGGTAAATGTAATGATCGCTATGACCATATGCGTTGACAGCTTGGCACTTGTAGACACCAGAGTCCTGTCTGTCTGTTCTACTGATGTATAACTGGGACCTTAAACCACTATCAGTCTTTGCTTCGGATATACTTAGCCTGGAAATAAAATGTACAGTTTACTTCGTGTTTTTTATGTAGCGAAGTCAAGTGGAGTTCTACCGATTAGCTTTTTAAATGTATTTTTTAGTTCAGTTGGTATTTGCTTGTTTGTTTAAATCATATCTTGGTATCTGAATTGTAGCAATATCTTAATTCTCAAAAAAATAAAAGTAGCAGCTTGTTAATGCCCACAGCTGGGAAAATACCAAACCAAAATTAAGCAAGTAGGCGATGAGCATCAACGCCTACGCTGCGAAGTATCTTGTACAGCGATTGCCAATCCGTTGGCCAAGAGTGGTGATTATGGAATATCCACCTGAAGTTCTGTCAAGAGTTTTTCCTTAAAATTTTTTCCATACTTTATTTTCAGAAACTAAATTACGTTAATATTTACAATTCTTATTAACCAAAAACTACAATAATCGTACAACGCTACTCCTCGAGGCATGGTATCAAGAACGCTGGCTGCATTTCCACGTAAATTGGGTAGACTAATGAATTAACCTGAACGGTTAAGTCTACTTATTCGAGAAAATAACCAGCCCTCTTATCTTAAGATACAGTTGCTGCAGAAACATCATCGAGGGAGGACCCAACCAACCGATCGTCTCTACAGAGAGTATTGTCAAGAGTTCTATAAAGATTTCTATGTCCTGCCCTGGATTTGCAGGCCTTTATGTAAGCACATATTGTTCGTATTTTCTTTGATCCGGCTAATTTATAAATTGCCTATGTCTGTTTACCTATATGTAGAAAGATCAAGCGGTCGCGGACCACGTGACCAAGTCAGGCGAAGCGGCGCGTCCCCACGGGCTTCGCAAGTAAGTGTAGCGGGCGCGTCCCGTCGCGCCGACACGTTATGGGACGTCAGTTCGAAGCGTGCCGGCTCTGCGAATTTTTTTTTAAATAAACAAAAATATCTTGACGCCATTTTCAATACTAGGGTATACAGAGGTCCAAACAATTAGGTCCTTTCGACCCACCATTCACTGAAGACGTTTATTGGGATAACGACACAGGAGATGAGCCTGTCGCTGTCTTTACATAAATTATGAAAAAAAAAAACTGGTACGAGGTGTCATTTTTCGGGACGATATGTCTAAGCCAATGACATAAGTCGTACATAACTTTAAAAAACCCATTGCTTGGTGCTGGCCACCTGGAGATCGAACTCGGGTCTCTTGACACGAATTCTGATCACTCAACCACTGAGATATGGAGTTCTTGGTGGTCCCAAATACGATTCGATAAAAATAGATACAAAGGACTTTATTGTCTAGACCTCTGTCTACGCCAGTATTGTGAAAATGCGTAAAGACAAAAAACTATCCCCGTACATAAGTAAATTTCTACTGTCTCCGTAAGAAATTCACGGCTAATAAAGCTTTCCGTACCAATTTGCCGAATGACATTCGCTGAGTATAAACCGTGACAACAAAAGCTCAAGTGTCGAGCGTAAAAACTTGCGTAAAACGTCAAACCTAATTTGTTCTATTCTCAAGCATTATAATGGCTTGAGGTTCGCATCTTGTACTTTGTACTTCGTCCCCTTTTCGTCAATGAAGTGGTTTTATGTGTTTAGTACGCGAACTTTTATTGTTCTATGTATATAATACTAAATGTAATTTAAAAAAGAAAATATAGAATAGCGTGGTTTAGCATTATATTTATTTGATAACCTGTAAAAGTTTACAAGGATAGGGCTTAGTTCTAACGGCAGGTTTCCCCAACTTGGCTCGAGCCGTCAGTGTACGTAACGTATCTATGTGATAAAAGGCTATGAATGACTTATTCTTAGTTACCTCCTAAATTTCTGTATTATACGATTGGGAAACAGAGGTAGGCGTGTGGAGACAGTTTAAGAATTAACCACAAGATTTATACAAGCGGATGTCGTAAGACGCGACTGAAAGAAAAGTAGAGAGAAATAATAAATAATATCGATATAATCACAAAAATTACAAATTTATTAACATTACCTTGTATGTACATACAACATCCAAACCATTTCTAAGAACGCAACGAAGTAATACAAAGACAGAAGCGACAACGAAAGAAATGATTTTATGCTTAAAGCAATCTATGCTTTGTAAGTGAAATTGTAAATTATACTCGTATGACCACAAAAGTTTTAATGAAATTCCGTCAAGTATTAGACGGTTATCACAAAAACTGTTTAAAAGAAAGCTGTCTCGATGGTTAAAGTAAAATAAATAAATATCTTCATGCAATTCCCAATACAGGGTAGACAGAGGTCTAGTCTAGACAATTAAGTCCCTTCGACCCACCATCTACCGAAGATATTTTCGGGACAACGTGACAGGTGGTAAGGCCGTCGCCGCCTTTACGTCCAAGCCAACGATGTGATTCGTACATAAGTTTTTTAAAAACCCATAAGTGATTATATAATATCGTATTTATTTGCAAGAATAAGGTTTTACAACAGATGTTACGCATTATACTAAGGTTCACTTATTCTGTCTGACAAGGCGTGCAAATTGAATACATAAAAGATTCTAAGCAATACATCAATTTTAAATATTTACATGTAAATGTAAATTCATTGTTATAATTTTCAAATAATATTGTTCAATATCAATTCTAGTAAATGAATTCCATTGTAAATTAAATCTTCCCAATACCGCCTGTATTGGGAAGATTTAATTTTCAGACAGCGGTTTAGTCTACACAATTAAGTCCCTTCGACCTACCTTCCACCGATGATATTTTGGTACAACGTGACTGGTGGTGAGCCAGTCGCCGTCTTTACGTCCAAGCCAATGATATCAATTGTACATAGGTTTTGAAAACCCATTGGTACGAGCCTGCCACAAATTTCGATCACCCAACCACTCAGCCATCGTGACTTAGTAAAAAAATTAAAAATAAATCAATAATAATAAAATATTATTTTGAAAAAAATTTCAACTAATATTTAGACTAGACCTGTCTACCCCTATATTGGGAATGGCGTGAAGATATATTATTTTCATAAGCCTTTATGATATGGCTTCTGAT
The DNA here is from genome assembly GCA_029286605.1 of Sericinus montela. Lineage (NCBI taxonomy): Eukaryota > Metazoa > Arthropoda > Insecta > Lepidoptera > Papilionidae > Sericinus > Sericinus montela. The sequence continues at coordinate 7,243,296 of JAGSMR010000016.1, forward strand.
TTTGATTGACTGCGATGATTCAAGGGATTATGATTTTGCCTGGTACGTTTTGACTGCGTAGTTTACCGTTTATATCGACGAATATGGTCTTGGTGAGCGATGAGCCAACGCCATTCTCGGCCTTGCACATGTAGTGGCCCTCGTCGTAGGGCAGCGCTGACTCTATCCACAGCGTGCCGTTCGAGAGGAACTGGAATCGACCGCCCAGATTCACCAACGGGATGAAATCCGTCGGTGATCCCACTGTAAACAAATAATATACATCATTCTTTTACTTTTAAATTTTTCTCAGCGTGCTTGTATGAGTGGCGAAAATACAGATTTTCATGGTGTCGCTAACTCTGTGGTGGAGGAGGTGAGGCTGAGACTCTCGGGTTCTATTCCACGGACAGGTCAGTGAGTGAAACCACTTATTCAATATTTCAATGGGTTTGGGTGTTTGTGGCACCTTTTGTTTCCAATTCCATAACGCACGTGCCTTATATACTTTAGTACTACATTGGAATCAGAGCAATGTACTTATTAATAATAATAATACAGCCTTTTATTCGGACATTAGAAACAATAACATTTCTTACAGCACTCATATCTTTGTTTGTTAAAAATATACTTATGTTTTAAAAAAAAAATATTCCTCGCTCTCTTCATCACGGAAATTGACCTCGGGTCTCCTGATTCGAATTCCGATCACCGATCCACACATCTATCGTGGATATTTCTGTATTCTTACTTAAAAAAAATTTTTTTAATTTTTCATAGACTGCAATAATTGTTTTAACTAGAGTACGTGATCACGGAATGATCCCCTTTCCCTTTTCTATTCTTGTAAGTGTATAAGGTTAATCATATGCCATCAACAAAACTGATTGATGATTTGCCATATTCTTCAATTCAAAAATCCACCAATACTTTTTTAATAAATAGAAAAATTGGCAACTTCATAAACAGTGCTCTGATCCCAAAGTAAGTAATTTAGCTTGCTTTATGGAGTAAGAAACAACGAAGTTACTAAAAAAAAAATATAGAAAAAGGGGTTTTCTACATAGATCATTCCGGGAATCAAACTAGGGCCTCTGAGCTGGCTGCATCTTGAAAACCTATTCTACGCCCACACAGTTCTTCATCTATTTATTACAGACTTTTTTCAGTCATAATATACGAACTACAGGAATATAGACTAATAAACGGAAATGTCACAAAAACATGAGTTTTTAAGAAATTAAAAAGTCATATTTGTGGTATATAAATGAGTCAACTGCTGAATGAAGGCGTCCCCTATAGTTCTTTAAAGAATAGTAAATCGACGGATGATGGATCGATGATGGATGGAGTCGATGGATGCAGGTAGCCACCTGCATCCATCGACTCCCCGCAAAATTGTGCAAGTCGAAATCTTTGGGTGTCCTTCCTACACAGTGTTTGTGTAAACACTGTGTAGGACGTTATAAATCTTCGGAAACGTCAAGTAGTGCGCTTGAGTGGGGTCGATACAGGAAGTGACAGGGCGAATTTGACTACTATGTGTTGTCAATGCCATTTGACTTCTGATATATAGTGCCTTCAGAAGATTCTCGGATCTTTACTTACGAAACGGACGACAGTATGAACTGTCATCTTCCTGTATCGAACTTGCTGCGTTTCCTATTGGCTCAAGACGTATCCGACAACGAGTTGCCTTACGTGGCCTACCCTACGCCGACATATTCTTATAGTGAATAATATATTCTTATAATAAATAATAATAATAAATACATGCATACATAGATGGGTACTACATCACGTACATTTCTCTGATCCCAAAATAAGTAGCTTAAGAACTTTTAATATGGAATCAGAAACAAGTAAGGTACTACAAACACCCAGATCCGAGAAAATGTAGTAAAAGTGTTTTATGACCGGGACTCGAACCTGGGACCTCTGAGCTGGTGACACCTTGAAAACTAGCGTGTACGCCACTCGTCTACGGAGGTCGTTAAAATAATAATAATCTAATAATTACCTCGTTGTTTCAACCAGGTAATCTGAGGTGTCGGTGACCCTGTCGTTTGGCAGTGGATTGCGACAACCTCGCCAGCTAGTACTGCTTCGTCCTTCGGCTCCTTTATCCACTTTGGCGATACTGCAGCGTGTAAGTTATATCATCAAGGTCATTATGTGTAATGACAATGCAAATTAAATTTAAAAATATTAATTTTTAAATTAAATCGATTAGCACAATTGACTGTCAAGCTAAATGACTGGTTGAAATCACAGTAAAAGCCAAACTGGTCTTGTTTAGCGTCTTGTCATATAAGCCAGAAGTTCCAAAACATTTTCTATCGTGTTCAACTGCATGTTTCATTTTTATTAAAATTCTTCTTAACTTAGTGTCAAAGACGATAGTATCGTCTTTAACACTACTAATACTTATTAATACTATTATAAACATTAAATGTTTATAATAGTATTAATAATAATACGAGTATAGAGTACTGCTGATCTTTAGTACTGATGTGTTGCTTAATTCAAATTTGCTAATTACATAAGAAAATTTATTAATTATTAATACATTAATTTGCCTAAATAATACAGTTTGATTTTATTTTTAAATAATTCAAGGCCCTGAGCCCTCCTTATTGTCAACCGGGAGCGAATTGCTTTAACACAGCGACACTGCTTTTACGTGAAAAGAGGAATGATAAAAATCCTCATACTGTCCTCATACTGCATACCCCACCGAATGTCATCAATAATTTTTATTAATGCGGTAGCCGCACTATGACCAGGTCTGAACCCTGACTGAAAAGGATCGAGAAGGAAATTCTTACTTAGGAAATTATAAAGTATCCTAAAATCATATCATCACCAATAAAAGGGTATTTTATTGGTAATGGAAAGCTAAAGTTTACTTGCGGATACTTGTAGTATTATGCGGATATGTGCTGTTCAATTTTACTGTCAGCAGTCAAGTTAATATAAAATAATAAATTCGTTCTAATAAATATTCTTAATCTAATAAATACAAGATATTGTGTTTCAATATTGTTTTCAAGTAACCTCTACAACTCCTTACCGGTCCCTGCAGCATGTTATGTAATTAAAAGTTTTGGAAAAAAAAATTAAAACTAATAACCAAAACAGGTTAAGAAACATCGTGCAGTAACTCGTAGCTGCACTGTCGTCTTGTTTAACAAAAAAACATCTTAATCTAAATTATTGACAACAACAACATAAACATTTTAAAACATAATATGTAAAATGACAAGTGACTGTTTTATAACATTAAATATACAAGTAGTTTTTAGAAGGCAAATGTTTTTAGAAGGCAAATATTGGTATTTTAAATAATTAACTTCTGCTGTATACAGCAGAAGTTAATTATTTAAAAAACTAGACTTTAAGAAAAGGCAATGGTTTGAAATAAATTTATAAAAATATTACAATTACCCTTTCCTGTTAGCCATCTGTAAATCCAACGATGCGAAACAAAAACGACAAAAGTTTTATAACTTAGTTCAAAATGTGAAAAGCATAATACGTTATAATATATTTAGTAATGCTGAAAATGTGCAAAAATTGCTGAAATTCCTTCAACAGAGAATATATTAAATGCCTGAAAACTGCGGTACCAATCTATATAAAATTGCAATTTTTTAAATTTACTTACGTCCAAGTAGTAATGATTAACTCATTCAGTGGACATTATGTTTTCCATATACAAGTGAGCAGGCCAACGTTTTGTTTGGTGATGCGATAATTTTTTTTCTATTTAAATATAAAGATGAATACTTAAAGTGTCGAAGGGAGTGGCAAAATATAACAGAGCTACTCATAAAACATATACTTGGTAATATGTTTGAAGGTGATAATATTATAAACTATTTCAAAGATATGTAAAAATACTTTGGCTGTTGATTACTCCAATTCCGAGGAAGGTTATAGGCAGACATCACGCAATAAGTTTCAGGTATCGAAGTTTCAGTCGATGGACTCGGTCAATAATTCGATTTTTAAGCATTTGAAACCGTGGGAGTTCGAGTTTATATTATACAGATCCCGCAATATTTTTAAGTGTACAACATCTATGTAAAATATTTGTAACTGAGAAAGAAAATCTCATATCTCAAAGCATTAAGGTTTAGTAAATCAATTTATTATTTTCTTAAAATTGAACGAAAAATTGTTTGATATAATGAAATTCGTTGCTGCTTTTATCTTCATTATTTGTTGTTTATTAAAAGCTTTTCGTTTTTATGACCTTGTTAGTAAGAAAATGAGAGAGTAAGATATAATATATACAAAAGCAATAACAGCTTTGTAAATTAAGTAATCATATTAGAATAATTCCATAATAAGCAATACACAATATTTTATTTTCAATTTATACTAAGTATACTTGCGTGTTATTTAATACCTCTCAGTGGAACTTAACTTAACCAAGACAAGCGCTTGCATCTGTTCCATGATATTTTATTTCTCTTATAACAAACACTAAAACTTCTTTACAACCTTGTCATTTGAAAGTCGATCAAACGAATTAGCAACTCTACAAGATGACAAAATTAATTAAGCTCATTATAAAGCCGAAAAGAGATATCAAAATGTATTAGCTTTTTTTGTTTCTGTTTTTATGGTCCCTCTTGTTATAATTCCGCCAATGTCAAGGCAGTAGTTTTTGTAAATTTTTTATAATCTACTAAAAACTTTATTTTCTTGAGGACTCTATAAATTCGTTTCTATGTCATTATCATGTTTTCGTCTATCGAAAACATGATAATGACATAGAAACGAACCCGAGTGGTAATAAACAATGGGAAACAATGAATTGTAGTTCGTGCGAAAGTGAATAAAAAAGAGTCGAGACAGTTCAAGACTCTTTTAAAGTGTCAACGAGAGCAAGTTACTCAAAAAAGGGTCTCGGATACTTCGACTTGTGAGTATGAAGAGAATGATGAACAGGGTAGAAGCGAAAGAAGTATAGATAAATAAAGAAGCGTAAGAAGTAAGGATTGTAACACTTGACCATCATAGTTTTCCTGGCGATCCTGTAGATATGAAATGTGTAACAGATACAAGCGCAAGTATTGCTTTTTATTTGTAGTTTTAGCAATGGAAAAGAATCTTAGGAATTTAAAATAACAACAAGCATATTCGTAATTAACAACTTATCAGTAATAAAATTTAACGCGACTTAAGAAATAACAACTATAAATGATCGCAACTTTAACATTTTGGTGCTCGGTGCAAGCGTGAATTGGCGCTAAATGTTCTGGTGCTTTGTGCATTGGTGCTATAGAATCATCAGTATACACATTGTGGTTACCTTTCACCACCAGTTCAGCTGTGTAATTTACTTTGGCAGCCGTGTTTGAGGCAACACAAGTGTAAAGGCCACTGTGCCGGGACGAAACTTCTTTGAAAACAAGGTTGCTGAAAAAGTCAGCGCCTCTCTCTTCCACCTATACAATCAATTGTGTAGAAGCTTAACATTTACAACTCGTAGATACTTATTACACAAGTTTCACATTGTATTGCAAAAGAATTGAGATGTAAAAGAAATACTAGTGGTTATAAATAGTATTGAATGTGTAGATCACAAATTAGGTACTAAAATAGCCAAGTCTTAAAAGATTTTAAGGTCTATCTATGACAGAAGATTAAAAAAAAATCATTGTGTTTGTAATGCATTTGTGAATATGAATATGTAAATTTTTCACGCATGTAAAGCAGGCTAAAAAATCCATAAAATACAATTTGAAGTAACATTAAGAGTCTGTTGATTTTAATTTGCCATTTATTTAATGAAATTTCGTTTTTCAATGTGTCATACATATTTATATAAAAATAATTTAAAAGCACAGAAGTGGACAATACAAGAGAAAACATCGAGCTTGAAATTAATATTAGTGTCTCGTTTACTTCAGGTTGAAATACGAAGCGACATCGTTACCATAATAATAATATAGATGTAGACATAAACATGATTTATCATAGAACAATGTCACCTACAATTTCATAGCTCCTGGTGTTATTTAGCGTGCATAATTATAAAGGTTGGTTCATTGTAATTATAAAGTACTCTGTTCTCTTTATTAAAGAGGAATGAAATTTTTAAAAAGAGTCATTAAAATCAAATAATGATTTTAAAATAAGAAAAGATGAAGATAATTATGAGAAAAAGCTGTCACTTAAAAATATAGTGTATATTTGTGGCCAGCATTTTTTCCGCGCGTACTCAAATGAAAAAAAAAAAACGCGGAAGTGCTCATATCTTGCTACACTAACCTGTAAGCTTGATGGTATAGGGGCATTGTCTTTCAGCCAGGTGAAGTGAACCGGCATGTCACCGGAGGTAACGCTGCAGCTAACTTGAGCCCGCTTCCCCTCTTGTAAATTCGCGGAGAATGAAAAGGGTTCGATTTCTGGTGGATCTGTTTTAAATAACTTTAGTTTTATAATTGATGTTATAGAAAATAATAAATGTTTTAAGATTAATTCAAATATTTTTATTTGTTTTTATGACATTTAAAAGTATTTCGTCCTATTCGTTTTATTTGTTCTGTTATTTTAAATATTAAATGCAAAACCTATGCGGCATATTCGGAGATATTATAATCTAAAGGAATTGCATACGCGACTGGACGTAACCGCTGGTGACAAGAGGGCTGGTTCTTTTCTCTGTTAAGTCTTAACATTCAATGTGGACATGCATTGAGCGTTTTTGGTACTGTGTCACTAAGTTTAAAAATATTACTATATATAAGTTATAAGTAATATATATTAAGTTAAGTATAAGATATAAGTTTAAAGACTATTGTATTTTTTAGTTAATAAATATTGTAAACATAAATATAATTTTGGTTTTGAAAACTGTTATTAATAAAGGGACTACGAACTTTAAGGCATGACTCTGTTGATATGAAATTTTGATGTGTCTTTTTTAAATTTTCGTTTAACCTCCATTAGTAAAAATGATGTTATATTATATTCATGCCTTTTCGGCACAATGCGGCCTCTTTATTTTATTTTTTAAACTAAATATGTACTAATACTTTCATACGTGTGAACTGCTTGTGCTGAATAAATGTTTTATCTATTCTTTTTTTTTTACTTACTGCTTACGACAAGTTGCAATTCTCTCCTGGCGATTTCACCATGAGGTCCGGTCACGGCGCAAGTGTACGCACCGGCGTGGGAAGAGTCGACCCTTGTCAATCTGAGAGCGCCTTCTACATTTCCGTCCCATTCCACTTGACTACCATCTCTTTCCCACTTCACAGAGCTGCAGTAAACAAATAAAATAAATAATTATCCACATAAATAGGAAGATGCTCTCATAATTCAAGTGCTTAAGCTACTTACTTTGTAAGTAGCTTGAGCACTTGAATTATGGAATTGGAAATAACGAAGGTACCATAAATACTCTGGGTGTATGTGGTACCCGAGAAACAGTATAAAAAGTATTTTCCACGTTACCCCGACCAGGAATCGAACCATCAGAGCAGGCGACGCCGTGGAACCCGGTTTGTACGCCATTCATTCATAAAAAGTCGCCATTAGATTCATTCTTCTTTGGAATAATCTAAATTACTTATAAATTCCGTATTAATTTAAATTTAACTAATCTGTAACATGATTAAAAATTTATTGACTCATGTACTGCTGAACATCACTTGAATGCTTGGTTATTTCGGATTTTATAACAGAAGTGCATAAGCTAACTTTGGGATCAGAGCAATGTTTGTGATGTTGTCTGTATCTATCTATGTATGTATGCATTGATTGATAAAAACAGATATCTATCTTAATTGATTTATTTAGGAGACATAGAATGTTACTTCCAATAAATTTCTATATTATTTAAAGTACTTTTTCAACACAATAATGAAGTATATTAAAGGATATAGCATTTTTGTGTTTTAATCTTACACTAAGCAATAGGTCGCTTCTCTAGATGTTCGCGACAATATTTCTCAAGGTTTTTTATTCTTTAAAACATTAATTAATAATCCATGCTTGATGTAACAGATCTGCTACAAATTGCACGACTTCAAATGATGCCATTTATAACATGTAGCACTAATAACAATCATAATACCTAGCTAAGTTACGTTACTGAAACTCACCTGATTGGGTAGCCCGAATAGGGGCAATACAATACAAGCTCTCGACCTGCCACCGCTCTAGTGGGACCGATAGATCTCACATACGGAGGTCCTGTAATAATGAGAAATGTTACGTAAACGGTAGGTGGGATGAGGCAGGTATAAGTCGAACTTTATAGCATGTAAGTTGTGCTGTACTTTTTTTTTATTATATTAATGGCAAATTAAAATTTTTAAGTTGCTACTGCCGTACATGGTCATAGTGGTTTGGAGACGAGAGCATTGCGGTCACGGGTTTGATTCCCGCCCGTATCAGTTTTATAACTTATCATTAATTCGATAAAAAGAGTGCAGCACGACTTACATACACAATGGCTTGTAAGAGCCCAATGCAGGATATTATAGGCCTATAATATCCTAAGGTTTGCCGTCATTACCATGCATGTCAAGCGGATTGTATTTTAAGAGCTTTTCCCTGTTTCGCCTGTTACGACACCAATGGGAAGAAATGGTGTTTTAATTTCTTACGGGACAACGTGACAGATGGTGCCGGTAGCCCGTCGACTACTTTATGTCCAAGCCAATGATGTAAATCGCACATAAGTTTTTAGGGATCGAACTCGGGGTCTCTTGACTCGAATTCCAATCACCCAACCACTCGGCTATCGCGGCATGGTAATAGAAGTTTTTAAAAAAGAAATTTTGTACACACATAAAACACATTTTGTATAACATAAAACTTACCATAAATGTTAAGTCTCGACGTGTGCGATATCTCTCCTAAAGAATTCGCAGCTTTGCAAGTATAAAGTCCCCCATCTTCTGAGCGGACTGACGAAATGTTGAGATAGCTCACGACGTCGTTCGACTTTGTGGCGAATTGTTCCACGCTGTATCTACAACGAAATGAATAAATTTGATTCAAGTTGACCTTAGTTAAGCTTCAGAAGCGATATTTTTGTATGATTAAACAAAGAAAGGGGATGCTCTATCCATGAAACAACTTTAAAATTTGAAGTATGATATATGACTACCTTTAAGTTATATTATGTGTTTAATTTGTAATTGTTATAAAGAGATATAGATAAATAAAAAAGTTACATTGAAAGTTTAAATACTACCATTCTAATGGTAATAATAAAATCTTTATTGGGAAACAAATTATTACAATAAACGCATGACGTCTCTGACTCCTGAACTAGAAAATGTACCTGTTTATTAAAAAAAATACTGGGGTAAACAAAGGTGCACAATTAAGTCCTCTTGACCCACCTTTCACCGACGGCATTGTTGCGACAACCTCACAGGTGGTGAGCACATGATACAATTCGTACATAAGTTTTGAAAAACCCATTGGTACGAACCTACCTACTTGGGGATCGAACTCAGGTATCTTGACTCGAATTCCTATTACCGAAGCTTTTGGCTATTGTGACGTATTTGTACCATGGCTAAGTAATTAAATTTAAAATTTAATATCTTAACCCATAGTAATAAAAGAAAAAAGAAAAATATCTTCACGCTTCAGAAAAATATCAAATAACTCCCAATACAGAGGTTTAGTCTAGACAATTAAGTCCATTCGACCCACCTTCCACCTATTTATTATATATTATATATAATAAATAGGTGGAAATATTCAGGACAACGTGACAGATGGTGCCGGTAGCCCGTCGACTACTTTATGTCCAAGCCAATGATGTAAATCGCACATAAGTTTTTAGGGATCGAACTCGGGTCTCTCGGCTCGAAATTCCGATCACCCAACCACTCGGCTATCGCGGCATGGTAATAGAAGTTTTTAAAAAAGAAATTTTGTACACACATAAAACACATTTTGTATAACATAAAACTTACCATAAATGTTAAGTCTCGACGTGTGCGATATCTCTCCTAAAGAATTCGCAGCTTTGCAAGTATAAAGTCCCCCATCTTCTGAGCGGACTGACGAAATGTTGAGATAGCTCACGACGTCGTTCGACTTTGTGGCGAATTGTTCCACGCTGTATCTACAACGAAATGAATAAATTTGATTCAAGTTGACCTTAGTTAAGCTTCAGAAGCGATATTTTTGTATGATTAAACAAAGAAAGGGGATGCTCTATCCATGAAACAACTTTAAAATTTGAAGTATGATATATGACTACCTTTAAGTTATATTATGTGTTTAATTTGTAATTGTTATAAAGAGATATAGATAAATAAAAAAAGTTACATTGAAAGTTTAAATACTACCATTCTAATGGTAATAATAAAATCTTTATTGGGAAACAAATTATTACAATAAACGCATGACGTCTCTGACTCCTGAACTAGAAAATGTACCTGTTTATTAAAAAAAATACTGGGGTAAACAAAAGGTGCACAATTAAGTCCTCTTGACCCACCTTTCACCGACGGCATTGTTGCGACAACCTCACAGGTGGTGAGCACATGATACAATTCGTACATAAGTTTTGAAAAACCCATTGGTACGAACCTACCTACTTGGGGATCGAACTCAGGTATCTTGACTCGAATTCCTATTACCGAAGCTTTTGGCTATTGTGACGTATTTGTACCATGGCTAAGTAATTAAATTTAAAATTTAATATCTTAACCCATAGTAATAAAAGAAAAAAGAAAAAGAAAAATATCTTCACGCTTCAGAAAAATATCAAATAACTCCCAATACAGAGGTTTAGTCTAGACAATTAAGTCCATTCGACCCACCTTCCACCTATTTATTATATATTATATATAATAAATAGGTGGAAGTATTTTCGGGACAACGTGACATGTGGTGAGCCCGTCGCCGTCTTTACGTCCAAGCCAACGATTTAAATCGTACATGAGTTTTTGAAAAACCCATTGGTACGAGCCTGACAACTGGGGATCGAACTCGGGTCTCTCGGCTCGAAATTCCGATCACCCAACCACTCGGCTATCGTGACTTATTATATAAATAATAATAATAAATAAATATCTTCACGCAATTCCCAATACAGGGGTAGACAGAGGCCGAGTCTAGACAATTAAGTCCCTTCGACCCACCTTTCACCGAAGATATTTTCGGGACAACGTGACAGGTGGTGAGCCCGTCGCCGCCTTTATGTCCAAGCCAACGATATTCGTACATAAGTTTTGAAAACCCATTGGTACGAGCCTGACAACTGGGGATCGAACTCGGGTCTCTCGGCTCGAAATTCCGATCACCCAACCACTCGGCTATCGTGACTTATTATATAAATTAATTAATTACCTGTGCCCCCTGCTCATGGTGTTAAGTGGCTGCCCATCCAGCATCCAGGTGAAGTGTGGGGGAGGGGATCCCGCCGCGGAACACTTGAGCGTCACCACCTGCCCGGGACGCAGCACTTGCTCGATGAATGTATACTGCAGTTCCGGTGCCGTGTCTGGTAGAATAGAGACCGATGCTTTGGTAACTTCTCAATAGTTCTTCTGACCGTGACTTCGCACGTGCATTATAAGTAAATAAATAAATACTTAAGAAGCCAAATTAGATTTCGTGTTCGTGATCAAAGAGCAAGGTTATAAATATAACAAGTTTTTACATTTATTTATATTTATTGTTATTATCTAGAGACGTGTGGTATCGGAGTAAGAATAATATTTCATTTCTGCAAAAAGATTATTAAATAAAAATTGTAGGCTACTTTCAACACGCCTTCTGATCAGTGAAATGCCACAGGTTGTTTTATACGACTAAATAATAGATGTTTAATAAAAAAGTGATTCATACTTCGAATAATAAGAGGATAAAAATGCTCGACATAAGAGCCAAAGTGAGAAACATTAATAAACATTTTTTGTATTCGATTTTAGGCTTAAGTATTAGTTGTTTTAATTTTATTTCGAACTAGCTTCCCCCGAGGCGACGCTCGCGGCTAAACACTTAACGGGACATCCTAATTATTTTTCTACAATAAAAGTAGCCTTAGTTACTCCTTATAAAAAGCTATCTGGTAGTGAAATTACCATTAAAATTAGTCCGTCTCTTTTAGAGATTAGGCGGGACATAAACACAGACACAGAAAACTTTTATTAAATTGTTTTTTTTTTTTGTTTATTTAAGTATCGGTTATACTTTCATGTTTATTTAGTGAAAAGCTGTTAATTTTGAAAAGAAATAGACACTTCAGTTTTATTTATATGTATAGACAAATAGATTTATAAATGTCTTTATTTCTTTTAAGTCTTAATTGTGTTTTAATTTGTTTTTTTTTTCTCTATTCCATTTCGTCTTTACCTTCTATACACAGTTTTTTTTTCTTTGGATCTATACTTACCTCCCAGTCTGAGCTCTGCGCTGGCTTGTGCGGAGTCCCGTTCATTTCTCGCCATGCACTGGTAAACGCCTTTATCTGCTCTGTGGACGGAGGGTATGATCAGTTGCTCCCCGTTGTTGAGGATACGCAGGCGGCCACCGGCGATACCGGCGCTGATGGGGATACCATTGTGGAGCCATTCCAAACGCGGCGCGGGCCAGCCGCCCCAAGTGCAGTTTATGGTGGCGGTCCCACCACTGTTCACTACCTAAAACAAAATAGGTAAATTATTAACACATATGAAACTAAAGAGCAATTTAAAAAATCAACTGACATGGGCGGGATTCAAACTCACAACACCCGGCCTGCCGTGGCAAATCTCTTTCTTTATATATGCCTGTAATGGCATAGGCGATATCCGGACCGGACCGGAATATATTCTAATTCCAGCTCAATGGCCGTAACTTAAGCTACGAAACATTAATACGACATCGCCATTTAAACATGTATTGCGCAATTTTATATATATATATTTTTTGCTAAACTTTTTGTTGGTAAATTAAAAAGAAATACATAAAAAAATTAAATACATGATTAATTATATAGGGAAAAAATCACATACCTCGCTTTTATATGAAAATAAGTAGCTAAAGCATTTGTACTGAGGAATCAGAAACAACGAAGGGACCAAGAGCACCCAGACCCGTGCCAATATAGAAAAAGTGATTTTCTACATTGACCCGTGCGAGAATCGAACTCAGTACCTCGGAGCTGGTGACAATTGAAAACCGGTGCAAACGCCACTTAAACACGGAGGTCGCCAAAAGTTTTAATACAATAATTCGTTATAAATTCATCCAATTCTTATTGTCTGGATAGTGAAAATACTGTTGTATGGTTATGACGTAAAAATTTACCTTCCCTTGACTATTATAAGAGGGGACTAAGGGCATTGAAGAAGATAATGTCTACCGGCAGATGATGCAATAGCCATTGCAGTAAAGCAGAACGAAATCAAGCAAACCGGCGACAGGTAGCAGGGTCTAAACTGCGAGAAGTTTTGATACTTCGTTTGCCAATCCACTTGTCTAGCGTGTGGATTACGGAAAATCGTTCTTACTGGAGAGGCCTATGTGCTGTAGTGTACTATAAAAGGCTATATAGAAAAGAAGACGTTGGTAGTAGATAGTTAGTATAGAAGATAGACACTTACTGATATAGATACAATATTGTCATATCGAGGAATCAAGTATTTGATTTCTTTGAGTTGGTAGTTTTGCCGCTCAAATCTAAAGCGAACGTTATCATAGTTTAACGAACTCCGTGGACCAATAGCGGCAACCCATTTTCAGAGCTGATCTGATGTCCCGGGTGCGAATCCCGTTGTGCGAATGAACTGTACACTACTGTTTCTCTGTATGTTTCACACCAAAGTCAACTATCACATTGTTCATCTATATTATGGTAAGCTTGAAAGAAATGCAACAACATCAATGTTTGAGTGATCGGACTTCGAATCAGAACACCCAATTTCGATCCCCAGTTCGAACTTGGGTTCGTAACTTTTTCGAGACTTATTTACGGTTCGTACCGTTGGCTGGGATAATAAAAGACGCACTTACCAGCAGACGCGTCTTCTAAATCGTCTAGACCTACGCCTTCACCAGTATCAGAGAAACGCCAAGATAAAAGAAAACAAAACACAATAAAACATAAAGGAAATAACACTGTAAGATAAGCCCGTGCTACGTCTTATTTTTCACGACACATACATGTTCATTTCACAGGCACATAAACAATGGGACAGAATAAACAAGACCTAAGCAAATACACTTGTCTCTTGGAGTTGAGGAAACAACGGAACTTTTTAGTGAGAAATATGAGTGAGTTGGTTTTATTCCGACGTTAATTTTATAACAAAGGACTTCGTGAAAGTGCTCTTCACCAGTCTCAAAATAAAAATAAAAATAAATGTGTAGTCCAAACATTAAAGCACCTAGACATGCGTGTATGTACAAATGAGGAAATTTAAAATAAAGCAATATAGGTACGTTTCGTGTGGTAACGGCGTAAGAATATTACTACTCCCTTTCTTCCTGAGGATGTCGTAAGAGGCGACTAAGGAAAACAGCCTTGAATATCGTTACGACAACCGATAGATGGCGGGATAACCATCTCTATATGTAGGTATGTGGGTATGTGAGGGACGTAACTCTTGGCGATTTGTTCTCTCTAGTTACCTCGTCAGGAACTATGACCGAAGACAGCAACAGAGAACAAATATAAAATAATAGTGTACGATAACAGATGTAAAAGTTTTATTGATTGGCGACGACGACCTCCGTGGACGAGTGGCGTTTATACCGGATTTCAAGGTGTCGCCATCTCGAGGTCCCGGGTTCAATTCCCGGACGGGTCAATGTAGAAAAATCACTTTTTCTACGTTTTCTCTGATCTGGGTGTTTGTGGTGCCTTCGTTGCTTCCGATTCTATACCATAAGTGCCTTCGTTGCTTTGGGATCGGAGCAATGTATGAGATGTTGTCTAAGTACGTATTTATTATTATTATTAAAAAATTTATTAATGCCCACCTCCACCAGGATTTGCTATAATCGATACACTTAGTAATTGGATTAGCTATCGGATAATAATGTTTAGTAACTATACAATCTTGATTTTGATGTGTACATAAGAAGAACTGAAATATCGAATATAATTCACCCATAGGAGTATGTAGCTGACATAAGACATAGACGCTATGCAATTTGAATAAATATTATCACACCGAGCATTGCATCAGATTTTATAGATAATCAATCCTATAATATCGTTGGCTTAAACACAAACACGATAGGTTCATCATATAATATATAAAATGAGAGTCGAAAGGACTAAATTGTGTAGACAACTGGCTGCCCCAGTATGTGAAAATGCGTGGAGAAAAAAAGTAAATCCTCCCGAATAAAACAACTAGGAATTTTCAAGAGACTATTGAAATAGGGAAAAAAAAAACAAAATTGCTTTCTAAGTCCATTTTCTCAGTAAAGGTAAAATTATTTGTTCTATGTTATATAGTATTCAATAAATCAAAACACAAATGCAATATGTCTGTTATGCAATATGTCTGTTATGAAGGCGTGTGTGTCGCTAGTAACATGTTAAGATCGAGCTGCTATTAAATAATTAAAAGTATGCGGAATTTAAGTTCTAAGATACAAAACCGTATTGGAGTATTATTGATAAATGATTAATGAAGACAATATAATGTTATTTTCCAAAAACGTGAGTGCAGTGTTGATATTCATAATAAGTGCAGCAACAGTAATCTCAAGCGTCAATAATTAAATGAATAAACACTTTGTGTACATTTACGTGTATGAATAAAATTGTTTGAAATTGAAAAGTGAAATGTGAAATTACATATATACTACTACATATATAACATTAGAAGAAAAAGTGATTTTGTTTTGCAGTATTAATATTTTAATGGAAGGTGTTCATAACTTTTATAACAAACATTTTAAACAACTATTACTTTCGCCAATCAATGTAAGAACACTTTGGTGTAGAGGTCATAGCGCTGAACTCTAAGATCGTGAAACCAAGATCGAATCACAATAAGATTGAACTTTTTCTTTTTTTTTTTTGTTACTTTTTGCTGACTGGTTTTATTTTTATTGAAAATGAGTTCTTTTGAAAATATAACATTACGGAGGAAAAAAGTCAGTGGAATAAAAGACTCTTCTGAAGTAATTTATTATACTGACCGAAATGAGAGCGGATCAACAATTATGGACTTAAGCACTAATAGCCTTCCGAATATCTCCCAAAAACAAAATACTAGTTCTATTGATGATCTCCACGATGAAATTAATAGTTTAAATATAAAACTCGAAACCGCTAGTGAAGAAATAGACAATTTATGTTCAGAAAATAGACAATTAAGGAAGAAAATCGAGGAATACGAGAAAATAATTAAAATATATAAATCAGTGGGGATAGACGATTTAAATTTAAACAGATCATTTTAACTCGCAGTGGACAATTAAAAACAAAGACAAGTGGGAAGTCTTAATGTTTTTACACCAATAAAATATAATACTTTCACGACTGCGTCTACCCGCATACAAAGAGCATCAGTAAACCAGCTATTGATAACTTAGATATTCAAGAGACAGTCACTTTTTCAAAAGAAAGCGATATCCCAATATCAAAAATACTTTAAGTGGCGTAGTAAATGACAATATCAATATTACTAATGAAGATCCTAAGATAACTTGCTACAACAAGAACACTTTAAACTCAAGATTGCTGAATATTCAAAATGTGAAAGTAAACAAATTTTAATAGACGATGCAAGGACCTTATACATTTTAGGAGACGATCAAGCTGTAGGGTTAAATAGTTATATAACTAGAGCTAGAAATCACACAAAATATTCAAAATATAAAGTTATTTCGTTTATGAAGCCTGGTTCTTCAAGCACCGAAACATTAAAATATTGTAAAGAATTACAAAAACACTTCGAAGTAGCGATAAAGTAGTCCTGGCGGTAGGAGCCAATGATAACAACCCATATGAGCTGATTAAGGCACTTAGTTTGGCACTTTATAGGTTGAGTCATCTGCGAGTTTATATTTTGCAAGTTATTCATGATTCTTTAATCAGTGCCCAAACTTTTAACCATCACATTGAATCACTGACAAAGACTTATCCTAATTGTAAATTCGTACACTTGAACAATAAGTTTCCTTACAATATTTATGATAAAAATACAACTGCTACAGGCTTACAGTGAGAGGATAAATTTTCTAATTGATAGCGATGATTATGCTGAAAAGTTTTTAGATGTGCAGAATCTGAAAACTCTAATTAAAAATAACAGGGAACGGTTGATTAAAACTAAATCATCTGACAAACTTTTAAAAAAAGGCACCATTCCGTATTATTTCCATAAAATGAAATCTCGAGAAACAGATAACACTACCCTTGTTACTCAAATTTATTCGAAGGTTAATGATATGAGAAAAGGACTATCCCATATTATTTTAAAATGCAATCAAAAAAAAGATAATCATACAGTAACTCAAAGGCAAGCTCATTAAGGGAAAAGAGAATAGAACACATATCAAAACCTTTTTCGTTCACCATAGACAAAATACATTTTCTCTTTTCATCAGAACATTGCAGGTGCAATATCCAAATCGACTGAATTGGAATTTGTAGTCACTGATCTACACAAACACAAAAACATAACTATTGATGCTATTTGTTTGAGCGAAACATTTATATCAAAAGGTAATGAAACATTTTTAAATATTAACAATTACGTATTAGCTAATTCTTATTCACGACAAATCAACAGAGGCGGAACATGTATATTATTGAAATCAAATGTAGAATATAAAGTAATAGATTGTAGTCAGCTTACTTGTGATTATGTATTTGAATGCTGTGGAGTTGAACTACCGTTAAATGATCTTAAAATATTTTGTATTTATAGAACTCCGGACAGTGATGTTCATACCTTTTTCGATAAATTAGAACTCCTTCTACTTAAAGTAACCAACAATAAAAAAAGAAAGGGTGTCATTTTGTGCGGTGACTGGAATATTAATATTCAAAAAAATACTACAGTAACTCAAAAGTTGCTTGAAATTCTTAAAAATTTTAATCTTGAGGTCCATATAAAGTTTCCTACTAGAGGCTTATCGTGTCTAGATCAGATCGTTAGTAATATTTCCGAAGTTAACGCGGGTATTCATTTGCTTGCATTGTCAGATCACGAAACCGGCCAAACAATAACTTTCCATGTGAATATGTCTACGAAACCTACATCATGGTATGAAAATATCCGATTGTATAGTAAAGAAAATATATCGAAATTTTGCAAGCACTTATCATGTCTCTCATTTTCAGAAGTTTATGACGATGGTATAAGCCTTAATGACTGTTTTAGAAAGTTCCATGAGTTGTTTACACTACTCTATAATTTGTGTTTTCCGTCATCAGAATTAAAAGGAAAATAAACCCAGCAAGCCTTGGTTATCTAAGGGATTAAAAAAATCATGTACTGTTAAAAGAATACTTTACCTTAAGCTTAAATATTCGCATTTAAATAAAAATACCAATTCCCGTAAATACAAAGCATACAGCAAATTACTTAGGAAATGTATGCAAACATCACAAAAAATTCATTACAAAAAACACATAGAAAATAACAAAAACAAATGTAAAGCTGCTTGGGAAATAATAAAGAAACAAACAGCTAGTAAAAATTATGTTCAATATCTTGACATTATCAAAGTAAATGATGTAACATATGACGACCCTAAAGCAATATGTGAATTATTTAACGATTTTTTTATTAAATTATCTGATTGTATAACTATAAAAAATAATAATAACGACTTCTATAAATTTATTGACATCAATATTGACAAATCTATATATTTATATCCTACTGATAACGTAGAAATAATTAAAATTATAAAATCTCTTAAAAATACAAATTCGGTTGGATATGATGGAATTAATACTAAGATAATTAAAATTTGTGCCCCATATATAACTAATCATTTGAGCTTTATTATTAATAAATCTTTTGAAGAAGGCATATTCCCAGACTTATTAAAACATTCAGTTGTCCGGCCACTGTTTAAAAAGGGGATCCAAGTAATATGACTAACTACAGACCCATAACACTGATACCCATATTATCTAAAATCTTTGAAAAAGCTTTATTAATGAGAATGCAATTGTATGTAAATAAATATAAATTGTTAGAGCGAGCAATACGGATTTAGAAAAATAGTTCAACCACTTTAGCTTGTTTTAGTTTATTTAAAACAATAACTCAGGCATTAAATGTTAAAGAAAAAGTGGCAGTTGTTTTCTCGATATGACCAAAGCATTCGACCTTGTACATCATGACACATTACTGCAGAAATTAAATGCTTATGGAATAAGGGAAAATGTAATGACTGGTTAAGAAGTTACTTACAAAATAGAAAGCAATGTACAGAGATTTCGAAACTCATTAACGGTAATAGAATGACCTATGTATCGAACACTAAATATAACAGATATGGCGTACCGCAAGGAAGCATTTTGGGACCATTTCTTTTTATTATACATTAATGACTTACCGAATGTATCTAAACATCAATCCATCTTATTTGCTGATGATACATCTATTGTTATTAAAAGTAAGGACTTAAACAGTTTAGAATATGAGGTGAACAATGCTCTGCATAATGTAATACACTGGTTACAAATTAATAACTTGCAGATAAATTTAAATAAAACAAATGTCGTGAGTTTTAAAACATTTCAGTCTAATAATGCGGTGATGAAAATTACACACGATGGAATCGAAATAAAAACAGTTCCAGTCATAAAATATTTAGGGTTATTGTTGGATGAAAATTGTAACTGGAAAGCTCACACTGAATATGTTTGTGACAAACTTAACCGCTTTGTTTATGCTATAAGAAGACTTCGAATTACTGTATCGAAAGATGCCGCACGTTGTGCATACTTCGGATATGTCTCCAGTGTGTTAGCATATGGGCTCCTATTGTGGGGAAATTCTGTTACGTTAGAAAAAGTTTTTAAAATTCAAAAAAAGTGTGTACGTGCTATTTGTGGCGCTTGGTTTATGGATAGTTGTCGCCCACTATTTAAAGAATTAAAAATACTTCCTGTGGCATGCATGTATATTAGGGAGGCATGCATTTTGTAAAAGAACACTCCGATCAATTTGTACAATTTAATAATATAATACCAAGAAATAGACGTCAAAACCGACTGTATCTCCCTAGCTGTAGGTTAAATTTATTTAGAACTAACTGTTATTACTCTGCAGGCACTATCTATAATAAACTGCCCAGTCAATTTAAAGAGATGCCTGTATCATTATTTAAAAATAGGTTGTCTAAATGGCTCTTAGATTACTGCTTTTACAGTGTTAATGATTATTTAAATACCAAATTGACGTTTAATTAACTAATTGTGATTTGACTTAACTAATTGAATTTATTATTTATATTGTAATTTAAATTTATTTGTAACATTATATAAATTGTAGATTATTTATTGAACTATTATATAAATCTGTTTTAAAATTTGAGACTTATGGAATAGAATTATGGAAAGATTCTTTTTAGATTGATAGGAAATAAACATTTTAATATAAATTTAATTATGATTGCACGCCGTACGCGGCAGTACATGTTGCCCATTAAATATTGTATAAATAAAATTTCTAGTCTGCTACTAACGCTGCTCAAAGAAAATGCAAACGCGACGTAGGAAACGCACTCAGTGAATAAATAATGAACATCTCCTGTCGCAAACGCTTGTGTGGCGCAGACGAAACCGTACAAAACGAAAAAGGAGTTTTTTTGTATTCCTTAAATAAACATCATTATATGTCACGGTAGCCGAGTGCTTGAGTGATTTGAGTTGGAATCAAGAGACCCGAGTTCGATCCCCAGGTGGTAGGCTCGTACCAATGGGTTTATATCATTTTCGATTTATATCATTCACGGTTTTGGTTTCGATATAGAGAGAGCAGTAGGCTCGCCATGTGTCACGTTGTCCCCAAAATAGTCTCAAAGTGATGAAGGTAGGTCGAAAGAACCCCTTTCTACCTTTGTACCTTTGTACTAAAGTTTTGACTTTATATTAAAATGAAATAAAAACGCCGGCTACTGTAGAAAAATTTTGTAATGTATGTGGCTTATTCAAAAATATATATATTCAAAAATATATATATTCAAAATATTACTACTTATTATATATATATATATATATATATATATATATATATATATATATATATATATATATATATATATATATATATATATATATATATATATATATATATATATATATATATATATATATATATATATATATATATATATATATATATATATATATATATATATATATATATATATATATATATATATATATATATATATATATATATATATATATATATATATATATATATATATATATATATATATATATATATATATATATATATATATATATATATATATATACATATATATATATATATATATATATATATATATATATATATATATATATATATATATACGAGTGGTTGGGTGGTCGGAATTTCGGGCCAAAAGATCCGAGTACGATTCCCAGGTGGAACGTCAGATGTCCAAGCCAACGAAAACCCATTCGTACTCGGCTATTGTGACGAATAAAGTAAGTGAAAATCAAAAGTAAAAACAGACGTTCATAAAATCTCACAGTCGGGTAATATTGTAAAACACCTAATACACTGAAAACTAAAATGTTTTCATGAAATTATAAATACTAAAATTTAATACCTAATGCCTTAATACGTTATGCATATCGCGTGATGCGGAGCGACGTCGGAGCATGCAGAGAATTACGTTAATGGCGGACAACTGACCGAAACATGCTATTACACAATGCACTTACAATTCGATAATGTTTTTGACTTTTTAATGACCGTTGTTGAATCACTTCCGGTTTTATAGTGAACTGGCTTCTGCCTTCGAATATGTTCACACATATCTCGAAATTCATACGAGATTCTTAGATTTGTCAAGGTGAATGTTAGTCTATTTTCCACTCAGACACCAATACAACAATTTAAATAGTAGTCATATTTATAAATATTATAAATAAATAAAATATCTTCATGTAATAACCAATACAGGGGTGGACCGAGGTCTATTTTTGACAATAAAGACTCTTTGACCCACCTTCCACCGAAGATATTTGACTCGGGATCTCAGATCAGTAAAAATAAATTATTATCATTATTTGTTCATAATTATTTATTTAAACTTTATTGCTTACCCTAAACAACATCAGCAACAAAGGGGACATAATGCCTTTAGGAATTCTCTGCCATTCAACCCAGGGATTCATAATGACAATTAAAATAATTAAATCGTATGTTCGTGCTTCGATTTTGGGACAATGAGCGAAAGAGTGAAGACCTAATGGTGAAAGTATATACATAAATTAAAAGATAACATACATAAATTAAAAATAGTCACGATAGCCGAGTGGTTGGGTGAGGGAATTCGAGTGATTAGACCCGAAGCCGATCTCCATGACGACCCCTCGTATCAATGGGCTTTTAAAAAAAGTCATTTGCCTTTTTATTTACTTTTTGTGTGTTATGTACTTGGTAAAAAGCTTATTGGCACGAGCCTGGGGATCGAACTTGGGTCTTCTGACTCGAAATTCCGACCACCCAACCACTGGGCTATCGTGACTATTATTCCTAATCATATCGAGACTGTTAATACTAGGAATCCCAATAAAATAAACTATTTACTTACTTACTTTACTTCCCACCTAATGCAATTTAATGTAAGGGAGTATCCTAACATACTTAATTTGCTTCTTTCAAATTCATAAGGCTCGAACCATTTTTTTTTATTTTTTTTTTGTAGTAAAGGGAGGCAAACAAGCAAGTGGCACACGTGATGGTAAGTGATTAGCGCTGCCCATGAACATCTGCAATACTGGAGGATTAGCGGATGCGTTGCCGGCCTTTGCGAAAGGTATAGGCTCTTCTCTTAAAGGTCCCTAAGTCGTATCAGTCCGGAAAAACCGCTGACGGTAACTCATTCCACAAAGTAAAAGTGCGTGGTAGAAAATTCCGCGAAACACGCACTGTGGTGGAATGCCAAGCATCAAGGTGGTGTTGATGAAATTTTTGATTATGCCGTAAAGTAGGATGGTGAAATTCAGCGGCTGGGATTAATCCAAACAATTCCTCCGAGGACTCCCCGTAGTAGATCTTGTAGAAAATGCAAAGAGATGCCACATCTCTTCGCAAAGCCAGGAGATCTAGCCGATCGGAAAGAGTATGGTCGTCGACAATTCGAGCCGCTCTTTTTCGGATACGGTCATATGGAAGGAGCTGACACTGGGGTGCCCCCGCCCAGAGATGCCAACAGTACTCCATGTGCGGCCGAACCTGAACGTTGCTCAATATGTCGACGTCAAGGAATCCGATGCTGGCTGAGGCAACTCGGGGAGTGCTTTCAAAACGAGGCGATACGACAAAGGGTTTCTTTTTAGCGGTAAACGCGCAAACTTGCGTCTTTTAAGGGTTGAACTGGACTAAATCGGAATAAGTCGGCCCCAGTCCGAGATTTTGTCTAACAAAGACACAAGTTCAGACACAAATTTATTTCGGTACTTATCGACGTTTACCCGAGAAATATTGGCACGGCTGGTATATAGGGCATTACCAGTGCTGTCACCTGCATAGCAATGGATGTTACTAATTTGTAACAAATCATTGATATGCAGAAGAAATCGCCAACCCTGGCGATAGTACACAGCCTTGTGGGACATCAGCGTTCACAGACTTGGAGCCCGAGCATGCACAATCAACTACGACCTTGATGCTACGGTCTGTGAGAAAATTAGTGACCCAATGACAACATTTCACGGGAAGCCCATATGACAGAAGCTTTGAGAGAAGCGCTTTGTGACACACCTGATCAAAGGCTTTCGCTATGTCCAAACTAACTGCCAGGGCCTCACCCTTGCTCTCTACTGCCTCCGCCCATCGATGAGTGAGGTACACAAGAAGATCACCAGCCGAGCGACCCCGTCGGAAGCCGTACTGCCGTATTGCCGGTCTTTGATCAACTGGTGCTCCTCTAAGTACCTCAAGAGGTGACAGTTTATAATGGACTCCTTTATTTTTTAGAAAAAGGAAGTTATGGCGATCGGACTGTAGTTACCCAGATCTGAGCGTTCGCCTTTCTTAGGGATCAAGTGCATCAAAGCTGTCTTCCATGTCATCGGGACGATGCCTTCAGAGTAGGAGTACCGAAAAAGATGCGTTAGAACCGGAGCCAACTCTGGAGCACACATCCTCAGCCAATAGGGGTGATACCATCGTGCCCAATCGACTTCTGGATGTCCACGGAGAGGAGTGCTTTTCGTACTGAGCTCTGAAGCTTGAGCTTCTCGCCAATTCTGCCAATGTGCTCAGACTTTGCCGCAGTAATTACTCTTTTGAAGGACCTGGCAGCAGAGTTATACTTCTTCTTAAAAACGCTTGTTTTTGAATCCCGTGACGCCGATGCTTTAACCCAGGCTCGGTAGCACTGCTGCTTTTGGCGAGATGCCATTCTGCGGGGTGCCACCAAACCACGGCTTTGATCTACTACCGATAGGCACCATAGACGAAGGAACGAAGATTTCCATCCATTCCTTGGAGCACCACAACGGCGTCGGGACTATCTAGCGAGAAGCAAACCTGCCCCCATGGGTAGGATGCAAAGGAATACCGCATCCCTTCCTAATCCGCGGACCAGAGAAAAGTCTTATTTTATTAAAAGTGGTTCGAAAGGGCGATTTACGGCTCTCAAGTTACGCTAGCCTCCCCTACGTAACATTTATAGAGATTTCGTGATAAAAAGGGTTACGAATAAAAAGAAATTATAAAAAAACTAGACATTGCTGCCCGGTTGTACTTATTATGGTTAGGTATACTCATTGGTATCGTAAATGGAATTAACGTGTTTTACCCTAGGGGTGCAACGATTTACTTATCAGGTAGAGGGAACGATGTTTTATTGTCTAAGGAAACATTAGTAAAGTGATCCAGATAGGATATTAAGATTAGTGGAAGTCAGTACGCACGAAAATGAAGTGTTAAAGGTCAGCGGAAAATTTATTTTGTTTCCTGTGTAGCATGAAAACTTTCACCGTGAGCTTCAAGCTTTGGGTCTTGATAGGCTTCAAAGAAGAATATATACAACACTCGTGCTTTAGTTACTTACTCTGAAATCAGAGATGTATGTGATGATGTCCCAATCTATCCCTATATATCCTTCACAGTCTACACTACACAAAACAGGGGTAGACAGAGGTCTAGTCTAGACAATTAAGTCCCTTCGACCCACCTTCCACCGAATATTTTCGGGACAACGTGACAGGTGGTGAGGCCGTCGCCATGTTTATGTCCAAGCCAACGATATAATTTGTACATAAGTTTTTGAAAAACCCATTGGTACAAGCCTATCACCTGGGGATCGAACTCCGGTCTCTTGTCTCGAAATTCCGGCTACCCTATCACTCGGCTATCGTGACTTTTTACCCTATCTATCCCTATGTATCTATCTCTATGTATATGTGTGTGTATGTGTGCATGTATGTATATATTCTTCCCGCGAGTGTCGCAAAAGGCGACTAAAAGAAATAGCGTACCCTTCTTATGAAATTTATACCAACAACAACTTTTATAGTTCGTGGTGTGGTTGTATTCGAATGAATGTATGTGTGTGTATTTTCTATCCTGCAATTGTGGAAATTTGTAAGCTTTAATAAGTCAGGGACACGCACTATATAACAATTAGTTTGAATTGTTACAGCACACGCATTCAGTGCAACTAACTGCGCTGTATTTTAGAGGTTAAAATAAAATCAACGAAGCGTTACGAATTACTAAAACTATATAAGTGGCACTAGATGTAATACATGACCATGACGTGTAAAATTTTTTTTTCATTTTGGTCTGAAAAAATTTCTAGAAGGAAGTCTAGTAATTAAGTTCCAACGAAGACATTTTTAGGGACATCTTGACTCGAATTCCGATAACCCAACCACTTGGCTATCGTACCTTTTTTACATACACATTTAAATGGTTACCTTTAAATTATTTTTTAATTTATTTATTATTTTGAAAAGAAAATATACATTTCTATCAAACTGCTTAACGTGTTGCGAATATAAATCATATAAATTAATGTATTAAATAAAAAGGGCTTAATATAATTTATGTTGGAAAAAAATATTATGTAATACTTCAATAAAAGTGTTTAAAGTGTTTCTTACTAAGAGGATTTACCATAATCGCCATACTCGACAAGACACATGAAAACTAAATACAACACCCTCTTTTTTTGCGAAGCCCCTTCCGTTGCGACACGTCGAAACATCGTCACGCCTTTCCCTATATTGGGGTAGACAGAAGTCTTGAATTTTCAAAGAAGTCTTTGTACCCACCTTTTGGGACAACGTGACACTTGGTGTCAACCGCCATTTCTATGTCCAAGCTAACGACATAAATGGTACATAAGTTTTGAAAAAAAATAAAAACCTAGGTACGAGCCAATTTGAGTATCGAACTCTTTTCTTGACTCGAATTCCGATCACCCAACCACTTTGCTATTGTGACTTGTAAAGCATCTTTAAAATATTATGGACTGCTGTTAAGATTTTACATAAAACAGACCGCAGTGGGCAGTAATGTCTATAATGTAATAGTCGATGAGAACAGTCGAGAAATTATCATGTCTATTAGTCCTAAATTCCATAGCATAATTTACGAAACTGGCACACAAAAGTAATTTAAACAATAAAGTAAAGCGCTACACATGTAAAAGGTTTTTTTCGGATTTTGTTTTTGTTTCACGGAAAAACAATTAACTGGATTCCTCTTTGTTGTAGCTTTAAATTTACTTTCGCTGGCGCATCACTAAAATAGCTTTTGTAGTGATGTCAATGTGTACTATATATTGTGATTCACATAGAAAAAATCAATTTTAATTTCATTGATTCATCACCGAATTATTAAAATGTTAGAAACATAACTAAAATTCTGATTATTTAAAATAATCTGATTACCTGATAATCACTATATCTAAGCTTTAGTGTAGCGTTTTACAAAATTTATCAATCAACTAGCCCCGAAAGTTTGAACCTGCAACGTGGTGTTATGCACTCTAAGGGAATAACTATCTCAATATATACCAAATGAAACACCAGAGGGCGTCTGCAGAGTCTAAGGTTGGTTTAATTCGTATCTGTAATTGCGATCGCCATTCTGCTTGCCATGAGTGACGATTGCACAAACGCTCCTGTACGGTAGAAAAGACAAAGGCCTCTTTCCTGGACTTTTACAGGCCGTTATAATGATGATATGATGAGTGATTTTAATGAATAATAATAAATAGAAAGGGACAACCTCCTAGACACTGCTCTGATGACAAAGTAAGTATCATAAACTCTTGTATTATGGAATCGGAAAGAACGAAGCTACCAAAAACACCCAGACCTGAAAAAATGCATAAAAAGTGATGTATTGATTCGACCGGGAACCATACCCAGGACTTCAGAGGTGGCACTATGTAAACCAGTATGTACACTACTCGTCCACCGAGGTCGTTGTTTTCTTTAGTAAGACTTGCGATTTAGTAAGATACACTTTAAACACTTCCCTTTATTTAAATTGCCAAAGAAGAGATAGTATTATCAGTTTTACAGAATAACTTCAATTAAGCCCATTTTCGATAATAGAATTTTTTTATAGTAAAGGGAGGCAAACGAGCAGGTGGCTTACGTGATGGTAAGTGATTACCACCGCCCATGAACACTCACAATACCAGAGGCATATTAGATGCGTTGCCGGCCTTAGAGTGCCCCCCCCCAGAATTGGGGATGGGGAGTGTGGGCCTCCGGTTACCTGCACTCGCCAGACGAAACGCAGAAGTTTGTTAGACTTCTACTTCACGCCAGTATTCTGTGAGGTACTTCCCCGGTCGAGCCGGCCTATTCAGGCAACAACAAAAGCTGATGCGTGGCTTTACCACTGATAATATTTTATAGCAATATGAATAGGAACCTATATTTTCTTTTTAAAGAAGAATATACGCTAGTTTTTGAAGACTGCCATTTATTTTGATCCCCTTTTCATTTGAACGTTTTAAATGTTGCATTTTGTGAATTAAACGAGATTACGATGTGCAGCGCGCTCTGGAGAGAGCGGACTATTTCACATAATTAATACAGGCACTGAATTACACTTTATACGAGCTACGGAATTAATTGATGGCCATGGACAGATATGTTGTTTCATTTAAATAAAATACTCTCGGAGGCCTTTGCTTTTAAAAAAACAAAACACTACTCGTATTTAAACAACGTCATGAAGACTTTCAAAATGTTGAGGGTAGTCGATGGTGGCATGTGGCTGGGGACCGTTCTTTATGGAAAAATTTAGTTGAGGCCTATGTTCAGTGGACTCTTTATATGTTGCAAATAACAAAAACTCATGATCGCATGGTTGTTTTATAGGAATTACTTATTGGATACCTTTGTCGGTAATGACGCTCCCGTCTAAACTAAGGGTGAACCCGCAAGCTTAGACTACCGTTATACAATGGATATACCTAACTAAGTATTTATCTATGTAAGGATTATGTATCATTGGTTTGATTAGTTTTGCAAATAACACGGCGATTGGCTCAACACCTGTCATGTTAGGTAATTGATACTGTAAAAACTACATTTCACCCGAGCTTATTTTGGGACTACGTGACACGTGACGGGACACTTGTCGCTGTCTTTATGTCCAAGCCAACGATTGGGTCTCTTGAATCGAATTCGATCATTTAAAAATAGAGCTATCGTGACTTTAACATAAAATAACACATAATAACATTGAAAATACGATTTTATCACAATCTCCATAAACTGTGCGGCCGCGGTCAGTGGATTGTTTTCGTTGATCAGACCCTAAAATAAATATTGTTTCGCGTTACAAGGGTGCCGGGTAAATTGTTTTCCAGTATATAAAACAAATCACTAAAACCTTACACCCGCTCACCGGATGGGATGGCTGTAAGCTTTTTTGTATTTTTTATAAAATCTCTTCTTATAATGTGATATTTTATGATGCGCATTAGTTCGCATCTAAAGCTAGTATAATTATTTCATTATATAAATAATAATAAGTAGATATCTTCTCGCAATTCCCAAATACAGGGAAATACAAAGGTGTAGTCTAAAGAATTAAATCCCTTTGGCCCACTTTCCACCGAAGATATTGTCGGTACCAGAAAGTGGGGAAGATATTTTTATTATATCTTCACGCTACTAGGTTAAGCGGAGTATATTTTTAGGTCAACGCGATAGGTGGTAACCGCCGTCTTAATGTCCAAGCTAACTACAAATATTCATATTCATTATAAAAATGTTGCAGCAAGTAAGGTTGTTTTTATTACTTGTTAACTTATAAAATGACCTGCAAAGTTCAAAGGTATCATGGTAACTACTTTTCTATTTGGCCAACATTTCCTTGAAATATTTTAACATCATTCCCAATACTGGGGTAGATAATGGTCTAGAAAATTAAGCCAAACGACTTAATTTTCTCATCTTCCACCGATGAAACTTATTTGGGACAAAGTGACAGGTGGTAAACCCTTCGCGGTCTTTGCGGCCAAGCTAACGATATAAATAGCACATAAGTTTTTTTAAAAAAAAAGCCAATGGTTCGAGCCGGGATCGATAGATCGATCCGCCGAGCCGGTCATCTGGGGATCGAACTCGGTTCTCTTGACTCGAATTCCGATCACCCAACCACTCGGCTATTGTGACTAATATAAAACGGATACACCGAATAAATAAATTTGTAAGTTAAAAGAAATATGAAATATTTCTCGACTCGTTTGTGCGCACGAAGTAACTGTCAAATTACGTCATACAACGTAAAGTATTACATTATTGTCCGAAACACAACCTAACATGAAACGTAATTTCGCTTAGCAATGATCTCTACACACGGTTCTTGTTACAGACGAATTTATGGGGGAGTTTCACCGCAC
Organism: Sericinus montela; assembly: GCA_029286605.1. Taxonomy (NCBI): domain Eukaryota; kingdom Metazoa; phylum Arthropoda; class Insecta; order Lepidoptera; family Papilionidae; genus Sericinus; species Sericinus montela. The sequence goes on from JAGSMR010000016.1 coordinate 7,273,314, forward strand.
TATATTGTCTATATCTTGTTATCAAAACAAATTATTTATTTATTTATTGATAATGATAATTATAATTTACGTACATTACATCCATCGATAGTTTAATTTTTAATGTACGAATTAAAGGAATATTTATTTACTTAATTAAACATTAAACGGTAAGCCTACACTTGTCATCATAAATTGGTCATAATTAAATTTACATGTTCATTTTTTTAAATGAAGATACCACCAGCCATGATCTTCCGTTAAGACCCTACGGGGATAACACTTGACCGATTTACAACAGGTATTTCATAGATTTTCATTTCGTTCCCAATGTAACTCGCCAAGAAGTAAAATTTTACATGGGAAAAGTTTTAAAAGTAAAATACTTTTAACAATTAATTTAAATTCAATGCTAATTTTTTTCTCTTTAATCCTCCCATTAGAAGCAGTCTAAGTCTGTATCAGCCATTAGACTATTTGTAGAATTTCTGAAAAGAGAATACTGAATAAGCCGTAAATAAAGGTCAAAAATAATTTAAATTTTCTTAGTATTTTAGTAGCTTTGTCTGAAAGGTTTTTTTATAGTGTTCTTATTCTTGCTCTTAGAATTTATAAATTAGAAATAATAAAATTTTCACATTTTTTCACGCCATTCCCAATACTGGAGTGGCCAGATGTCTCGATAATTAGGTTCTTTTTGACCCATCTTTCATTGAAGACATTTTTTGGGGCAAGGTGGTGAGCCTATCGCCGGCTTTATCTACTAGCCAACGATATAAATCGTACATTAGCTTAAAAAATCATTGGTATGAGCCAGTTACGCGGGGATCGAACTCGTGTCTCTCGGCTCGTATTTCGATCACTCAACACTCCGCTATCGTGAACATTGTTTATGTTCATTATGAATTCATTGTGGTTCTCTGAGTTCACATTCACCATTTTTCAATATTGTCCCGGGTCTAGGTGTTTGTGGTAAGTTTGTCGTTTCTGATTCAATACAAGTACTTAAGTTACTTATTTTTGGGTCAGAGAAATGTAAGTGATGTTGTCCTTATATATGTATGTATTAATTTATAAATAAATACGATAAACGTCTACACGCCATTCCCAAAACAGGGGTAGGAAGAGGTCATTAAGTCGTTTCGACCCACCTTCTACCGAAGATATTTTGGGACAACATGACAGGTGGTGAGCCCGTCGCCATCTCAATGTCCTAGCCAACGATATGATTCGTACATAAGTTTTTGAAAAAACGCATGGGTACGAGCTGGCCCCCCTGGTGGCCAGCTCGTACTCGAGTCTCTCGAGTCGAAATTCCAACCACCCTACCACTCGGCTATCGTGATTTTTTGTATCAATTTATATATTTACTTTATTTTATAATCCCGAAAATACCTTCGGTAGAAGGTGGGTCTAAGGGACTTAACTTTCATGACTAGATCTCTGTCTACCCATGTATTGGGAATTGCGTGAAGATATTAATTTCATAATTAACATGAAATATCGTAATCTCCCTAGTACAAATTCGTTTAGTATTATCACTGTCCGCAGGGTAAACTACCGCAACAGACATTTACAGCGAGATGCTATTATTGTGTAGAATGTGTATGGTACGACTACGTACTGAAATTTATCGCTTGAAGTCAACTCGGACGTTGTATATCATTTTAATTGAACCTCCCGTTGTCTTATTGCGGAGCACTGTCTTGTTTGTGTCTTAAATAAATTAATTTGTGGTCTTCTATAACATCTTATATGATTACTTTTTGTCAGATTATTTCTAATTTCATTGAGAGTTGCAAGGATATGGTTGAGAGCGAAATTTCTAATGCTCTTCGCATTTTAAATAAAATCTATGAAGACATAGATTTGAAGTCACGATAGCCGAGTCGTTGGGTGGTCGGAATTTCGAGTGGAGAGACCCGAGTTCGATCCCCAGGTGGCAGTACCAATGAGTTTTTCAAAAAACTTATGTACGAATTTCATCGTTGGCTTGGCCATAAAGACGGCGACAGGCTCACCACCTGTCACGTAGTCCCGAAAATATCTTCAGTGGAAGGTGGGTCAAAGGGACTTAATAGTCTAGACTTGACCTCTGTCTACCCCTGTATTGGGAATTGCGTGAAGATATTTTATTTTATAAGACGTAGATAGGGACAGCAACACATACATTGCTCTAATCCCAAATTAAGTAGCTAGAGCACTTGTGTTATGGCATCGGAAAGAACGAAGGTACCACAAACACACAGACCAGAGACAATGTGTCCTCTCTTACGTTGACCTGTCCGGGAATCTTAGAATGGAACCCAGGATCTCAGAGCTGGTGACCATGGTAACCTGTGTTCACGAAATGTCCACAGGGATCGTTAAAAATATTGTTTAGAGTATCCATTGCAAGTTAGTTTTTCGCCCTTTATTGAAAAAGATGGTTTTTGAGAATTGATTTCAATAAGCTCTGAAATCAAACTAAAAAAATCGACGGTTCAATCCTAGATGCTAGTGACCCATTTTCCGGATTGAAATTTTGAAGAACACTGTGGACAAAAATTTGTGTGATGCATCTGAATGTTTGTACTCGAGTCATGGATGTTTCTATGTATGTACATATAAGTATGTATCCAGTTAAATATATATCAATTTATGTATAGTGACTTGGTCACAAAGTTCGCGAAAGGCTCACCACCTGTAAGATTGTCCTAAGCAAGCACCGTTGAAAAGGGAAAATTTGGTTTGGTTTCTCTAAATTCGCCTGTGAAGTTCGCTCTTCATATTTTTTAAGTGGCACTGCGTGATGGCACACTTAACTAAATATTGAGAAGTATTGGCTAGAAATTAGTTTTAAAGAAATAAAAAAAAAAATTCTTTGATTCCACCGGATTCGATTCCACCGTTTCTATTCCACCGGAACTTTAAGACAACATTATACACGGCAAACCTGTCGCCGTTTTAGTGTACAATCCGTGGATGCAGTTCGTAGATAAGTTTCGAAAATAAACAATGTTACGAGACTTTCGCCGAAAACGAGTCTCAAGATTTAAATTCCTTTTCCGATTTAAATTTCTTTACTTTTTATATAAAAAGAAGTTGGCAAGAAATACAAATAAAACTACAAAAAAACTAAGTAGATTAGTGAAAAGAAAAAGAAAAATACTGGCAGTTCAGAATGTGCAACATAAAAAAAGTATCGATCCCTGGTCAACATTGGCAGCCATTATCTAAGCTCTAACTGTACTCCAGACGACATTCGGTAGATTTTAACGATTTTCGACACGCTCGGCCGCTTTAAAAATCTTGGCACTAAGTTTTCATTTTATTACTTTATAAAAGTTCCCATCGCCATTTTCACTTTAACGACTTTATTTTCACACTTGCATTTTTTTATTTCTATCATAAAATGATTTAAATTTCGAACACCTGGATCACAATCAATACAAGCCAAGGATTAATTTTTTTTAGTTTAAATTTTTGAAAATGTGAAACTGAGGAAGGCCGTAATGAGTTCTTTTAAAACATTCGTGTTTGTGACGTTCACACTTAGACTTTGCAAGCTCATCGTCAGTCACGTTATCTTACATTAGTATTAGTGAAATGTTGGCAGAAAGATATGTATCACATCTCTGTAAACATTAAAAATAAAGCAAACCGATGACAGGTAACTGCAAAGTGTCTGGTACTGCGATTGCCAATCCACTCTGGTCGATTGGCGATTACACTAAATTCACTTGCAGTAAGGTCGCTGTTACATTTCAGAAGACTTCATCACGTAACTGCACAAAACGTGCAAACTGAATACATTTTAAATTCGCACTTAAAATTCATGTCGCGCGCTCATTACAACGTCCGCTATGTCACGCACCGTGACATGTAAATCTCAATTTAGTTGAGAAAAGTTCAGGGAATTTTCAACTATAATTTCATCGGGGCCATTTTAATATGATTTATTTTGAACTAAATAAAAATATTACTGAATTTAAAGTTGCATTTTTATTGGAATAACCTCCCCCTTTATTCCCGTAGATGTTGTAAGAGACATCTGATGGTGAAGCCATTGGCTACGATAAATAGCGGGATCACCATCCCAAAAATACCAAACCAAAATTTAATAGATTGGTGACGGTTTGCAAAATTTAATTGAGGTGCGGGCTTTTTAAAGCCGATTCGAATATCACTCTACCACAGAGGACCAAAAAATGAGAATGAACAACAAGAACGAAACCAATTTTGTGAATAGAAATCATTGAAGTAATAAACTTAGAATCGACACAGCTTAGACAGGAAATATTTTATACGGGGAACAAATTGTTTGCTCAAGATAAACACATGTACATTATTTTTATTTTCGAAAATAATAAAAACAAGGAGGAAACCCGGGGCTGATTGTTTCGTATTGGAATGGATGACGCGAACATTTTGCCGAATTTCAAAAAGGACCCTTTTAGGGATAAGAAATTGCAAATAAGATTGTTTCAAACGTCGCCCCCACTGTGTCCGTGTAACAAGGTTTTCCATTTGATCTGACCCGGTCTGCTCCCGACCAATTTGTTCCGTTTGTCATACAGTCCCACCGTCCGGATGCCGTTCGTTAAGGATTGCGTGCGAAGGGTACCCTATTAGTTTTATTACGAAAGCTTTGCCACTTTATAAATCTTCGCATATCATGACTAGATATTGTGTTAGGTATTTTTTATGTTTGCAACTTGTGTTCATAGTTTCGCCAGCTTTCTGGTCACGGATTCCACTCCCGGACGGGTCAATGTAAACAATTTGTCCATTTTCTCGGGTATGGGTATTTTTGGTACATTCGTTGTTTCTGATTCCATAACACAAGTACTTTAGCTACTCACTTTGAGATCAGTGTCATATCAGATAATCTATGTGATGTTGTTCCTATCTATCTATGTATTCATTACTATAAAATTTATAATAATAAATTAATTACTGTATCATCTACTATCTTACTTGCGTATGAGGCTGAGCGTGGACGGTAAGGTGTGCGCGTAATGATAAATTAAGGCGCAAGGTGAGGTGGCCGTGAGCGTTCGCCGCGCGGCAAGCCCACCGCCCGTCGTCCGTCAGCTCGGAGCGCCGGATGCCAAGCGCGTCCGTTGCCATGCTGTAGCGGCCGCTCGCCTCCCCCTCACGTACCTCGCGAAGGGCTCCACCAGCTGTCTCCCGGTACCAACTGAAAAGAACAGGAAGTTAAAACTATGCTAACAAAACAGGTTCTCAGAGAAGAACCATCGATAAACTCTTAACTATTTATTTATAAGGCTTTCCTCAACTACCTTCATAGATGAGTGGTACTGGTTTTCATAGTGGTAACAGCGCAGGTTCGATTCCCGGCTAATGTAGATAACACTTTTTCTATAATTTCTCGAGTCTGGGTGTTTGTGGTACCTTCAATGTTTCCGACTTCATATATATGGATAGGGACAACGTCATATACATTTCTCCGATCCCAATGTAAGATGCTAAAGCACTTGCGGTATGGGAATCGAAAACAATGAAGACATCACAAATACCCAGACCCGAAAAAATTTAGAAAAAGTGGTTTTTCTACATTTACCCACCGGGAATCGAACCAGGGACCTCGGACCGGAACCCGGGACCTCGGGATGGCGACACCGGGAAACCCGGTGTTTACGCCACTCATCCACGGAGGTCGTACGTACATGCGTCTACTGTATTATTATTACTTGATTTTTGGTGCTTCTTCTAATTAATTCTATTCTAATTAATCTATTTCTTCTAAGATAATTCATTGACTTTATAATCAAACATATTTACCCATACAGTTATAATAATCTTTATTTTAAAAGTCACGTTGGCCGAGTTGTTGGGTGGTCGGAATTTCGAGTCGAGAGACCCGAGTTCGATCCCCAGGTGGCAGTACCAATGAATTTTTCAAAAAACTTATGTACGAATTTCATCGTTGGCTTGGACATAAAGGCGGCGACGGGCTCACCACCTGTCACGTTGTCCCGAAAAATATCTCCGGTGGAAGGTGGGTCGAAGGGACTTAATTATCTAGACTAGACCTCTGTCTACCCCTGTATTGGGAATTGCGTGAAGATATTTATATTTTTTTCTTTTAAAATTATTTACCTTTCGTAAGATACGGTATTTACCTAAGTAGTAATATATCTAAAGGATATCTCGAGTTACATTGAGCATAGTACAGCGATAAGTACAGCAATAAACATTAATTGAGGTAAATAAGTTTAGTAAAATAATACTTGTTAATTTAAAATAATTCAAAAATAAATACGGAATTAAAGTATTGCAGTAAAAAGAAATACGAAATTAAGTAGTCGTTGAGTTTCCTAAGGGTTATGTTAACTTAGTACTTAGCATAGACCAAACTTTTATCAGCTTCTTAGCGCAATCCTGATGGGCTCTTCTCGACTAACTTTGAAATAAAATAGGACATTTATATAAAATAGGTTGTGAAGTTCCCATTGACGCTACAAAGCCATGCCATTCCCAGTACTAGGGGTACACCGAGGTCTTGAAAATTGAGTCTTTTTGACCCGACTTTCACCAAAAACTTTCTAAAATAAAAGTTATAAAGAGTAATTTAGGTTAAGTTACTCTTTATAATATTAGCTATCTGCCAGTGAAAGTCCTGTTAATATCGGTCTAACCGTTTCAGTGTTTAGTCGGAACAAACAGATAGACAAAAAAATTTCAAATTGATTTTTTATGTAAGTACCGTAAATACTTTCTTATATTTTTAGTGAAAAGCTATTAATTTGGAATTAAAAACAGACAATTAATAGAACTCAAAAAAAAAACATGTTGAGTAAATATAATAATATAATACAATATAACCAACTCTCATTATACTAACTACTGTGCGACGCGACAGAAAAAAGTAATAATATAATATGTCGTATACGACGAAAGAAAAATAAACCGGCTTTCAGCCCCCCTACCTTAAGCCGGAAGAGCTTATTGTAAGAGGCTTTCACATGCGCTAAGAACACACTTCCGGTTCAAGTTACGCCTGTAATTATGCAATGCCTTGATCTTGCGGTATATTTTTTACTGTTACTCATTTATTTGTCTGTTAAATTCAACTGCAGAATTATAAGCTTATATATGAATATTTATCTATGTAAATATGAATATTTGTAAGTATATTATACCATTAGTTAGGACATTAAGATAGATAGAAATTAATAAAAAATACTTTTAACAGAAAGAAACGTATTATATACGTAAAAATTCTAAGCGTAATCATCACAATATAATCTAAATAACATAAAGACAAATCACTAAATGGCAATAATTACTTATACGTGTTTATAAGTCATTAGTAAAGATAGATTGAAACCATTAATTAAAGCCCGCCGCAAAGTGCTACAAACGTGCATAATGTTTGTCTTCCGTGTACGGACCTCTGTGGTCCCCAAGACATTCGTCCTCGGGCGGCGGTTGCTAGGCAACGTCACGCACCACTTGCGGTCATTAGGGACGCACAAAGGAATTAGAAAGGGGACACGGTACGCGTAAACACTTTATCAATTTTAACCCTTATTCACTGTATAGTTTGTTATACACGCATATACATTTTTAAAGGACTTAAAAAACAAAAGGTGGTTTCTGATTCGACGAATATGTAAAGTAGTCACGACAGCCGAGTGGTTGGGTAATAGAGATTCGGCTTGAGAGCCTCTGGTGGTAGACTCGTGGTAATAATTTTTTTTCAAAACTTATGTACGACTAGCTGCCCCCGCGGCTTTGCCCGCAGTTTAACACTTAACCCGGAACTCTAATAATTATTCTAAAATAAAAGGAGCCTATGTTACTCCTTATAACATAAGCTATCTGTCAATGAAAATCCCAGTATGGACTGTGTACCGAATAAATCATTAATTATTTACTAATATTACTCTTCATGTTACATAAACGTTTATCTATTTAAGTATATTGTTTCGGGCTTCGATGGTTTGGATACTAAGACGACGAAGTATTGACTAACAATAATAATATTACAATAATAAGAATATACAAGTTCCACTGAAACAGATTCAACACTTCTATTTTAACTTTACTCTATTCGACCCGTTACCTTCATATTTACTTTAAGCAAATATTGCTCGAGCGACGCGCTCGCGATTTGAATTTGGAATCGGCGAGGGTGCCGGAAATTGGGTACAATAATCTTCTTCAATACAATAACGCTTACGGTAGATGTTTGCCAGTGTCCAGTGGATTTAGGGATGTGAAAATTGTAACCGCTTATTGAATTTTCGTATCACGGTCACGTACGTTCAAGTGCATAGACGCAAGCCCTAAAATTAGCATCAAATTGGATTTATTTTTGACGACCGTATAGTCCAGTTAGTAGTGAGCCTACTTTCGAAGCTTAACAGTACGATACGCAGATATGTTAAACAGTATATTAGCAACTAATTAACTATTGTTTGTAGTTTAAAATTTTATATAAAACTTGGATGTTATTTTAATTCAGGATATAAAAAGTCACGTTAGCCGAGTGGTTGCGTGGTCGGACTTCGAATTAAGAGACCCGAGTTCGATTCCCTGGTGGCAAGCTCGTACCAATGGGGTTTTAAAAACTTATGTACGCATTATATCGTTGGCTTGGACGTAAAGATTTGAATTTGTTTGTTTATTATTTATCTTAATTATATTTGGATGTTATTAATCACTTTTGCGTCTTTTCTAAACAATACTTTATTATAAGTTTTATTTCTCTATTTTCTTTGCCTCACACTCGAATAACATTTAAATGTTTGTTGATCTAAATAAAGAGAAAAAAAAGTACTTCGAGTTCCGTTGGGATCACACATACACATATACATCATATTTGTACCCAAGTCACGGGTTTTTAAATGTATGAATGTTTATGTAAATAAATATAAGTGTATGTATGATGTAGCGCTGGATAAGATATTGCAAGGCTTTGAAGTTCTGATCTCAACAGAAAATCACCGTTAAAAGTTTTTTTTACATTATGGGTTAAGATAAATAATAAATAAATATCTTCACGCAATTCCTAATACAGGGGTAGACAGAGGTATAGACAGAGACAATTAAGTCCCTTTGACCCACCTTCCACCGAAGATATTTTCGAGATAACGTGACAAGTGGAGAGCCCGTCGCCGTTTTTATGTCCAAGCCAACCATATAATTCGTACATAAGTTTATGAAAAACCCATTGGTACGAGCCTCCCACCTGGGTATCGATCTCAGGTTAAGATGCGTATGATATAGTAATCTGTATCGTTTGTATCACAGTTTATGAGGAAACGAGACAAGGTCTTTATGTATAAGCAACATGTAGTTATGTATATTTACGATACATTTCAAAACTTACGCTTAAGTTTGTACCAAAGCAGAGTCGCTTGTAGAGATTCCGTTCTTCGTTCATCGATTCAACGTTCATCGATTCACTCTCATGTGCAGAATCTTCACGAATAAATTATTATTAAGAAATAACGATTGGTTAGGTATACGGATTTCAAATAAAGACAAAGAAAGACACCGGTATTCGATCCCCAGGCGATAGGTATCAATGGTTTTTTTTAAACTTGTGTACTATTTACGTCTTTGCCTCGGACATAAAGACGGCGGCAAGTTCTCCACCTGTTATGTTGTCTAGGCCTGTGTACCTAGGATAGTAGTGTAGAATAGTATAGGCTTGATGATAATATAAATTATCCCATAGCCTAGTTGGTAGTGAATTGCCTTTGAAGCTAGGGCTTGCGCGTTCCAAACCCACTAGGGAAAAACATTTGTGTGATGGATATGAATATTTGTACTCTAGTCGAGGATATTTATATGCGTATATGATTTTTTATCAATTTTAAAATATGTACCTATGTAAGTATATCCGTTGGCTTGAACACTAAAACAGTGATAGGCTCACCGCCTGTCACGTTATCCCAAATAGTTTTCGGTGAAAGGTAGGGGTCGAAGTTAAGTCTTTACTTAACTCTAAGTCCTCTGTCTACCTCGGTACTGGGAATATGCGTGAATGTATTTAACTATTTATTTTATTTTTATCCTATCACAGGCCTCTCCCATACGGATTCTAGATAATAGCTACGCTAGGCTACGGTATTGGCGATCGTAGACGACTCGTACACCACAGATCCTGCTGTATGGCTCAAATGTAGATAAAGGGTGTGCTCAATCCTTACGCCTACACCACATGGCACGGTATAAATACCTATTCGAATTTTCCACTATAATATTCGTTATCATTAAATTGTGCTACAAAGAAGCTTTTTTTACCAAATAATATCATAAGCTTGTTGATAAACTTTCACTTTACTTTTTTAAATATACCTTGAAAAGGGTAATTCCGGTAGAAAATAAAAGAATCAACTTTTTAAGTGCAATAAACCACAAAATAAGAGCCGAGAAAATTTAACAAAGTTGTTCAAACTTTCATCGCAATGTGTCAAAATGTGATAACGGTAAAATGTCGTAATTTTGTTGGATTTCGCGGGTATTTTTTTTAATATTCAGAAACTTTATGAACACAAGATGTTAAATCATCGTACCGCTTACTTATGTTGGAGTAGATTGAGATCTAGAGAGAAAGGTTTTACGATCCATCGAAAAATGATCTGATTGATGATGAAAATCTACGACGACACAAGATAATTATATACGATAACATGACAAGTGATGAACCCGACAGCATTCGGGCCAACGATACAATAAACTTACTGTGATTTATATTTACATAGATAAAATTATATATACATATTTGCAACTAGCGCAATTCAAAGCCGCAATTCTTCGTTTCGAAGGCACTACGAAATAGGCTATCAGGTCGTCCCCCCGAACGGGTCCCGCCTTGTCGTGGCAGTGGGGCTTAGTAACCGAGCCAAGCCTCGGTTACTAAGCCAGCACCAACGATGAACCAAGAGGAAAACACATGGCTGGCCAAACTTAGCGGGGTACTGCCCCTTTGGGAGGAGCCAGGTGGGCTGGTGGTCTTCCTGAGCCCCATGGCCTCCGGGTTGCGGAGACGGGGATTTCATCACGTGGTTTGGAAGCCAAGGAAGTAGACGCATCCGTGTTCCGGCGCGTCCAAAGAGGCGGGAGAAGGAGAGAATTCATTCTCTCCCGAGCAGGGGCTGTCTTGAGATGAGGTCGCGGATGTATTCGAGAGCGTTTCGAGAGCGAGAGAAAGTTAGAGTAAAGAGCAAATTTCTAGAACGTGAGAGGGTCTAGAGTATTCGGTACCTACTGCCTGTAACGTTATCATAAGTAAGCTTCGGTAAAATGTGTGAATATAAAACAAATACTTAAATACTAGTTACCTATCGTATATACAAGAGAGATTGAATAGCACGAATCTAATATCCGGAGATGAAGAGTTGCTTTCAATACCGATTTGCATTCCACTCGAGTTCAATTTGAAGAGGTCAGTACTCAGTACAGGGATCGATTGCTTGATATACTATCGCGCCACTAGAGACCGTACTTAACGTGTGGTTAAGGATACACGATAGGTAAGTGGGTGGTTCATCTGAATTGAAATTATAAGATGCGGTAGCCGAGTGGTTGATCGGAATTCGAGTTGCGAGATCCTAGTGCGATTACCTGGTAGCCTTGGTAGCCTTGTACTAATGAGTTGTTTTTAAACTTTACGATTTATATCGTCAACTTGAACATGAAGACGGTGACTCGCTCAGCACCTATGACGTTATCCCAAAAGTGCGAGATATCTAGTACTGAAATCGCAGACTTTTAGACGCCGCCGGCCGTTATTACTTTACATATTTTCTTCTGATAATTTTTCGTTACGTATTACTATTTTCATTTTATAGCTTCCCTTATACACCTTTTACGACACCCACGGGATATCGGCGGTATATCCTTATGTTGTTATCACATTGCAATAACCTTAAAAATTCCCTATATATGGGGTATATAGAGGTATAGACAATTAAGTTGTTTCGCTCCACCTTTCACCTAAGACATTTTTTGGGACAACGTGACAGGTGGTGAGCATTTTGCCTAACGACTGGACACTAATATACCACCCAATAATATAATTATTATAAAGTATTATTCTTAATTTGCCTTGACTAAAAGGATCCTAAGCATTTCCTACTGGCACGATTCTTTTTGGATAAACATTCTTTTGAATCACGAAGAATGACAACAAACGTAATACGGTCTTTACGTAATACAGGTATGTGTGAACAGTGGTACTCGTAAAATACCTTTCACATTTCCACATATATTCATGACATTAATCCGCTGCTATACTGACGCGCCGCTACGCTTTAGACTTCAAAAGACGCCGCCATAATATTTACGACGCGCGTAAACTATAAAAAATGTGTCGCACATCATATCGTTACAAACTTCGAATGACATTTATGCTAGAGAAAAAATAAGGTTGTAAATAAAGGCCGATTCTATATACGAATGTAGATTAAAATATTTGTCTTTTAACTTTTTTTATTTAAAAACATTTAACATTTGTACCATGAGTTAATTGGTTGAACTTGGCTAGAAGTTGACTACAGCTGGTCAGCCAGCCAAGTGGTTGGTTCAAATAGTTGATTTTATGGAATGAAAATAAGGCTAAGTATTAATCCAAAATATAATCTGTCTCTATTCGGAATTTCGCTCAAATATGTTTAGGCATTTTTGCGCGAAGAAGTTAAAGAAGTAACAACATACCCTACTTCGCAATATTTATCATCCTACTAAAAATATTAAGATCCTATCATAAAGCATATATTCTTCACGCTTTTCTTAAAACAGTGATAGCCAGAGTTCTACACAATTTAGTCCTTCCGTGCTACATTTCATCAGAGCATATTTTTGGACAACGTAACTGGTGGAGAGCCCGTCGCCGTCTCTATGTTCCAGCCAATAATATAAATCGTACATAGGTTTTGAAAAACAAATTATTGGTATGAGTCTACATTTCGGGTTTGAACTTGGTTCCGTTGACTCTAATGTCGATCACCCAACCCCGAATGGTTGACTTTCCTGACTACAGAAAACTAAAAAAATTTGCGTAATCAATAAAAAATATAAGTAATATACGGTGCACCTATATACATACAACAGTGAGTATCAGCATTTTATTTATAACTTTTATAACGATTTTATTACAACCGAAGACATTTTTTGGAGCGACGCGACGGTTGGAGAGCCCTCCGATATCTTTATGTCCAAGCCAACGTTATAAATCGTTGGCCTGAGAAGGACTTAGCTGTCTAGACCTCTGTCTACCCCTGTATTGGGAACGACATGAAGATATACCTGCTTTGCGTCTATCTTATTGATAAATTTTCCCTAATACCGAAACAGCTACACATCGCAGAGACCGCTATGCAGTGATGTGCTTCACTTTGAACTCTTGTAACTTGGATTCGCTAGTTGGTGCAATGGGATATCTGTTATCAAAGCGGTACTTATTTGATAAACGGAACGTTTATTGTGCAGACATATATACGTAGACGTACGCCCGTATTTTAGGAGAAATGTTGTTTTCACAGAAGGTAAGCGTATGATTTCTATTAAGTGCAATGTTTTTTTTTTAAATTTAGTTTACTGTATTTTAAAGTTATTTCTTTAAATAAATAAATACACACGTGGATAGGGACATCGCAAAAATTGCTACATCTTGTCCCAAAGTCAGTAGTTAAAGTAGCCCTTACAACCGAGGTATCACAAACACATATAGTATTTTACAAATTATTTTTAATAATTTGGGCTTAGGCGAGATGTGGATCGAACGGATTTAATCTAGAATGCAGTCTACCCCAGTTTTCGGAATATACGGTATTCGGAATGTAATATACACTTCATGTAATTTCTAACTATACCAAATCAGAAAATTCTCCGTGCTGAAAAATGGATATAAAGTGTGAAGTCTGTTCGTGTATTACTGATAACAAGGGGGATATTTACTCGTTCAACAACAATATGTAATAGGTTTTATTTAATATTTCCATCCGACGTCACAAATAGGAAAGCTTATAATAACTTTTCCGGCACTTGTATCCGCAGTGCGACCTATTTGTGGAATAGTAACGATCGCCCCCATTTTATTGCATCCAGTTTTAGTTGGGGGCTAATGGAAAACTGATGTTGACCCTCGGGAAAGTTAACAGTCTATCCTCTAAAGGATTGCTGTTGAAGAAATAGTTTTGAATCCTTCACGCCATTCCCAGTACAGGGATAGAAAGAGGTATAGACAATTAAGTCCTTTCGACCCACCTTCCACGGAAGACATGTTTTGGGACGACGTGACAGGTGAGCCCGTCACCGTCTTAATGTCCAAGCCAACAATTTGTTTTTATCGATAAAAATACTTTGAACTGTATATGCCTATCTATGACTTTTTATAGGCTGTAAAAAAGTGTAATAATAAATAAATAACCGTCTTCACGCAATTCCCAATACAGGGGTAGACAGAATTAATGTTAAAGTGTCTTATTATAATTTATATTCATAAGAGGTCTAGTCTAGACAATTAAATCCCTTCGACACACCTTTCACCAAAGATATTTTCGGGACAACGTGACAGGTGGTGAGCCTGTAAAAAAATGTCATGTTTGGAAACTAATTAGAAACTTTTTGATGACCCGGTAAGCGAATAGTAACCCTACGGTAGAGACCTCCGGTTTGAGTCCGCTGGGAGTAAACATTTGTGTGACAACATGAATTTATGTACTCGAGTCATGGATGTATATATATTTATTTGCATATATATATCTACAAAAATATATATGTACGTAATATTCTTTCGTTAGGTTGGATATTAAGATGACAATAGGCTCACTACTAACTTGGGTACTTCCAAATACGCTTCGATAAAAAGTAGGTCTAATAACTTCAATGTCTAGTCCTCTACTACGTAATATAAATTATCTTGAAGCTAATTAACGTAATATTAGTTTCAAGTTATAAATGAAATGTATTCAATTATTAAAATAAGTCCTTTCGAATTTAACAGAGTTGTCTGAAATAGCTACTTTAACGAGATTACGACTAAAGGTTCTTTGCAAGGTAATAAATAATGAAGTACTCATAAAGGTTTTATGATTGAGATGTATAAAAGCTTTGTTAATATGAAAGTTAAGTTCTTTTAGCAAGGCTTTAAAGTAATAAAAGATAGCGAATTGAAAAGCTTTCAAGACTTCGCCTTTCGCTAATTTTCAAGGCATATAGGCGCATTAATCGAATATTTGTGGTAACATGGTAAATATATTAGTGGTTGGAGTTCTGATCAGGAGACTTGTGTTCGTTTTCAAAGAAGAAAGATCGTAACACTAAGTTTTTTTTAAGTTTTTCGAATGTCTGCGTGTACTTGTGGACGGCTTGTCTTAGATGCGGGCAGGATTGTCACCGTTGACGTAGTTGCAGATAAGTTTTGGTCGAAGAAAAATAATATCCAATTTCAAGACGTTTTTACCTAGAATCTTCCATAAATTAAGACAATAGGACCTAATGAGTGTAATTGAATTCCATAATTCATATTTTTTATTTTCTTTTTTTATTGCCATTTTTTTATTGTTATTATTAATTGGTTATGGCTACTTCAAGAATCCTGCCAATGTCAAGTCATGCATGAAAGAGACAGAAAAAATAAACGTTTCATTAAAATAATATTGTTCTCATCTCATTCTAGAGCCGTGGTCTAGTCAAGTGGCTCGGAAACTTTTGTCTCTTTTTTTATGTAAACTTCCAGACAATGGAGACCTATCGTGGCACTTTCTACTGAAGCTTATTCCGAAAAACGTAACAGATGGTGAGCCTACCGCCGTCTTAGTGTCCAAGCCAAAGGGGCAATGTACTTACATTATGAATATATACTTAAGATATATTAAATGAATGAATGAATGAATGAATGAAAAAACATTTATTCAGCACAAGTAAAAATAATAAAAAGCATAACCAAATAAACAAATGAAAACCAAAATTGTGCCAAAAAGGGGTTGGCTCAGCATATGCTAAGCAAGGAAAATTACACTCAGCGCTGATTTTCAGCCAAATAACCTTGTCATTGGCGTAACGAACGCCGCATATTTCTTATTTAGCTAAAGTGCTAGCTAACTGAAGGGACACATACGTAAGTTACATACCATATAACTTATAATATAAATTAACGTGCATAATTAAAAGTGTAAATACACACATTATATACACATACAATACAATAATAAAACTAAAGAGCTAAAAAATATAAATAAACATGTAATAAAATAGTAACTAATATATAAAAATCAGTGTTAAGTTGCAATAATTTAAAAAAATATTATAGTTAAAGCAGGTTTTAGGGAATAGTAACACGAGTACTAAAGAAAGATCATAGCAAAAATGCTACGTTACATTATGGAAATATTGTGTCTCGATGAGGAATTTTTTTAGTTTTAATTTAAATGTGTTAATATTCTTGACATTTCTAAATGGCGGTGGAATGTGAAATTTAATTTTCTTTAATGTTAAAGTGTCTTATTATTATTTATATTCATAAGTATAAGTCACGATAGCCTAGTGGTTGGGTGGTCGGAATTTCGTGTCAAGAGACGCAAGTTCGATCCCCAGGTGGCAGGCTCGTACCAATAGGTTTTTTAACAATTTAAGTACGAATTATATCGTTGGCTTGGATATAAAGACGGCGACGGGCTCACCACCTGTCACGTTGTCGCGAAAATATTTTCGGTGGAATGTGGGTCGAAGGGACTTAATTGTCTAGACTAGACCTCTGTCTACCCCTGTATTGGGAATTGCGTGAAGATATTTTATTACTAGACCTCTGTCTACCCCTATATAGGGTTGCGAGAAGATATTTTTAAAAAATTACCAGACTAGAATAATATATAGATTTGTTACTATTATTTAGCTTTTTGAAATGTTTGACAGCTGTTCTCTGTTTTATTATTCCTTTAATGTAAAGTGTATTTGAATATTTGAGTCAAAGAGAATAAAATTCATTTTTAACTCATGGTTTCTCTACACATTTCTGTTGTGAAAGCTATAGAATAATTATCCGACTGGTATTTAGCTTCAAGCTTTAACTCTGTGCAATTTCTTCAGCATTAATTATCGTCTTTGAATCGTCATCGAAAAATGACTTTGATGGAAGGTGGGTCGAAGAGACTTAAGTGTCTAGACTAGACCTCTTTAGATCTTCAAATACCATATGGTCACATGGTCTTTGAAGATCTTTCAAAGACCATGTGAGCAAATTGCTCGTAGAGCTGAAGAGTAATCGGCCAGGACTAGACTAGACTAGACTAGACAAGGCTTGGAGCTAGACGTGCGTGTATGAAAAAAATATTTTCTACATTGTGTCGACCGGGAATCGTACATGAATTTTAGTTGTCGACATCATAAAAACCGGTATGAAGTGCACACGTCCACGTAGGTACAATATAAATACACTGATAATAACTTGCATAGATTAATGTTTATATAAAAATATAAACATCCATGAGTGGTGCACAAACATGCATATTAATCGAACAAAGTTTTTGACCCTATCTAAATAATAAGCCTAGATAATAAGTCACGATAGCTTAGTGGTAGGGTGGTCGGAAATTGGAGTCAAGAGACTCGAGTTCCATCCCCAGTTGGCAGGCTCGTACCAATGGGTTTTTCAAAAACTTATGTACGAATTATATCGTTGGCTTGGACATAAAGACGGCGACGGGCTCACCATCTGTCACGTTGTCTCGCAAATATCTTCGGTGGAAGGTGGGGACTTAATTGTCTAGACTAGACCTCTGTCTGTAGGGAATTGCTTGATAAATTATTGAATTGTTAATATTGCTTAATAATAATTGAAGATAAAGAGACCCTAGCGAGACTCGATCCCACGATCCTTATTTTCGAAGACCGAGTCACTACCAACCACCCGATAGTTGATTTCGTTTACACTGAATAGAATAAAGACATCGATCTTTCAATTACCTAATGGAAAAACGCTGTTCCGCCTAAAAAGAGTTATTGACATTCGTGATTAATGATAAAAAGATGGTAGGGTTACGAAAGCAATGGAATAAAATGAATCATGACTACATTTTGTAAAGGAAAAGAAACTGAATTATATGAGCAATTCGTATTAATTGAGATAACAATTAAAAAGAAATGGTAATGTTTACTCAATTATGTATATCTGGCACATTAAAATTTTAGAAATAAATATTAAAAAATAAATTAATGATAATACTGGCATGTATTGTGAAATCATTTTTAATTAAAAAAAGTACTTGTAGATAATACTTAACTATTAAAAACAAGTAACAGTAGTATAGATATTCAAAATAAATAATGTTATAATATTTGAGATTAATTGTGATGTTTTTTTTTCAAAATGTATACTTTCGGCGATAAATACATAACTTAGAATGTGTTTTCTGTACTTTCTAATCTTGAATTTTCAAGTTACTGCCAGCACAGTCATTTAAATGCTGAAACAAAATAAGGAAGCAATCAGATAAAATTTAATTTTGACGGACCAAACAAAAACATTGTTTGTTGGAGTTTCTGTGTTTTTTTTAACAAAAATAGTACGTATTTTAGTTAATAAAAAGATATATATTTTTCATTAACTGACTCACCTTTAAACACAAACAAACGAATTCTTCATTTTGTGTTTTACAGCTGATACTTGTAGAAACTAACTCATCTCTACATATATTCATGTCTTATATTTCATGTGATGTACATAAACAAGGAATATGAGGCTAGGATTGACGAATGGCTGTATGGTCTATACCTTAAAAAAAATTATATACTTTAGGTTTCTAGAATATATATTTCTAGTAGGGTTTAACTATGTTTTGAACTTAATCACTAACTAATACAACTAGCAATATTTAAAAAAAAGTTGGCATAAGCAAACAACACACAATACATAATACAACAGTTGTTACACTGTTATTTGGCCGCAGAAATAAAAGAAAGTTTGGCACCGACTCTTGCATCTCCTAGGTAGAGGAGGTACTAGGTACATAGATATAGCTTATTTACTCGAATTTTGTTAATAAAATCTAACGGCTATTGTAACAGGAACTGCCCGCTGTATGCAGATATATAATCCACAAATACTAATATAAAAACATATTAGATACGTGCGTCTATAAAATATACTAACGTATTTTCATTGTTCGTTGAAGATGGATTTGTCGGCGACTCTCAAAGTGTATGCTTTTAGGTCTACGAAAACAGCAATACATCATACTTAAGCCACGCATCATTCTCTGTGGGCGTCAATCCGTCGTTTCCCAAACATTATGATGATTTATTATGGGCGGCTTCGGTAGCGACATAATACTTCGTATTCCTTAAAGGACAGTTTGGAATTGAAAATGAAAATATATTTACTCGGCTATAGTGACTTTTTTTGAGAAATAAAGAGAAAATAAAAAAAAATATAAAAAATCATCTAGCTCCGGCGGAATTCAAACCTGATCTGCGACCTTTGACTCTGACGTACCGTAACGACGCTCAAACCTCTGATCCACCGTGTCCTACCTTTTTAAATTTCTCCTTTATAACAAAGAGAAGAATTTACGTGGTTCAAGTATTTTATATAAATTGCATAGTTAATATATGTAAATATATTTTAAAATAATAAATAAATATCTTCACGCAATTCCCAATACAGGGGTAGACAGAGGTCTAGTTTAGACAATTAAGTCCCTTTGACCTTCCTTCCACCGAAGATATTTTCGGGACAACGTGGCTGGTGGTGAGCCGGTCGCCGTCTTTATGTTCAAGCCAACGATATAATTCATACGTAAGTTTTTGAAAAACCCATTAGTACTAGCCTGCTACCTGGGGATCGAACTCGGGTCTCTTGACTCGAAATACCGACCACCCAAACGCTCGGCTATCGTGACTTTTATCTTGCATTCTCAATATCGGTAGTGGTAGAGGTCTAGACAATTTATTTCGCTCCACATTACACGAAATTATCTTCAAGCCCCATTTTTAAAGCGTTATCATTTTATTTCACCGAAATTTAATTTCATAAAGAACGCCATATCAGTATTATAACATGAGTGTATGAAAGTTTTTCCGATATTAATAACAAGGATGGAATTGACGGATATTAATTATTAACGGGTTGTTCTATGCGTCGTGAACTTTGTAAACAGTTGAATAATTGAGTGAGATATTCGAGTATTAGTCGCCTTCAAGTTTATTTGAACACCTGTCAATTTATTAGGTATTATTTATCGGCGTATGAATTTATCACCCATTTTATTTCGGTAGTTACATAAGAGATAAGGTCAAGAGAATTATCAAAATAGTTAGGGACAAATAGCGGGATAAGCATCACGCATTTTTCTACTAGGTAGAGCCATGCTACAGGTTCTGATTCAGCGGCTCGTAGAATCACGAAGTGGAAAACAACAAAAAATACCTTTCCGAATACCGGCGTTAAGTGGAGGCACCTTGTGGTACTGCGTTTCTGTGAGAGAGTTAATCGAGAGTCTGCATCTTTTAAGAATAGAATAGAATACAATAGAATAAAATATAAATACTTTATTAGCTATCAACAAACATCTATAAAACAATAAAAATATGGAGCCAATATAAAAAGAAAAACATATATCATGTATATAAAACTAAATTAGTGACGGTGGGTGCGACGACCAATAGGTAGCCCGCTCAGCTTAATGCTAAAGCAACTAATGCTAGTGCGCTGATTTTCAGCTGACGCCTGCGGGTGACAATCACAACTGGATTTGAAAATACCAAGGAAAAAAACATGGTAGCTAAATAGACATAAGAATTACCATAATTAAATGTTAAATGAAACCATAATGAAAATATTAGAATGCATTAATCTAAGATGATGTTGACCGATTTGCAGACCTTACCGATATGTACACAAAATTTCACAAAAATCGGTAGAGCCACGACACGAGAATGTTATATGTTAGATAAATTAATATTTCTTAATAAAAGTTTCATTTTTCTTCATTAATTTCATTATCCGGCACACAATTGGCTATAAGAGAAAGAGACAAAGAATATGTGTGCTTGCACATTCAGTAATATAAATCTCCTCCTTTCTCTCTTCATTAACTTATATCTCCTACTCAACTTCCGTTAGCTTCACCCGATCACACTTTTCATAACGCTCTCGTCACGCATCAGCTTCTTTCCAAGTCAAGCGTGCCTAAAGAAGTTTTACTTGATGTATATTGGTGGCTTAGAACCGTTCTTTATTTTTATGTTCAGCTGTGGACACTTGATACGCCGTAAGTTGATAAAGAAGAAGAAGTAAGTGGTACAATTTATATAATACAGAACATTAGTCAGCTCGTTTACGACAATCTGAATATTAAAATTTCAAAAAGATCTGTAAAGTTATTTTATGCGTAGTTCGTTCTAGAGTACAGTCGTTTAACTTTTATAAGTCAAATATTCGGAACGTTGTAACTCTGGAATAAATTTTACGAGCAAGCAGTTAAATTTTGAAATATAATACTCAAAAGGGATAAGGTTTTGTGCGAACAAGTTTTGTTATTATATAGCCCTTTGCTCTTGAAACAATATAGCGGAAATATGGGTACTTATGATTGTTAAATATAGATATAGTATATCTATATTTTTCGGACATTTTTATAATTTTCTGTATTAAAATCATGCAACGTTTAAGTAAGAAAATAATAAAAAAAATCGTATAAATAAATTAAATAAGTGGCTGAAGTCACGATGGCTGAGTGGTTGTGTGATCGGAATTCCAGTCAAGAGACCCGTGTCCGTACCCAAGTTCTAGATTCATACCAATAGGGGTTTTTTAAAACTTCTTCTTTACAGTCAATATTTCGCTTCTGAACAAAAGGCAAAAGACAGACAAAAAACAAATTAAAGTTTTCGTTAAAATAGTATTGGTATTATTCTTAACAGCTTATTTTAATTAATTCTATTAATGTAGTGTAATAAAGTGTGTTTGAATCTTTGAGTCAAGGAGAATAAAATTCTATTTTTATCTCATGGTTTCACACACAAATACACATTTATGTTGTGTAAGCTACAGAATAATTATTCGACTGGTATTTAGTTTCAAGCTTTAACTCTGTGCAATTTCTTCAGCATTAATTATCGTCTTTCAAAGTACAGTAAGACGAATCCTGGTAATTAGCAGAGTTCAGAGTTTAATTCTTTGATCAATTTATATATGATATGTTGGTATACATCGTTCTTTTTAATGTTTCTTTTGTAGTAAAAAGGGTACAGGTAAAAAGTTACGATAGCCAAGTGGTTGTTTGATCGGAATTCAAGTCAAGAGAACCGAGTTCGAATCCTATGTGGCCAACTTGTACCAATGGGTTTTTCAAAAACTTATGCAGTTATTGTTTATATCGTTGGCTTTGAATATAAAAACGACGTTGAACTCACCACCTGTCAAATTGTCTCGAAAAATGAATTTGGTGGATGGTGGGTCGAAGAGACTTAAGTACTAGACCACTTTATAACTTCAAATACCATGTGCTCACATGGTCTTTGAGACCATGTGAGCAAATTGCTCGTAGAGCTAAAGAGTACTCGGCTAGGACTAGACTAGGCTAGACTATCCTAGATTTTATATCCTCTGATCCCAAAGTAAGTAGCTTAAGCGCTTGAGTTGAAGACTCATCAACAACCGACGAAATAAAAAAAATATTTCTAAATTGAATCGACCGGCAATCGTACATGAACTTCAGTTGTCGACATCATGAAAACCGGTGTGTACTCCACTCATCCATGTAGGTACAATATAATTACACTGATAATAACTTGCATAGATTAATATTTACATAAACATTGAAGCATCCATGACTAGTGCACAAACATTCATATTAATCGCACAAAGAGACCCTATCTAAATAATAAGCCTAGATAATAAGTCACGATAGCCGAGTGGTTGGGGAGTCGGAATTTCGAGTCAAGAGACCGACCCGAGTTCGATCCCCAGTTGGCAGGCTCGTACCAATGGGTTTTTCAAAAATTTATGTACGAATTATATCGTTGGCCCGTCGCCGTCTTTATGTCCAAATAAAGGCGGCGACGGGCTGGTGAGCTCGTCGCCGTCACGTTGGTGAGCCTGTCACGTTGTCCAGAAAATATCTTCGGTGGACGGTGGGTCGAGGGGGCTTAAGTGTCTAGACTAGACCTCTGTCTACCCCTGTATAGGGAATTACGTCAAGATAAAGAGACCCTGGCGAGACTCGATCCTACGAATATTAGTTTCGAAGACCGAGTCACTACCAACCACCCGATTGTTGATTTCGTTTACACTGAATAAAACAAAGACATCGATCTTTCAATTACCTAATGGAAAAACGCTGTTCTGCCTAAAAAGAGTTATTGACATTCGTGATTAATGATAAAAAGATGGTAGGGTTACGAAAGCAATGGAATAAAATTAATCATGACTACATTTTGTAAAGGAAAAGAAACTCAATTATATGAGCAATTCGTATTAATTGAGGTTACATATAAAAGAACTGGCAGTGTTTACTTAATAATGTCAGGAGTATATCTGGCATATAAAATTGTTAAAAATAAATATTAAAAAATAAATTAATGATAATACTGGCATGTATTTTCAAATCAGTTTTATTAAAAAATTACTTGTAGATAATACTTAATTATTAAAAACAAGTTACAGTAGTTTAGATATTCAAACTAAATAATGTAATAATAGCTTACATGAGATGAATTTTGATGCTTTTTTTCAAAATGTATCCTTTCGGCGATAAATAAATAACTTAGAATGTGTTTTCTGTACTTCTACTCTTGAATTTACTGCCAGCACAGTCATTTAAATGCTAAAACAAAATAAGGAAGCGATCATATTAAATTTAATTTTGACGTACAAACAAAATCATTGTTTGTTGGAGTTTTGTGTGTTTTTTTTTTTCAACAAAATAATACGTAATAAAGATAATAAAAAGATATATATTTTTCATGAACTGACTCACCTTTAAACACAATCAAACGACTTCTGCATTTTGTATTTTACAAGTGATATAACACTTGTAGAAACTAAGTCATCTCTACATATATTCATCATCTCATCATCGTCTTATATTTCAAGAGATATACAAAAAACAGGAATATGAAGCTAGGATTGAAGATTGGCTGTATGGTCTATATTTAAGGTTTCTCGAATATATATTTCTAATAGGGTTTGACTATGTTTTGAACTAACTAATGTAACTAGCAATATTTAAAAAAAAATTGGCATAAGCAAACAACACACACACATAATACAACAGTTGTTACACTGTTATTTGGCGGCGGAAATAAAATAAAGTTTGGCACCGACCCTTACATCTCCTCAGTAGAGGAGTTGTCTATCACTTACGTAAACATACCTTATTTACTGGAATTTCGTTAATCAAATCTAATGGTCTATTGTAACTGGAACTCTCCGCTTTATTCAAAAATGTAATCCACAAATAAGCTTCGCTAAATAGCTGACTAATAGAACTTCATTGTCTAGACCTCCGCCTCCAATGGGAAATTGCGTGAAAATAAAATCCTTAAAAACATATTAGACATGTGCGTCTATAAAAAATACTAACGTATTTTCACAGTTCGTTGAAGATGGATTCGTCAGCGATTCTCAAAGTGTATGCTTCTAGGTCTACGAGAACAGCAATACATCATACTTAAGCCACGCATCATTCTCTGTGGGCGTCAAACCGTCGTTTCCCAAACATTATGATTTATTATGGGCTGCTTCGGTCGCGACATAATACTTCGTATTCCTTAAAGGACAGTTTGTTATTGAAAATGAAAATATATTTACATATATTAACTATTGTTAAGTCACGATAGCCGAGTTGTTGGGTGGTCGGGATTTCGAGTCGAGAGACCCGAGTTCGATCCCCAGGTGGCAGTACCAATGAGTTTTTCAAAAAAAAAAAAAACTTATGTACGAATTTAATCGTTGGCTTGGACATAAAGGCGGCGACGGGCTCACCACCTGTCTCGTTGTCCCGAAAATATCTTCGGTGGAAGGTGGGTCAAAGGGACTTAATTATCTAGACTCGACCTCTGTCTACCCCTGTATTGGGAATTGCGTGAAGATATTTATTTATTATTTTAAAATATATTTACATATATTAACTATGCAATTTATATAAAATACTTGAACCACGTAAATTCATCTCTTTGTTATTAAGGAGAAATTTAAAAAGGTACGACACGGTGTGTCAAAGGTTTGAGCGTCGTAACGACGTTCGTCAGAGTCAAAGGTCGCAGGTTCGAATCATGCCGGTGCTGGATGATTTTTTATTTTTTCTTATCTTTTTTTTAAATTGTCTCTTTAATTCTCAAAAAGTCACTATAGCCGTGTTGTTGGTCGATCGGAATTCGAGACAAAAGACCCACGTTCTATCCCCAAGTGGTAGACTTTCACCATAGATATTTATCAAAACTTGTGTACAATTTATATTGATGGTTTGAACATAAGGGCTCACCACCTGTCACATTGACCCAAAAGTCTTCGGTGAAAGTTGTGTGGCCCTCTGTCTTCCCAAGTATTGAGAATAGGGTGAAGATGTTTCATATTTTTATCTTCTTGCATGCTAAATACCGGTAGTGGTAGAGGTCTATTACAATTTATTTCGCTCCACATTGTGCGGAATTATCTCCAAGCGCAAAGTGTTATAATAATTTTATTTCACAGAAATGTAATTTCATAAAGAACGCTATAACAGTATTATAACGTGACGTGTACGAAAGTTTTTCCGATATTAATAACAGGGATGGATTTGACGGATATTAATTATTAACGGGTTGTTCTACGCGTCGTGAACTGTGTAAACAGTTGAATAATTGAGTTAGATATTAGAGTATTAGACGCCTTCAAGTTTATTTGAACACCTGTCAATTTATTAGGTATTATTTATCGGCGTATAAATTTATTACCCATTTTATTTCGGTGGTTACATAAGAGATAATCAAGAGTAAATTGTTAAAATAGGGATAAATAGCGGGATAAGCATCACGACGTTTTCTACTTGGTAGTGCCAAGCTGCAGGTTCTGATTCAGCGGCTCATAGAATCACGAAGAAGAAAACACGATCAATCAATCTCTCAGAATATCTTTCAAAAAACCGGCATGAAGTGGAGGCACCTTGTGGTACTACGTTTCTGTGAGAGAGTTTATTGAGTTTCTGCAACTTATAAGAATAGAATGGAATACAATAGAAACACTTTATTAGCTATCCACAAACACCGCCAACAAAACAAAATATAAACAAAATAAAAAAAAACAATAATCATTCACAAAATAAACATACATACTAAACATGAAACTAAATAATTGATTGCTTATTTCCTACCATCTCCTATAAAATATACGCAAACTTTAACACTTAGGGGGATGAAAAATAGATGTTCGATTCGCAGACCTAATCAATATGCACACAAAATTTCACGAAAATCGGTCGATCCATTCCGGAGGAGTTTAATTACAAATACCGTGACACGAGAATTTTATATATTAGACAAACTAATATTCGTCGTTTAACTTTTATAAGTCAAATATTCGGAACGTTGTAACTCAGGAATAAAGTTTACGAGCGAGCAGTTAAATTTTGAAATATAATACTCAAATGGGATAAGGTTTTGTGCGAACAAGTTTTATTTTCATATAGCCCTTTGCTCTTGAAATAATATATTCGAAATATGGGTACTTATGATTTTTTAAATAATGATTTAGTATATGGATATTCTTCGAACATTTTTTCTAATTTTCTGTATTGAAATGATGCAACGTTAAAGTAAGTAAATAATAAAAAATAACAATCATAAGCATAAATTAAACATTAAATAAGTAGCTGAAGTCACAATGGCTGTGTGGTTGGGTGATCAGAATTCGAGTCAAGAGATCCGTGTTCGATACCCAGGTTCTAGACTCGTACCAAAGGGTTTTTCAAACTTCTTCTTCTTTACAACGTATCAAGAGTCCGCTGCTGAACGGTCCTCAGTCACCTGCATCTAGCGACTACCGTAATATTCTGCAAGTCGTCACTCCATCTCGTGGGAGTCGTCCCACATTGCACTTGTCTATACGAGGTTGCCACTCGAGAACCTTTTTCCCCAACGGTTATCAGTTTGTTGAGTTATGTGGCCGGCCCAATGCCACTTCAGTATGATTTTAAAACTTGTGTACAATTTATATTGATGGTTTGAACATAAGGGCTCACCACCTGTCACGTTGTCCCGAAAATATCTTCGGTGGAAGGTGGGTCAAAGGGACTTTATTGTCTAGACTTGACCTCTGTCTACCCCTGTATTGGGAATTGCGTGAAGATATTTATTTATTATTTTAAAATATATTTACATATATTAACTATTGTTAAGTCACGATAGCCGAGTTGTTGGGTGGTCGGGATTTCGAGTCGAGAGACCCGAGTTCGATCCCCAGGTGGCAGTACCAATGAGTTTTTCAAAAAAAATAAAAAAAACTTATGTACGAATTTAATCGTTGGCTTGGACATAAAGGCGGCGACGGGCTCACCACCTGTCACGTTGTCCCGAAAATATCTTCGGTGGAAGGTGGGTCAAAGGGACTTTATTGTCTAGACTTGACCTCTGTCTACCCCTGTATTGGGAATTGCGTGAAGATATTTATTTATTATTTTAAAATATATTTACATATATTAACTATGCAATTTATATAAAATACTTGAACCACATAAATTCATCTCTTTGTTAATAAGGAGAAATTTAAAAAGGTAGGACACGGCGTGTCAAAGGTTTGAGCGTCGTTACGGTACGTCAGAGTCAAAGGTCGCAGGTTCGAATCATGCCGGTGCTGGATGATTTTTATTTTTCTTATTTTTTTAAATTGTCTCTTTAATTCTCAAAAAGTCACTATAGCCGTGTTGTTGGTCGATCGGAATTCGAGACAAAAGACCCACGTTCGATCCCCAAGTGGTAGACTTTCACCATAGACATTGATCAAAACTTGTGTACAATTTATATTGATGGTTTGAACATAAGGGCTCACCACCTGTCACATTGACCCAAAAGTCTTCGGTGAAAGTTGTGTAGCCCTTTGTCTTCCCAAGTATTGAGAATAGAGTGAAGATGTTTCATATTTTTATCTTCTTGCATGCTAAATACCGGTAGTGGTAGGTCTATTACAATTTATTTCGCTCCACATTGTGCGGAATTATCTCCAAGCGCAAAGTGTTATAATAATTTTATTTCACAGAAATGTAATTTCATAAAGAACGCTATATCAGTATTATAACGTGACGTGTACGAAAGTTTTTCCGATATTAATAACAGGGATGGATTTGACGGATATTAATTATTAACGGGTTGTTCTACGCGTCGTGAACTGTGTAAACAGTTAAATAATTGAGTTAGATATTCGAGTATTAGACGCCTTCAAGTTTATTTGAACACCTGTCAATTTATTAGGTATTATTTATCGGCGTATAAATTTATTACCCATTTCATTTCGGTGGTTACCTAAGAGATAATCAAGAGTAAATTGTTAAAATAGTTAGGGATAAATGGCGGGATAAGCATCACGACGTTTTCTACTTGGTAGTGCCAAGCTGCAGGTTCTGATTCAGCGGCTCATAGAATCACGAAGAAGAAAACACGATCAATCAGTCTCTCAGAATATCTTTCAAAATACCGGCATGAAGTGGAGGCACCTTGTGGTACTACGTTTCTGTGAGTGAGTTTATTGAGTTTCTGCAACTTATAAGAATAGAATGGAATACAATAGAAACACTTTATTAGGTATCTACAAACACCGCCAACAAAACAAAATATAAACAAAATAAAAAAAAAACAATAATCATTCACAAAATAAACATACATACTAAACATGAAACTAAATAAGTGACGGATTGCTTGTTTCCTACCATCTCCTATAAAATATACGCAAACTTTAACACTAAGGGGATGAAAAATAGATGTTCGATTCGCAGACCTAATCAATATGCACACAAAATTTCACGAAAATCGGTCGAGCCATTCCGGAGGAGTTTAATTACAAACACCGTGACACGAGAATTTTATATATTAGACAAACTAATATTCGTCGTTTAACTTTTATAAGTCAAATATTCGGAACGTTGTATCAGTATTATAACGTGACGTGTACGAAAGTTTTTCCGATATTAATAACAGGGATGGATTTGACGGATATTAATTATTAACGGGTTGTTCTACGCGTCGTGAACTGTGTAAACAGTTAAATAATTGAGTTAGATATTCGAGTATTAGACGCCTTCAAGTTTATTTGAACACCTGTCAATTTATTAGGTATTATTTATCGGCGTATAAATTTATTACCCATTTCATTTCGGTGGTTACCTAAGAGATAATCAAGAGTAAATTGTTAAAATAGTTAGGGATAAATGGCGGGATAAGCATCACGACGTTTTCTATAGTAGTGCCAAGCTGCAGGTTCTGATTCAGCGGCTCATAGAATCACGAAGAAGAAAACACGATCAATCAGTCTCTCAGAATATCTTTCAAAATACCGGCATGAAGTGGAGGCACCTTGTGGTACTACGTTTCTGTGAGTGAGTTTATTGAGTTTCTGCAACTTATAAGAATAGAATGGAATACAATAGAAACACTTTATTAGGTATCTACAAACACCGCCAACAAAACAAAATATAAACAAAATAAAAAAAAAACAATAATCATTCACAAAATAAACATACATACTAAACATGAAACTAAATAAGTGACGGATTGCTTGTTTCCTACCATCTCCTATAAAATATACGCAAACTTTAACACTAAGGGGGATGAAAAATAGATGTTCGATTCGCAGACCTAATCAATATGCACACAAAATTTCACGAAAATCGGTCGAGCCATTCCGTGACACGAGAATTTTATATATTAGACAAACTAATATTCGTCGTTTAACTTTTATAAGTCAAATATTCGGAACGTTGTAACTCAGGAATAAAGTTTACGAGCGAGCAGTTAAATTTTGAAATATAATACTTAAATGGGATAAGATTTTGTGCGAACAAGTTTTATTTTCATATAGCCCTTTGCTCTTGAAATAATATATTCGAAATATGGGTACTTATGATTTTTAAATAATGATTAAGTATACGGATATTCTTCGAACATTTTTCAAATTTTCTGTATTGAAATGATGCAACGTTAAAGTAAGTAAATAATAAAAAATAACAATCATAAGCATAAATTAAACATTAAATAAGTAGCTGAAGTCACAATGGCTGTGTGGTTGGGTGATCAGAATACGAGTCAAGAGATCCGTGTTCGATACCCAGGTTCTAGACTCGTACCAAAGGGTTTTTTTCAAACTTCTTCTTCTTTACAACGTATCAAGAGTCCGCTGCTGAACGGTCCTCAGTCACCTGCATCCAGCGACTACCGTAATATTCTGCAAGTCGTCACTCCGTCTCGTGGGGAGTCGTCCCACATTGCACTTGTCTATACGAGGTTGCCACTCGAGAACCTTTTTCCCCAACGGTTATCAGTTTGTTGAGTTATGTGGCCGGCCCAATGCCACTTCAGTATGATTTTAAAACTTGTGTATGACCTCTCACGTTGTCCCAAAAAAATGTCTTCAGTAATAAGTGGGTCGAAAGGACTTAGCCTGTAGTAGTAGGACCTTTGTCTATCCTAGTAAAGGCAATGACGATGAGATATATATAAATCTTTATATAATATATAATGGTCCAGGGATTCCCGAATGGGTCAAGTATTTAACACCTTTTTCTTTATTGTCCGAGACAATACTCGGGGTGAATGAGGACCTTTGCTGTTTACTATACCAAAACACCAGTGCCCTAACTATTTATTTGTTATCAGAACAATGTATGCGATAATGTCTACATTTTTTATGCATTTATTTAATTAAAAAATTATTTAAAAAAACATTTTCACGCCATTCCCAATACAAAGGTAGACAGAGGTTTAGACAATTAAACTGTTTCAACCCATCTTCCACCGAAAATATTTTTGGGATAACATGACAGATGGTGAGCCCGCAGCCGTCTCGATGTCCAAGCCAACGATAGAAATAGTATATAAGTTTTTTGAAAAAACTCATTGGTACGAGCCTGCCTCCTGGAGATCAAACTCGGGTCTCTAGACTAACAATTCCGACCCCCCAACCACTCGGCTATCGTGACTTGTTGTCTCTGTCTATGTATGTATTTATTTATTTATTATACAAAGAAATGATTCTGATACGACATTAACAGACCTGTCAAGAACCAAACTAATGTCGCTTTTAGTCGTCCTAATACGACATCGGGAATAACGTAAACGGACCCTTTTAGGACCTCGAAAAGCGGTAATTCATCATGCTTATAGTACTCCGTTTGCTCACATCAATACGTAGCGTTCTCATGATTTATTTTTACGGCTTGTCAGATCTGTTTCTGCTTGAATATTAGTTAAGTACAAACAAAAGTCTGGTACATGTTAATACATGTATAAGTTATGTTACATTTAATATGACTCATACTTAATATGGTAATTTAATGGTTAGTAATGTAACGGTTAGCAATATACATTTGATACACATTAGTATCGAAAGGACTTAATTGTCTAGACCTTTGTCTACTCCTGTATTAGGATTGGCGTGAAGATGTTTATTATTTTCAGGGACAACATCCCATACATGGTTATGATCACTAAGTATGGAGCTAAAGTAAGTGTTAAGTGTTAGTAAAAGAAAAAGAACTCGAGATAATGTAGAAAAAGTGTTTTTCTAAATTGACCTATCCAGGAATCGAATCCGATACCTCAACACCATGAAAACTGGTTTGATACCACTAGACGACGGAGGTCATCAAAGAAAAACAGAGTAAAGAGACGGATAGACGGACAGCAGAGCATGTTTTATTCTTGGATAAACCTTATAATAACATGATTATTTCGATAGTATAAGGTATGAATAAGATAATTAATAGACTTAGGCGGAAATTCACGCCACTCCCAGTACTGAGGTAGACAGAGGTTAGACAATTAAGTCATTTCGGTCCACCCTCCACCGAAGATATTTTTGAGATATCGTGACAAGTGGTGAGCCCGTCGCCGTCTTAATGTCCAAGCCTACGATATAATTTTTTGAAATAAGTTTTTGGAAAAACCCATTGGTACGAGCCTGCCACTTGGTATCGAGCTAACGTATCTTGACTCGAATTCCGACCAGTCGACCACTCGGCTATCGTGACTTCTTGTCGTTGTCTATGTATGCATATATTTATTAATTAAACAAAGAAATGTCGTTAAAATTTATATTCTATAAAGACAAAAGTTAAGTACCATAATTTTACATTTAACGTCTCTATAAAAACTGTAGAAACTACTATGTATACACAGAAATATATAAAAACACTGTAGAAACAAAATAAAGGAATTGGTACAAACAAATCTTTAATGACATTTAGAACACAGTGTTGCATGCAAAAATGTGTTTTATTTCCAACATTGAAACGGATAGAAATTGACGTAAATATCGAAGTTCGACTAGGTTCAAAATTGAAAATGAAAGCCCGGATAAGAATTACGCAATAAGCTTCCATGAAATTGCTTTCGAGTTATATTTTGTTTGTGAATAATGAGAATTTTATACGCTATACTAAAGTTATGATATCAAATAATAAGCTGAGGATTTATTTATTTCGTCACGATAGCCTTGTGCATGGGTGATTGGAATTCGACTCAAAAGACCTGATTTCGATACCCAAGGCTTGTACCAATAGGTTTATTAAAAAAAACTTGTGTACGATTTATATCATTGGCTTAGATATAAAGGCGGCGGCGGGCTCACACTTGGTCTTATGTTATGTCTTCAAAATATTATTTATATTTAACAAATTGCAATTGTAATAACATATTTTATTTCGGACTAAATAGCTCACTAAAGAACACTTCAGAACCAAACACAGTCTAAACTTCAAACAGTCAAAACTTCGGAATTCAAGACAAGAGATCTGAGTTCGATCCCCAGGTGGCAGGCTCGTACCAACGGTTTTTTTTAAATTTATGTGCGATTTAGCCAACGATGCTTGGGCATAATTACGGCGACAGGCAAACCATCCGTCACGTTGTCCCAAAAAATGTCCTCAGTGAAAGGTCGGTCGAAAGGACTTAATTGTCCCTGTGTGTGGAGGATGGCGTGAAGAAATTTATTTATTTACAATATCTTAAATTATGTATGTACGTCGTACTTAACGAAACGCTTGTAAACTTTATGAAACAACTCTTGAAACATTTTGCTGTATAACGATTTTTAAATGCAGCGATTTAACATTTTGTATCTTGTTATGATACTTTTAAACTTTAAGCTGTTGAAATATGCAATAAACTGGAACTTTTTCTTAAGTTTGTTTTAACTCTATTAAGGTGTATCACTAGATCAGTTTAATACATATATGTTGAGATAAATTGTTTGCTCGATCTTTCTCATTGCTTCTATAGTTTATAGTTCAATTTACCGATGTGTATATTCGATAGACTAGCTGCTAGTGAACGTGCCTTTGAAGCTAGGAGCAAACGATTGTGTGGTGAATATGAACCCGTTTCCTTCCCATTGGTGTCATAGGAGGCGACCGAGAAATGAATTTGGGAATAGCGTGAGTAATTTTTTTTTATTTTCGTCTCGACACTTTCGTGACGAATTCACGTCAGTCGAGTGGTTGGATGATTGGAATTCGAGTCAAGAGACCCTAGTTAGATCCCCAGGTGGCAGGCTCATACCAATGGGTTTCAAAAACTTTGTACGAATTATATCGTTGGCTTGGACATAAAGACGGCGACGGGCTCACCACCTTTCACGTTACCCCGAAAATATCTTCGGTGGAAGGTAGGTAAAAGGGACTTAATTGTCTAGACTTGACCTCTGTCTACCCCTTTATTGGGAATAGCGTGAAGATATTTATTTTGGACATAAAGACGGCGGTGGATTCTCCATATGTAACATTGTCCCAAATATATCTACGGTGGAAAGTAGGTCGAAAATACTTAATTGTATTCCCAATACAGTGGTAGACAGAAGTCTAGTGTCTACCACTGTGTTGGGAATGGCGCAAATGGTTCAAATTATCTTCGAAAGTTACTCTCGGCATATCACGACGCCTTTTAATGTTAAGTTTTGCGCTGTATATTATTTTCACCATTCGGTCATCACTCATTTGTTCAACGTGCCAAAATTTCCGAAGCATGTCCTTACCCATTTTAGTGATAATGTCATCTTTCATGCCTGCTATAATGCGAATCTCTACCTTTCGTTTTCGGTCAGCCAAGGTAACGCCGCAAATTTAACTCGAATATTATACTGTAAGTTTTTGAAAAACCCATTGGTATGAGCCTGCCCTCTGGGGCGATAATTTAAAATCCTTGAAGACTAGTGCAATCGCACACGCACAAACGTACGTGAGATTTTTGTGTGCGCAAATACATATTGCATGTTTTATTTTTAATTTAGTTTATTTATAGCGTATCAAAGAGAGGTTAATAAATCACATATAAACAAGTTCATTGTTGTGTTTGTTTTGCAACCACTAGTCATATAAATAAAATTGAATATATGTAGTATTTAGTGTCATTTCAATTTGTGTGTATGGTTACGATAAGCGCGTTACGAAATATGGTAAAATTGCACTGAAAACCAGTGTCGGGTCTTTAGACATTACCTTAGTTCGATTCAATTTTATTTTTACATTCGTTTTATTTTATTCAAAGTTAGTAATAGTTTCCTCATTTACATTTTTTAAATCTTTTGTGTTATTTGTCTGTATTATAGCGGTGCAGTTACCCTACGTTAAACAAGTATATTTCTTCTTTAAAGTGTTGGTAAAATAAATAAATAAATAAATAAATAAATTTATTATTTATTTTACCGTACAACATAGAATACGCCGGCGAAACTGAAATAAATACACAGTCATAATTTAAATTTAGAATCAGAACTAAAGGCGGCCTTAACAATCATTTTCTCCAAAACAAAACTCAAATCAAAGAAGTGATTATTCATTAAGATCTCTTTTTGAAGCGACATTAAGCGAAGTTTTAAATACTTTAATACAACTTGAAAGCACATAGTTTTGCAATACATTTAGAATTATTTACAATCTAACAATTTTGATATTTCTATTTGTATTGTTTCGAGTCAAGTCAACAATCTTTATTATAAATAAAATTGAATATATGTAGTATTTAGTGTCATTTCAATTTGTGTGTATGGTTACGATAAGCGCGTTACGAAATATGGTAAAATTGCACTGAAAACCAGTGTCGGGTCTTTAGACATTACCTTAGTTCGATTCAATTTTATTTTTACATTCGTTTTATTTTATTCAAAGTTAGTAATAGTTTCCTCATTTACATTTTTTAAATCTTTTGTGTTATTTGTCTGTATTATAGCGGTGCAGTTACCCTACGTTAAACAAGTATATTTCTTCTTTAAAGTGTTGGTAAAATAAATAAATAAATAAATAAATTTATTATTTATTTTACCGTACAGCATAGAAAACGCCGGCGAAACTGAAATAAATACACAGTCATAATTTAAATTTAGAATCAGAACTAAAGGCGGCCTTAACAATCATTTTCTCCAAAACAAAACTCAAATCAAAGAAGTGATTATTCATTAAGATCTCTTTTATTTCCAACATTGAAACGGATAGAAATTGTCGTAAATATCGAAGTTCAACTAGGTTCAAAATTGAAAATGAAAGGCCGGATAAGAATTACGCAATAAGCTTCCATGAAATTGCTTTCGAGTTATATTTTGTTTGTGAATAATGAGAATTTTATACGCTATACTAAAGTTATGATATCAAATAATAAGCTGAGGATTTATTTATTTCGTCACGATAGCCTTGTGCATGGGTGATTGGAATTCGAGTCAAGAGACCCCAGTTCCATCCCAGGTGGCAGGCTCATACCAATGGGTTTCAAAACTTATGTACGAATTATATCGTTGGCTTGGACATAAAGACGGCGACGGGCTCACCACCTGTCTCGTTGTCCCGAAAATATCTTCGGTGGAAGGTAGGTAAAAGGGACTTAATTGTCTAGACTTGACCTCTGTCTACCCCTTTATTGGGAATTGCGTGAAGATATTTATTTTGGACATAAAGACGGCGATGGATTCTCCATATGTAACATTGTCCCAAATATATCTACGGTGGAAAGTAGGTCGAAAATACTTAATTGTATTCCCAATACAGTGGTTGACAGAAGTCTAGTGTCTACCACTGTGTTGGGAATGGCGTGAAGATATATCATAAATAATTTTTTTCCTCATACATGCAAACGCGCAAATGGTTCAAATTATCTTCGAAAGTTACTCTCGGCATATCACGACGCCTTTTAATGTTAAGTTTTGCGCTGTATATTATTTTCACCATTCGGTCATCACTCATTTGTTCAACGTGCCAAAATTTCCGAAGCATGTCCTTACCCATTTTAGTGATAATGTCATCTTTCATGCCTGCTATAATGCGAATCTCTACCTTTCGTTTTCGGTCAGCCAAGGTAACGCCGCAAATTTAACTCGAATATTATACTGTAAGTTTTTGAAAAACCCATTGGTATGAGCCTGCCCTCTGGGGCGATAATTTAAAATCCTTGAAGACTAGTGCAATCGCACACGCACAAACGTACGTGAGATTTTTGTGTGCGCAAATACATATTGCATGTTTTATTTTTAATTTAGTTCATTTATAGCGTATCAAAGAGAGGTCAATAAATCACATATAAACAAGTTCATTGTTGTGTTTGTTTTGCAACCACTAGTCATATAAATAAAATTGAATATATGTAGTATTTAGTGTCATTTCAATTTGTGTGTATGGTTACGATAAGCGCGTTACGAAATATGGTAAGAATTGCACTGAAAACCAGTGTCGGGTCTTTAGACATTACCTTAGTTCGATTCAATTTTATTTTCACATTCGTTTTATTTTATTCAAAGTTAGTAATAGTTTCCTCATTTACATTTTTTAAATCTTTTGTGTTATTTGTATGTATTATCGCGGTGCAGTTACCCTACGTTAAACAAGTATATTTCTTTCTTTAAAGTGTTGGTAAAATAAATAAATAAATTTATTATTTATTTTACCGTACAGCATAGAATACGCCGGCGAAACTGAAATAAATAGACATTCATAATTTAAATTTAGAATCAGAACTAAAGGCGGCCTTAACAATCATTTTCTCCAAAACAAAACTCAAATCAAAGAAGTGATTATTCATTAAGATCTCTTTTTGAAGCGACATTAAGCGAAGTTTTAAATACTTTAATACAACTTGAAAGCACATAGTTTTGCAATACGTTTAGAATTATTTACAATCTAACAATTTTGATATTTCTATTTGTATTGTTTCGAGTCAAGTCAACAATCTTTATTATAAATAAAAAGAAAATCTTCACGCCATTATTTTTCTTGCGTGTATAAACGAATTTTCTATTACATACTATGTAAAAAAAACATGTATATTCACACGATTCCCAATGCTGGGGCAGACAGAGGTCTAGACAATTAAGTCCTTTTTCAAGAACCCCTTTCAACGGAGATTATTCGGGACAAGGTGACAGGTGATGAGCCTGTCGCCGTATTTTTGTCCAAGCCAACGATATATGTCATAAATAAGTTTCAAAAAACCGATTAGTACGATTGAATTCGGATCTCGTGAGTCAAATTCCGATCACCCAACCGCGAACCTTTTTCATATTATGTACGATCATATATTATAGTATAATGTCATATGTTATGTAATTTCAAAATATTGTCTAACTTTACATACATACACATCGGCCTGTTAGAGTCTATTGCAGGACATATGCCTCTCCCAGGAAGGATTTGCTAAAATCGCCACGCGTGGCAAGAGGATGGGCGATGGCAGTACCAGACCACACGCACCTTAGACGCTGCTGCCCATCTTTGATCTAATTATTTTGGTCTGATATTTTACAGATGTTTATTCCGCCATGTATCGGTTGCCATAAAGATATTCTAGGCTGTTTTTCTTATTCGCCTCTTATGACGTCCTCGGGGAGAAAGGGAATGGTAATATTCTTACGCCATTACCACACGAAATAACCAACCAACTTTACTTTGAGCTATATATAATTATTTGTGTGTTTCATGAGTTTAAATTCTAATTTCATTGCTATTTCTATGTAATGATTTAGAGAAGAAATTTAATGAATGCTACCATTAACTTTCTACAATAACATCCCTTGTTAATTTACTGTGACGCAGTACAAAGCGCACTCGTACTGTTTCAGAGATCATTTGTCATTCCACGGCTCGGCTAAGTTACGCTCCTTTGTATAATTAATTATTTCTAAACTAAATTGTGTTATTTTTAATTAGTTATAAAATAGGACATACCTTCAATCATGTTTTTTAAAAAATGTTATGTTTTTTTTCTATAGTAATTGCGGTAAAAACAGGTAGTGTAGCCAGTAGATAGTGAGGCAAGTATAATTTAAATATTATAATTACAATAACAGCGCATATAAAATTTCATCCAAATTTATTCAGCCAGTATTTTATGTAACGTTTTTATTTCTCCTTATATTAATTTTTATCAAAAACATATAAAAAAAGTCACAACAGTTAAAGTAGGTAGGGTAATCGGAATTTCGAGTCAAGAGACCCCAGTTCCATCCCCAGGTGGCAGGTTCGTACCAATGGGTTTTTCAAAAACTTATGTACGAATTATATCGTGGACTTGGAAAAAAGACGGCGACGGGCTCACCACCTGTCTCGTTGTCCCGAAAATATCTTCGGTGGAAGGTCGGTCATAAGGACTTAATTGTCTAGACTAGACCTCTGTATACCCCTGTATTGGGAAATGCGTGAAGATATTTATTTTATATTTAATTTTTTATCTTCACGTATTTTCCAATACTAGTGCAGTGGTTCAGACTTTGTAGCTTACGACCCTAATTTACTGAGAGATTATATTGGACAACGTAGCAGGTAGCAGGCATGTCGCCGTCTTAGTGTCCAAGCCAATTTTACATAACTTTTGAGAAAAATTCACGGGAACGAGTCTTCTTTCTGGAGATCAAACTCGGACCTTCCGAGTTCTGGAAGTTCCGAACACACAACCACACGCTTCTCGGGGCATTTATCCACTTAATTGTGAATATAATACAATAAACCACAGCAGATTTATAGCGACGATAGCCTAGTTGTTAGGTGACCCGAGTTCGATACCTGGTGGTAGGCATGCACCAATGGTTTTTTCAAAACTTACGTATGACATATGCCATTTGGATATAAAAGACGGCGATAAGCTCACCACCTGTCACGTTGTCTCAAAAAATATATTCGATGAAAGTAGTACTTAATTGTTTAGACCTCTGTCTACCCAAGTATTGTGAATGGCGTGAAGATAACCAAAAGAGAGCACTTGTAAGTAATTTGTAAAATAATAGCCTGCGTGACTAGACAGAATTTATAATTCGGCAAGATTCCATTAACGTCTAGACGTGACGCTTGCAGCAATGTGATAAATGGCTCAACGTCGACACTGCCGACGATGGTTGGAATTAACACTTGACGATTAATATTTAAAGAAGTTATAGATATATGATTATGAACGTCGACGAACTCCGTGCACGAGTGGTTTAGACGCCAGTTTTCAAGGTGTCGCCCAGTCCCGTCCCGGATTCGATTTTCAAAAGTTTTAATGTAGAAAAACATCAATTCTGAATTGTCGAGTCTGGATATGTGCAAAAAACAACTGTTTTTTATTCCATAACATAAGTGTTTTAGACAACTTAGTTTAGAACTTCTTATTTTAAAACACACTTTAGGATCACAGCAAACTATGGGATGTTATCAGTATATATATAACCTATATAACCCATCCATATATATATGTAAATATTTATAAAATCTTTGTCGATTTTTAAGCAAGCATTTGCGAATACATCTAAAAACATATTGATACACGATTTGGAGAATAGACTTCGCATTAACTGAGCTTGAGAACGATCGCCACTCGGAAGTTTGGTAGTAGACAAATAATTTACTTAGTTGAAGCTTCATTACCCCAAATAACTTACTTTGTCGACATTCCCGACACATAACCGAACAGAACACATCATCAAAAAACATCATACAGAACAGAATACATTAAGAAACAGATAGAAGTTTTATTAGTTCCTTTTTGCTAGAAAAAAAAAATACCTCCTTAAAACTAAAATTTTTTTTTAATATGGAATGTCGTCCAAGTGAAAAAGAAAGAAGTATGTTGGATGGGGGTTGTCGTAAAAATTCTCACTGTCACAAAGTCAATGAAGTTCTTAGTAAGAAGAATCTCCAATCTGCTAAACAGGAGGCGCTTGGATATTTCGCAGGCGTCAACATGTAATTATAAAAAAAATATCTTCACACTATTCCCAGAGGTACGGTAGACAGAAGTCCAGACAATTAAGACGTTTCGACTCACCTTCCACCGAGGATATTTTTGGGACAACTTAGCAATTGGTGAGCCCGTCGTCGTCTTAATGTCCGAGTCGACGACATAATTCGCATATAAGTTTTTGGAAAAACCAATTAGCATGAGCCTGCCACCTGGGGCTATCGAACTTGAGTCTCTTGACTTAAATTCCGACCACCCAACCACGCGGCGATCGTGACATTTAAAAATACTTATAAAAATACTTGTATAAATGATCAATAAGCTCGCCACCTGTCACTTAGTCTCAAATAAGCTTTGATGAAAAGAGGTTCGGAACTAATAAAACTTGTATTGTTACGTTACTAGTAGACCTAACTGAGTTGTACTTGAATATACAGGACTGAACTTTATTATATATAATTATTTACCTACACGCACAGTCCCTGACGGGTGAGCTAGAGAGAACAGTTCGCCAAGTGTCATGATCCTTAGATACCTCGTTCGCGAAAATATATAGCGCGAAAGTTAATATTAAAAGGGGTCGAGGTATGCCGAGACTAACTTTCGAAGACCATGTGAGCAAATTGCTCGAAGAGTAATTGGATATCTAGACGTGCATGTATGAAGAAAGTGATGAATCTGTAAGAAGCGAAAGAGGGCTGAACTTTAATTTTTATAATTAACAGTAGATAAAATAAAATAAATATCTTCACGCAATTCCCAACACGAGAGTAGACAGAGGTCAATTAAGGAGTAGACAATTAAGTCCCTGTGCGTCACCTCCCCCCCCCCTCCCCCCCCCCCCACAGAATTGAGCGAGGTGTTGGTCTCCAGTTTCCTGCACTCACCAAACGAAACGCAGAAGTTAGTTAGACTTCTACTACATGCCAGTATTCTGTGAGGTCGTGATACTTCCCCGGTCGAGAAGGCCCGTTCATGCAACAACAAAAGCTGATACGTGGCTCTACCACTGTTACAAAAATACTAATATTTTTACAATAATATTTTTCACTTTCACACGAAGTCACATATGCCGGATTCGTTCTCAGAGATATGTTTCGTGTTCATATTTTATGACAGAGATCCTTTTAAATGTGCCAGAATATAAGGTGTGCTTATAAATGCTCCACATACTCAGGTCCTTGTAACGTTGGATACCTTATTAATGTGTCATACCCGAGCCGTAATAAATAGAAGCGGTTGACAGGGTGATTTCGCCGAAGGGTAATTTCGTTACTTCGTACTCGGTAGGTATCTGCCGTCTGGGCTACCTTTGTAAATGCTTGTGTAGTTAAGAGGGGAAAAGTGAGTATAAGTGTTTCAAGGTGCAATCTTAATTCTATTAGTCTATGGAAACGGGTTTTGATGATACTACCGTAATACGTGTATAGGTTTCGTGTATAGATTTTTAAATAATAATTTAAAAGTTAAAATTTTTTAATTTTGTAGATATCGTATTGCATCGGTTTGTATAGTGTGAGGAGTCTGTGTAATTACTGGCTTTGTAGTAAAGCTGTATAATTATTTATGAATAATTCTCAGGGATGAAACATCAGATGATGCACCAGAAATTCTTTTTTTTACTCTTTACAGCTTTGCGGGCAGTCGCAGCTACTTAGTATCAGATATTAGCTCCTATTTCACCCTGCTCCCATAAAAAATATATTCACGCCGTTCCCAGTACTGGGGTAGAGCTCTGTCCAGACAATTAATGTGACCTTAACGACAATTAACGTTAACGTGGGATAACGTGACAGGTGCTGAACCTATAGCCCTTTTTATGTCCAAGCCAACGACATATATCGTAAATAAGGTTTAAAGCAATCAATTGGTACGAGCTTACCACTTGGGGGATCGAATTCTGGTATCGTGACTCGAATCCGATCACCTAACCACTCGTCTACCGTGACTTCTTCATAAAAACAAAATAAAGACGTTCACGGTTTTGGTTATCGATATTCTACTAATAATTTTTAAATGTATGCGCGTCCAAAGAACCCGCATAATGGTTTGAAGCTCGTAAATGGTCCATAAACACGTGAAGCCCATTTCCTATTATAGTGAAACTGCTCTGCCTCATGCGCCGTTTGAATAGAATTAGGTTAAAG
Source organism: Sericinus montela (assembly GCA_029286605.1). Lineage (NCBI taxonomy): Eukaryota > Metazoa > Arthropoda > Insecta > Lepidoptera > Papilionidae > Sericinus > Sericinus montela. The sequence continues at coordinate 7,315,775 of JAGSMR010000016.1, forward strand.
TCGGTAATGAAAGTCGTTACTTTTTACACTACGACTTTAGTTTTATACTTGTTTCCCACGGCGTCGCTCACCCTTTTTTGAATTAAGCCCTTTCCCCGAAGCGTGTTTGGAACCACGTTACCACTACCACCACCATGCTACAACATTGCTACGTTGGCATACAGTCTCTTTATATACATATAAATTTACCACTCTCTTCTTCCTGTGATTGTCATAAGAGACGACTAAGGAATAAACATTGTAAGTAAAATTGACTGACGACAGATGGCGGGATAACCATCTCGAAATATACCAGATCAAAATTGACGAAACCGGTGACGTGCAACAATGTGTACGGTGTAAGGAGTCTGATGCTGCGATCACCAGTTCACTAGCCAAGTGTGATTAGTATAGATAACCCTGACTGTAGGACATAGGTACTCCTGTACCTAAGTCCTACAGTCCTAGAGGACGTTAGGCCTATGTCATACAGAGGACGTTTATAGGCCATATGATGATATGAAGATGCAAATATTTATTTGCCTAAGGAAGAAAAAGTATAAAATTACCAGTGTTTAATAATATTTAAAGACTAATTTATTCCATTACTGTAAAAATCCGGCAAATCACAATAAATGTTAAAGAATCTTCCGGCAATTCCCAATACTGAGATAGACAGAGGTCCAGATAATTAATTCGTTTCGACTCACATTTTAGAAGGATATTTTTGGGACTTCGCGATAGGTAGTGAGCCTGTTCGCGTTCGAATATGCCACCCATTTCCTTCCGGCGGTTGAGAAAGTAGAATTTGTTCGGACGGTTCTGCTATTTTAGGGACCACATTGTCTAAATCCGCTTGCCAAGCGTACTGATTATAGCAAAACCTTGCTACGTGAGAGGTGTACGTTCAACAACTGACTTAAAAAGTTTGTTTAAAATGTTTATTTATTTATTGCCTGAAAAATTTCACATGTAAATAAATTTAGCTAATACATTTGTTAAAGGCGTAGACATACATACATAGATAGATAAAATACATAGATAAGAACAACATTACATACATTGATCTGAACCCAGAGTAAGCGCTTAAGCACTTGTAGTATGAAATTAGAAACATTGATTACTCCACAAACACCCAGACCCGATAACATGTAGAAAAAAAATTTTGTACATTGACCCGACCAGGAATCGAACCTGGGATCTTTGAGATGGCGACATGATGAAAACCGGTGCGTACGCCAATCTTCCACGAAGGTCGTCAGTAGACAATTTTATATTAAATGCAGAGGTAAAAGGTTTTAGTCCAACATTATATATCGTAAACTAAAGTAAAAAAATACGGTATAATACTATGAATAAAGAAAAAGAAGAAAGTAATGTAAACAAAAAACAAACGTGGTTTAGTGATAGGATAGCAGGATTTCATTTATCAATTTATAAATGATATTATTAAATATATTGACTTTATCACATATATGTGTTAAGACTGTTATAATGTTATTTATATTTATAAGTTATTTATATGAATATTGTTAAAACCTAACTAGCCTAAATAGGAGTTAATTGACATAGGTTAAGCATTTCCTAAACACATTGCTTTAAAATGTACACGAGAACCATTAAAAGGGTAGGACTAAAACACACCAGCGTTTCACTAATGTAACGCATTAAAGCTTGGAAATGTTGCCCTTGGGCTCCGTAAGGGTAAACTTATTGTTACATATATGAAAGAAGTTAGTATGTAAGGCACGTACGTATATTTTAGTTCGCATTAAAGGTATACATAGAATAAGTATAAAGGTGTATACTGAACCAGTCTCAGTAGCTAAATTATTATAGTACTTGTTATTTGGATACGAATATCGCATTTAGCAGCACTCAAATAATTAATATATATTAAAAAAATATCTTCACGCCATTCCAATTTTGGGGTTGACAGAGATTTAGACAATTAAGTACTTTCGAATCAGTTTTCACAAAAGGCATTTTAGGGACAACGTGATAGGTGGAGAGCCTGTCGCCGTCTTTTTGCCCAAGCCAATGATGTAAATCGTACATAAGGTTTTGAAAAAAACCCATTGGTACAAGCGTACCATCTGTATATCAAATTCAGATCTCTTGACTCGAATTTCGATCACCCGATCACTCGGCTATCATGACTTTTTAATAGTATACAGTTGCCAATACAGTTTTTAATAGTATACAGTTTCTAATAGTACTTATACAGTTTCTAATAGTAACTTCAATACAGTTTTTAATAGTATACAGTTGCCAATAGTACATAATCGATATTATGACATCTTCCTGTGGATTTTGTCCGGTTCATCAACGTCATAATCTTAATAGCCTGTACAAGTCCACTACAATATTTACGCCTCTCACATACACATATACCTAGTCAGATCATAAATTTTGTCACATGTTTAACCTAAAATAATTAAAACAAGTTTTCATTATGTAACTATTTATATACTAAAATCAACTTAACAAAACATAGATTCTTATGACACTAAAGGTTATTCAAAATGACCTTCGTGATTTTGAATACAGGCCTTCAATCTGTGCGACCAGTCGTCTATCGCAGCACGAACGTGGTCCAAGTCAATATCGGCGGCTGCAAAAAATTTAAAAACATATTTCATCCGAAAAAAAAAAAAATGTTTAATCCGAAAAAATCATTTCCCGATATTTTTTCCCGCGTACCGCTTAAACAAAGCGCGGCATCTCTTCAGTCTCAGGTGCATTAGACGAGCATTCAAACAATGTCCTGTTTTTCTTCGATATGCCCCAAGCCCTAAGTCTTCATTTAATACCCTTTTCACCGTGGTTCTGCTTAACCCCATCTGAAGGGCCAACAGTTTCTGCTTAAGTTTGGGATTTCTTTGAATTCGAGCCTTCACAGCTTTTATCACTGCTGGAGTCCTAACAGACCGAGGGCGACCAATTCTTGACCTGTCATCTACACTAGAGTCTTCATTGTATCGTTTGATGGTACGATAAACGAATCTTTTGGTTATATTCAAATTTTTCAGTATGTCAAAAACTTGAATTGGCGCGTAACCGCAACGATGCAACGCAATAACTGCAACACGGTCTTCTTTAAGCGTCCACAGGCAAGGCATACAGAAAAGTGCACGCCTTGCAATACATAACGCATTGATGGTACCGACTTTGTTACATGACACCTAAATCTGGATATGCCATAGGAAGCATGACTAAAGAAGACCATATGCGCAAACTGCTCGAAGAGGGGAGGATCAAAAGTACTCAGATACCTAGACGTGTATGTATGAAGAAAATGATGAATCTGAAAGGAAGCGAAAGAAATGTAAGCATCGTGACACTTGGCGATCTGTTCTCTCTGACGTCAGAGACTGCGCGAGAATATAAAATAAATAAATAAAATAATTAAAAAGTTCTATATTGGTGTTGGTCTTTAAAGTCATTCAGAGATTTTGGGTCAAACAGTACACGTTGTAGAAGAAAGAGAATGACAGCATTTTGGCTGAAACAGATTGGGAGCCATATAATAAGTAGAATAGAATAGAAAAATATAAGTTTTTAAATATAGCAAAATTAATTAATAATAAAGAGAGAGGCTACGTAAAGGTCTGGTCTGTTACATAAATGATTATAAAATGTTACTTACACTGAAATAAAAACATTATTACGCCTTTCACTCAGAAAAGAAAAGACGGCTTTAACCACTGCATCGCAAATTAAATTACAGACGAGTAACATAAAAAAGGGGGCGGTAAAAGAAACACTTTTCCCGCTAAGACTTTTACGTTTCGAACTTGTGGTTTAGTGCCTACAGCGGTGTAATTGCTTTCTTCAAAGCTTAACATTACTTTTGTAACTACAGCTTAACATAAAAATGAAGGATAAGTGCGAGTTGCGTATTTCCTACTCAGGTTTTTCAAAAAATATGAAAAAATTCTTAAAATTCTCTTAAAATTTTTCGTCATTGGAACGTAAATTTTACCTTATCTAAAGTGATTATTTTTAAGCATACCTTCGATATCAGGACGTCTTTTGACGGAGAAGAAATCGGCAAAACCCCATGGTTATCCTGTTTTTTTTTTTGTGATTACTTTAACATTTTATGAGTATACAAATACAGGCCTTTGGAGAGCAAAGAGTAGTCCTACATAATATCAAAGCCTATTGCTAAATAAAATGACTAAAGAGAAAGAGAAAAACACGATATTAAAAAATTTGAAGCAATTGGGCCATTGACCCTCCTTAACCATCTTTAAATTGCAGTGCATCTGTAAGCAATTCCCAATACAGGGGTAGACAGAGGTCTAGTCTAGACTATTAAGTCCCTTTGAACCACCTTCCACTGAAGATAGTTTCGTGACAACGTGACAGATGGTGAGGCCGTCGCCGTCTATATGTCCAAGCCAACGTAATAATTCGTACACCAGTTTAAAAACAAAAACCATTAGTACGAGCCTGCCTCCTAGGGATCGAACTCGGGTCTCTTGACTCGAAATTCCGACCACCAATCCACTCGGCTATCGTGACACTCTCGGATAGGTAAAGATGTGATAGTGTAGTTTTAAAGATAGAAAGAGATTATCTATCTCATCTACCTTAGGTTAATCTAACAGAAAGAGTATAAATTGTTACAACAAAGGTTATGACGTAAAAAAAGAGACCGCGGTCGCGTTAATTTGTCCGGGGAAGGGACGTGAGAGCAATAAAGGTACTCAATGCGGTTAACGACGTCGAGGTGACCACTCGTGTGTTAATTTACAAAAATATAGGAGGTCGTGCGCGTGTAGAGCGAGCGTCATACACACGATTAATTTATACGTCCCTTTTTTCTATTGTCTTAGACACGTCCTCACCCCGTTGTATTGAATTAAATTGGATTATTCACAATCGTGTGATTACGGCGTAAGAGTATACCACTACATATTCTTATGGGTGTCGTAAGAGGCGACTAAGACCTACCGACCGATTGAAAATGCCTACCGACAGACGACAGCATTAACACAATAATACCATCTATGTATAAAATGCATTTAATCAAATCATCTTATTTAATTTATACACCGGTAAATGTATATACCGTACACACTTTACATCTATACATACTTTACACCCATCGATTGTCATTTTAAATTTACTACCGTTCCGTAATGAAGTTCCACTGAAGGAGAACAGGCCAAATAATCTCCGTAGTTATAAAATTTCGGTATCTTTTTGCACTATTTATGAAACAGAGGCATCTCTAAATAGAACATGATATAATTAGAAATAGCATAGGAGCGATCAATACATTCCCAGAGTTACTATTTTAAATCAGTTAATGAATATTTAACTGTTTGTAAGTAAAAAAAAAACACTACCCATATCATATCCAACTTTTGTTTACAAACTCGTAAGCAACAGACGACGAAAATGTCTTTCAAAATATTTACCGTAAAGGAACTTTTTGTTACTGTAAATTTCACAATATTGTACTGTACAAAGCGATAAGAAATGGGATCACTCACAATGGTTAATGAGCTTGCTCTAACGTGGGGTGAGGGTTGGAAAAACCGCGCGTGCGGACGTCAAGCACCCACTCATACGGAACATTCATTTGTCTAGTTTGATTGTTGGTTTGTTTTTGCTTAACAAAATGTAAACGTTGAGGGGTTAGTTATCTTCACGCATTTTTTATCAGAGTAGCCAGAGGTTTAGACAACTTAGTTTAACGGACTATATTTCATCGGAACGAACCTAGGGACATGTGAATGATAGTGAGCCTGGTCCTATGTCCAAACAAACGATATAAACAGGCTTGAGCTCTGGTCTCTTGATTCAAATTCTTATCACTCAACCATTTGGTTGGGTGATCAGAACTAACATCTAACCTATTTTAGTATATATCTGCACGCCATTCCCAGTAAAGTGGTACAGGTCTAGTCTAGACAATCAAGTCCCTTCGACCCACCTTTCACCAAAGACATTTTTGGGAACAACGTGATAGGTGGTAAGCTCGTCGCCGTCTTTATGTCCAAGGCAACGATATAATCGAGCATATATTTTTGAAAAAACTCATTGGTACGAGCCGACCACCTGGGGATCGAACTCGGGTCCTGACTCAAAATCTGATCACCACTCAGCTATCGTGACTCGTATTTTAGTGTATCTTATAAGAGCCTCTAAATCTAGGTTTAATGAAGGGCTTCTCCAATTCTATATAATATTACGATGTATCTCTATATAAACTTTATACGAAGTGTTATTATTATAAATAAATATATTAATGACAGTAACCCCTGGGAATGAGGTGATCGTACCCAAGCTATTTCTAGAAAATATCACATCACAATTGCATAATACACTATATTATAAAAAGAAGAATTTTCAAAAGAGCATACCCATGGAGTTTCTTTCGCCTGTTTCTTCTCCGTTAGAGGAATCTCATTACGAAACTGGTAGATTAAAAATAACTATTGATTAACGAATGTACATTCTTATGTCAATGAATAAATTATTTGATTTGATATAATATCATGAGAAAGAAATAATTAACTTAGTTACATAACTATATAACTAATACATATTATATGCCGATCGTGCTCCACTTTTTCAAAAATGGCATCCATTTTATCCGTTATAGGGCGACCAGAGCGACGTGCATCTTTGACATAAAAATATCCAGAATGAAACACGCTTAAACCAAATTTTGGTACTCTCACAGACACTGCACTAAGTCCATAACATTTGTTTCGCGGCTTGCGTTGCATTTTTACTTTTTTTGTTTTCTAAAATATATTTTAAAAAATTTATCGAATTTCATCATATAATTCACTCATGTTGACATTACGAAAAATAAATAAAAATCACACATTTTCCTAATTTGAATTTGGAAATATCTTCTTTAAAAATTAAACTTTCAATGATACCAAAACCAGCCAGATACAAATAGTGTAAGCAGATTTTATTACAAGTTCAGACATACTACTATGCGAAAAGACTTTTTCCACAATTATTAAAAAGGGCAATTAAGAAAGAAAGAAGAAGAATACATTACAAAAAATAACATGCCCAAATTCCTTCCCGAATGTTGTCCCAGGCAAAGAACTTATCTATATTCATTCGCTGTATACATGGACAAAATCACCGAATAACATACATTCAAATATTTAACAGTGATAGAGCCACGCATCAGCTTTTGTTGTTGCATGAATGGGCCGGCTCGACTGGGGAAGTACCACGACATCACAGAATAACGGCGTGAAGTAGAAGTCTAACAAACTTCGCCTTTCGTCTGGTGAGTGCAAGTAACCGGAGGCCCACACACCCTTCTCCCCCAATTCTGGGGAGGGGGGACACTCTAACGCCGGCAACGCATCTGCTATGCCTCTGGTATTGCGGATGTTCATGGGCGGCGGTAATCACTTACCATCGATGAGCCACCTGCTCGTTTGCCTCCCTTTTCTATAAAAAAAATCAAATATAAACATAAATAATAAATATTATATGGCATTGATGAGCCGATCGACTCCAAACATATTTACATCAGACTAATGATACAGAAATCGCTAATATTATGCCGTATACGAAAGAAATTCTTTCAAGTCTCATTTGTAACAATTTGAAAGTGGAACATGAAAGAAAATCAAAAGTTTTTTTTTTTCTATTTACAATCTGAATACTGTCAAAGCAATCAAAATCAAATGTTATTTCTCTAGGGATGTATTGGATTATATTCGAAAATTAAAATATTTTTGAAGACTCTTCAGCAGTGAATTCGTTAAAATGCTTCAAGTAGATACTAATTATCAGTCACGATAGCCGAGTGGCTGGGAAATCGGATTTCGAGTCAAGAGTTCGATCTTCAGGCTCGTGCCAAGGGTATTTCTCAAAACGTTGTTTTTTGGTACGATTTATATCGTTGGCTTGAGGTTATCGTTGGCATAAAGTCGACAACTGGCTGACCACCCGTCACATTGTGCCAAAAAGTTAGACTTAACTGTCTATACGTTCGTCTACCCTAGTATAATTACACACTAATTATCGTGTGATATCATTGTAAGAATAATACCAGCTCCACTCTGCATGTGGGTCTCGTAAGATGCGACTGAGGGAAAAACCTTGAAAACTCAATCGGCTACTGACAGAATGTTGGATAACTATCTTGCAAGGGTCTAAGAAAGGTGTTTGGTACTGTGATCGCCATTGCGCTTGCCAAGAGTGGCGATTAAAGTAAATTCTCACGTATGGATGAGGCCCATGTCCTGCAGTGGATTTTTCATACATACGTACATACATAGCAGCCTGTAACAGTCCACTGCCGAACGTAGGCCTCTTCCTTGTGAGAGTTTGCCATAATCATCACACTCGGCGATAGCAGTACTAATCACCTTGCGCTTAGACGCTGCCATGGGCAACAACCGGTCTTATTACTTTTGATCTAGTATGTTTTCTAGGTGGCTATCCCGCCATATGTCGGTAGCAATTTGTGTTGTCAAGGTTTTTCTTTTTATCCCCCCGTACTACGGGAAGAAAGTGGCCTCTACCGGTCAGTTAGTAAGAAAGTAAACTGTTATAATAGATTGATAATAAATAACTTCCGGGTAATAAATATATTCCCTGTGGTAACGACTTAAGAATATTACCACTCCCTTTCTCCCTATGGGTGTCGTACGAGGCGACTAAAAGAAACAGCCTTGAACATCGTTATGGCAACCACTAGATGGCGGGATAACCATCTCTAAAAATATCAGACCAAAATTATCACACCGAAGATGGGCAGCAGCGTCTGCTTCGAGTGGTCTGGTACTGCGATCGGCAATCCGCTTGCCATGCGTGGCAAGCGGATTGCCGATCGTTGCGTTGGTTAACAGGCCGATATGTATGTATGTATGTAAATAACTTGCATTGTTATCTGCTATTGGTTACATGCTATCCAGGATAAAATAACAAAGAAATTTCGCCCTTACGACGCCCTGCGGTAGCATTTCCTTACCGCTAATATACGATAGCGAGCGTATTATATGGCCTTGAATTTTCGGGGTTCATATTACGGAAATTAATTGCTGGTATATTTGTAGGTGAGAGCGCTATATTACATATTTTATCATATTAGCCGAGTGGTTGGGGACCGGAATTTAAGTCAACAACCTGTGTTCTATCTCCAGTTAGTAGGCTCGTAGCAATAAGGTTTTTGAAAACTTGTGTACGATTTATATCGTTGACTTGGGCGTCAAGATAGTGACAGGTGGAAAAAAAAAATTACGAAAGGTGAGTCGAAAGTTTATGTCCTTTGTCCGACCTCTGTCTACCCCAGCATTGGAAATAGCATTAACATAGATTTTAAAATCGGTTTATAATTTCAATGACAGTTAGATGACATAATAACACTTTTAAGAAGAATTAAGTTAAAACAACTATATAGTCTAGTTGGTAGTGACACTTCCTTCGAAGCAAAGAGTTCGGGTTCGGATCCCTCTAGCGGCAAATATTTGTATGATGTATATGAATTTTTGTACACAAGTCAAGAATGTTTAAATGTTTATATTTTATATATAATAGTTAAAGGTAGTTCGAAAGGATTTAATTGTTATCAATTAACAATTCAGCTAACATTTGAGTTCTATCAAAGAGAATCCTCGACCCTCTTTGCCCACACCCTATTTATGCCTACCTTGAGAGTGATTACAATCACATTTCGTATTATTGCTAAAATATGTAAAAGATTTATTATGAAATTTTATTGATTTTTAAAGCATATTTATGCTGAACTTTTATGTTATTTTCTCTAAATTTAATAATATGTAATAAGATATTATAATGCATCATAATAACTGCTTCATTCCTTCATTATGACCCTACTCCCCAATACACCTCTCTTAATAAATTCTATACCAGTTACCGCTAAATGGGGTATGCAGCGGTCTGTATTTCAGCCCTGCACACTTTTCATTGGAACTCGATACTTAACCTTCCTGCTTGGGTTTGAACTTGAGTCTCTTAATAATACGATAATTAAGAGTGGGTTAAAACAATTAACTAGGACTCTAATCACCCTAGTATTGTATATAAAGACGTTTACTTGAATGTTAAATCTTATAAATTGAACTTCTCGTAATCTCTTAAGAGCCTTCATTATTTAAATAACTTTTAAGCTTCTCAGGATTTCGTCTTTTCGAAATAAGTTAAGTAATTAACGTGATTATCGCTTTAGATGCGCTTTGAAGTACTCATAATATACCCGTATTTGTATATAAAATGTATAAGAAACCGTATTTAAAATGTATAAGATTCTCCTTTATGTTATTGTTATTTCATATGAATAGATATTTTCCAAAATTATGATTATACCATGACCTACTTAAGAAATCAGGCCACTATGTAATTATAGTAATTATTGTTATGTTTGTCATTGAAGTGTTCATAATTTGGATAAAGTTTATTTAGAGGAAATAAAGAAATTGATTTGGGATTATATGTACATATTCTTACGTCTTGTTGTCTTCTGGTTGGATTTAAAATAAATGTAGATATAAATACATAACATATATTATAATATAGCACCATTCCCGATAAAGTGGTGGACAGATGTCTAGACAATAAGTCTTTCGACCCACCTTCCACCGAAGATATTTTGTTGAGCCCGTCGCCATCTATATGTTCAAGCCAGCGAAATTATCGTACATAAGTTTTAAAAAAAAAACCTTGTGACTTGTACTCCGATAATATATTTATAAGTTCAGATAATATACTTATATGTCTGTTTCGGCTTTCACGAGGTTCTTATCACTAATCCCACCAAATGTCAACCAAAATTACATTACACGTATTAGACTTATAGAATCGTGCTGTCCATGATGGGTCGGTCTCAAAATAGTCTGGCGTGGTCTTTTATGAACACGGCCTCCAGAAATTACTTATAGAAGGACTATGCTTAATACATGAGACCGTGAATGAGAGTGAGTTCCTAATGTAAGATCCAGGCATGCAGGCAGTGGCAAGGCAAATACGTAGTGTTGGAAAGAATTGACCTTAATATTATTGCTATATTATCTTAGACTATGATCGAGAATGTTTCAAAGTGCCGTGAAGTATTGTGCCACTTTTCATAATTTAAGTCGTACCAGTTTTTCCATGTAAAATGTAGAAAATGTCACCTGCGTTAAAAGAATATTTCCATTGCAAAACAATTAGATATAACAAAAAAATTACATCGTACATTAGATTTGTTGAAGAAAAACAATAAACCTTCGAAGACTTAGGTTACTGAGTAATACCTTTGAAAATATTCTTTCAGTTTGCCAGACACCGCTGACACTCGAGCGACGGCTTAAAAACTTGAGGATGTCTAGCCTGTTTACTTTTCTTATTTTAAATTTCTCTTTACTCCGCTAAGAGCAATTTTTTATTCAGTGTAGTTTTAACAACCTAACTGCTTATAAACTAAGTTGTAGTTTAATGCATCTGTTTTAATATGTCTACAGTAAAACTAATGTTCTATATTATTTGTTTTCATTTGTTTCGCGAAGATAAATTATTCTGTAATTATGAAAATTTTGCTCTGAATAAATTCATCATAAATTATCAAATCAAAACTCTTGGTGTAATGAATCGATTTTCGCAATTTACTTTTAGTAGGCTTCGTTTGGTCACATGTACTAATAGAAAATAGATGGTACTATTAAAAAGTTCTTAATAAATATTTTTAAAAGTCACGATAGCCGGATGGTTGGGTGGTCAGAATTCGAGTCAAAGAGACCCGAGTTCGATCTCCCGGTGGTCAGTAGGCTCGTACCAATGGGTTTTTACAAAAGCTTATGTAGGAATTATATCGTTGGCTTGGACATTATGACGGCCACTACCTACCACGTTGTCCCTAAAATAACTTCGGTAAAAGGTGGGTCGAAACGACTTTATTGTCTATACCCCTGTATTGGGAATGGCGTGAAGAAATATTTTTTATTTATTGAGAATAAGTAATATTATTATTTTTTATTTTGTGTGGTAACTCTTCGAATCAGGAAATCTTAAAATTTTAAAAAATACCATCGTAATAACAGTCTATCAAAACTACACTGCTGAACATATGCCTGTCCCCAAACATTGCCACCTCTGTTCTGATCTGCATCCATCGACTCCTCGCAATACTGTGAAGGTCGTCGCTCGATCAAGCAGGGGTTCATCCTATACTGCGTTTGCCGGTACGAAGCTGCCGCGCAAAAACCTTCTTTCCTTTACATTTCTACGCGATGTGTGACCGGCCCATTCTCTGTCAGTTGCTTTATAACATATGGTTTATTTTTAAGAATTAAATTAATAAATGTTATTTACATTAGTCACGTAACAAGTCACGATAGCCCAGTGGTTGGGTGGTCGGAATTTCGAATCGAATAGACGCGAGTTCGATCCCCAGTTGGTAGGCTCGTACTAATGGTTTTTTTTTAAACTTATGTACGAATATCGTTGGCTTGGACATAAAGACGGCGACGGGCTCACCCCCTGTCACGTTGTCCCTAAAATATCTTCGGTGAAAGGTGGGTTGAAGGGACTTAATTGTCTAGACTTGACCCCTGTCTACCCCTGTATTGGGAATTGGGTGAAGATATTTTTTTTTTCATTTTATTAGTCATTTAACAGGTATCCCGTGCGTATTTAGTTTTGTAAAAATTATAACAGCAGATTTATTTCTTTATTTATAAATGTATGTACGTTAAATATACAAATGAAACAAAGAGATTGCACAAGGGTACTACCTGTCCCTAAAACCAGCAGATCTTTCCAGCAGCACACTGGAAAAAAATACAATAATTTAATGTAAACTCACCTTATCGTAGCCGGTGGATTAGCGTGCACGAGGCAGGGCAGTATAACGTCGCCGCCGCGTCTCACGTTCGATTCCCAAGTGCCATGGAAAATGGAACGCGGTGCAGTGGCCACGCTCATGGCTGTAAAGGTTTTCTTATGTAAAAAAATGTAGTAGGTATGTAATGCAATCAAAGGTGGTACTCTTTTTCTCTTCGGACTTTAAAAAATGTTTGATGGAAAAAAAATAATTTCAATTATAGAACTCAGAGGGTTGATGGACAGTAGATAAATGAGAAACCAGAAAAAAGTAAAATCATTTCATCCGGCGAAATCAATAAAAAGAAGAAAAAATTAAATTTCGAGCATTTTTACACAGAAATTGAAGATACGCCGATTCTGATTCGATTTTGAAGATATTAATATTGGGTGTAGTTAAAATGAAAGTCAACAACTTTGTAAATAAATATATTTTTGTTTTTTAGTTTATGCTAATATAGGAACTATAAATATCCAAACGTCATTCAAAATACAGGGGTAGACAGAGGTCTAGACAAGTAAAGCATTTCGACCCACCTTCCACCGAAGATATTTTTTGGACAACGTAACAGGTGTCGGCGGGATATAATTCGTACATAAGTTTTTGAAAAAAAAAAACCCATTGGTCTGATCTGCCACCTGAGGATCGAACACGGGACTCTCTTGAAATTCTGACCTCCCTACCACTCGACTAACGTGACTTTTTAAATAGTAGACTAGTAGTAGAGTAGTAAGACACTGGAACTTTTAGAACATTTTATCTATTTTTAGTAAACTTCAATCTTTTTTAAGTAAATGAGTAAACGAGTGGCGTACACAATGATTTTTATTTATCGCCGAGCTCCGAGATCTTGGGTGCGATCCCTACCGAATCAATACAGAAAACCGCTACATTTGTCTGAGTGTTCTTGGTACCTTCCTTGATTCCGATGCCATAACACAAGTGCTTTAGGTACTTTGGGATCAGAGCAATGTTTGTGATGTTGTCCCTATCTATGTACGAAATTATTTATTTCATCTATAAGGGAAATTGTTAACTGTGGCTACAGATAATAAAGCAATACTGACGTGCTACATCAATATTAACGGGAGTACTCCTACGTCTCTCGCCGGTCAGCGAGTCGAGGACGGAGCAGGAGTACTGTGCGCGGGAATCATCAACGCGCACGGAGCGCACAACCAGTTTCCACCCTTCGTCCACCAGTAGAGTGGGACCAGCTAAAGAAAAATCGAAAAGCAATAATTAATTTTTTTATTAAAATTACTAAAATTATAGTCTGACTGACGACTGTCACATTGCTTAAATAGATTTAGTCATCGTTTCACGCATTCCCCTATATGGGAGGGTATCCAAAGGTTAAGACAATTTAGTTCTTTCGACCCATACTTCTCCGGAACGTATGCCTTTGAGCCAACGATTTCAATCTTACATAAGTTTAAAAAAAAATCTCATTGGCCTACCATCGATGCCAGACGTTCGAGTCTCTAGATACCAATTCTGATCACTCAATCACTATGCCATTGTGACTAACAACAGAGGTCTAGACTACTAAGTCCTTATAACCCACCTTTCACCGAAGCATAATTTGAACTATTAAATTATTATTATTATTATTATTATTTGGAACGTGGTCTTAATGTTTTTAATTCTCGTATAGTTTACGCATGTTTGTATGTAAGTATATACAATTTAATATTATATATATTAACATACAAACATTCGTAAATATTTATTTATAAATGTTAACAACCTTTCCACTAGGACAAATATTCTATTACTTGTTTTTAGTGCAATCAGAACCTGCAAACCTTAACGAAAAAGAACCCGTAACGCTTTGAAGGCTGGATCACTTCCAAGTAGACTATCGGGTCATTATGTATCAAATTATTTAAATATATTATTGGATCTAACACTACAAATAATATAACGGGAATATATTTTTAATTTAATAAGTAAGTAAAAAAATATGCTTGATTATTACCTAAACCAAAGAAAACTGGATATTACTGAGAAGTGTTGGAAAAATTGGTTTATTTCTTACTAAAGTGATCGCCTGGCGCCAGTACAGCATCATCTCGGTACCAAGCGGCGACAGAGGAGTGTTCGCGGACTGCCAAGGGCGCTACACAAGCTAGCAGCGCGGGTCCGCCCACCTCTGCTGACGTGGATGTCACATGCACTTGCCAGTCTTGCCAAACCACTGTTGATAAGAAAATAAATAAATTAAAAAAAATATCTTCACGCAATTCCCAATACACGGGTAGACAGACGTCTAGACTAGAGAATTAAGTCTGTTCGACCCACCTTCAACCGAAGATATTTTCGGGACAACGTGACAGGTGGTGAGCCTGTCGCCGTTTTTGCGTCCAAGCCAACGATAAAATTCGTCCACAAGTTTTGAAAAACCCATTGGTACGAGACTGCCACTTGGGGATCGAACTCGGGTCTCTTGACTCGAAATTCCAACCACACGACCACTCGGCTATCGTGACTTAAAGTTGATAAGAAAATAAATGTAAACAAACAATCCTATAATCAATTTTTTTTCAGGCATGTTACCAATACAAAATAAACAGAGGTCTAGACAATGCAGTCCTTTTTGCAGAACCTTCCGATTAAGAATCAAGAAATTTATAAAATTAACTTTATAAAATACACGTCATTCATTGCGAATGATTTAGGGGTAGACAGAGGTCTAGACAATTAAGTCCTCCAAAGATATTTTGGGACAACGTGACAGGTGGTGAGTCCGTCGCAGTCTTTATATACATGCCAACGATATAAATCGTATATTAGCTTTGAAACCATTGATACGGGCCACGGGAACTCCGGTCTCTTGACATTAATTTCGATCACCCAACCTAGGCTAGGTTGGTCAATTATTATACTACATATGAAAATGGCAATTGTACTACAAATTAATTATTCTATGTTCAATATATTTTTAAGATATTATAATCTGTTTTTTATAAAGAGTTCTATTTTTTTTAATTTTTTATAAAGAGACCTGCGTAGTGCCTTCGCCTGTTTCTTCTCCGTTAGAGAAACCACATTAAAATTGGTGGTAGATTGTGTATTACTTACATCGATTCATCGAATACATGATTTGATTTGATTTGATTCGATTCACTTTTAACGAAATTTCATTTCGGGAAAACGTGATAGGTCGATACAAGCAAATTGGTCGATTTGTTGGATCTCATTGCCTTCATCCTGGGGATCGAACTCGGGTCTCTTGACTCGAAATTCCAACCACACGACCACTCGGCTATCGTGACTTAAAGTTCCGATCACCCAACCTAGGCTATCGTCAATTATTATACTATATATGAAAATGGCAATTGTACTACAAATTAATTATTCTATGTTCAATATATTTTTTAAGATATTATAATCTGTTTTTTATAAAGAGTTCTATTTTTTTTAATTTTTTATAAAGAGACCTGCGTAGTGCCTTCGCCTGTTTCTTCTCCGTTAGAGAAACCACATTAAAATTGGTGGTAGATTGTGTATTACTTACATCGATTCATCGAATACATGATTTGATTTGATTTGATTCGATTCACTTTTAACGAAATTTCATTTCGGGAAAACGTGATAGGTCGATACAAGCAAATTGGTCGATTTGTTGGATCTCATTGCCTTCATCCTGGGGATCGAACTCGAGTCTACCGATTCGAATTCCGATCACTCAACCACTCGGCTATTGTAACTTATTACATCGTGACTATATTTTTAATTTGCATAAGACTATACCGTTCCCATCTCATTTGATATTCAGTATTCAAGTAAACACGGAACAGGGGAGGTGACTCGCCGGAATTTCAAAATAGGAATAATTTTGATTTACTCTTATTATATTCCGCGTAAATCACCGTAATTTCTCCACTGGAAGACTGCTTTGCATTCATCTACAAAATTAAGGTGTACAGAGACAGTATAACGGTATTAAATTTAATTTCATAGTTGTGATTTGTAGATAGCTTGGTAAATAGTATACGTTGTACGACAGTTTTTAAGATAATCTAACTAAAAAATGTATATCTTTACGCCAATCCCAATACTGGAGTAGGCAAGTCTAGACAATTAAGTCCTGTCGATCCACCCTACACCGAAGAGGTTTTTTGAAACAACCTAACAGGTTCTGCGCCTGTCGCCGTCTTTATGACTAAGCCAACAAAATAAATAGTACATAAGTTTTGTAAAAACTCATCGGTCTCCTACCACCTGAACATCGAATTCGGTTCTCATGACTCGAATTCCGATCTGCAAACCACTCAGCTATCGGGACGTCATCCCACTTATTAAAAAACATTTGCAAGCATATAAATTATTCTTCAATCATAAAAAATACAGTAATTAATCTTCAATCATAAAAAATACAGTAATTAATCTTCAATCATAAAAATACAGTAATTAATCTTCAATCATAAAAAATACAGTAATTAATCTTCAATCATAAAAATACAGTAATTAATCTTCAATCATAAAAATACAGTAATTATTCTTCAATCATAAAAAAATACTTTGGGTTCTCCTCAAAGGCAGTAAAATCAATGACCAAGCATATATTTAAATAAGTTTATGTATATTGTTTCGTATACTTTGAACTTATGCGTCTAGTAACGATCGAGGCTTGAATTTTAGAAATGTATAACAAAATTTACATCAATACCGGAAATAGGTAAACCGGAAATACAGTCACAACGGGGCCAGTCTCATTATATCTGACATCGTTTCGGCTTTTGCTAGTGACATCGCTTTGTGTCCGGTACTTTACAAGTTTGGGGATAAAAAAGTCTTAGCTCATTTCTTTCGGAGAAATATCTGTTTACTTTTATCCTTTTATTGACCTATTTATCTATTTATCTGAGTAATATTTGCTTTATTTTGAACATAAGTATAGTTATTTTTCAATCATAAAAATACAGTAATTAATCTTCAATCATAAAAACAATTGTATAATACATTATATTATAAAAAAAAGATTGACCAAAAAAGAGGATCCCTACGGAGTTTCTTTCGCCTGTTTCTTCTCCGTTAGAGGAACCTCATTAGGAAACGGTGGTAGATTAAAAAATGACTAAAAGAATGTACATTCTTATGTCGATGAATAAAAGATTTGATTTGAAAGTTGTTAATGAATAATTACCTCGCACCATTTCGCATGCCAATATAAAAAAATAAAGAAGGTATACGTTACTTGGCCCGAAGAGAAGAAGGACCAGGTGACATATACCTTTTTTATTTTTTATAATGGTGTGAGGTCAGTTTGTGGACGTTATCCCAAAAGGTGTCTCCGGTGATAGTTAGGTGCAGGACTTAAATGCCTGGACCCCTGTCTACCAGGTTGTAGCGGGAAGGTTTTATATAATTATTTATTTAACTTAATGGGAAAGAGGATGCCATATTCTTATAAGCATAAGTGATAAGCACTTTATGTCTTCACACAATATCTCATACATGGCTAAGGACTAGACAATGACCTCATTAACTCTCTCTCCATGAAAGCCTCTTTTTTAAAGTAATAAGATATGTAGATAGTTCTAGTTCGCAAAAATATGTATACTAACTTTATTTTCTATTATCTTATGTTGTATCTTGTTACAGAGGATCTGGCAAGACAAAACGACACTTGCTATATTTTTTTATCATGTGCTAACAAGGTCTCAACTTGCCTTTTTTGCCCCCGCATATTCGAAGTATGTATAATTTAAGCTAGATCCTCATTTTTTATAGAATAGGGAGGCAAACGAGTAGGTGGCTCACTTGATGGTAAGTGATTACCGCCCATGAACATCCGCAATACCAGAGGCATAGCAGATGCGTTGACGGCCTTAGAGTGCCCCAGATTTGGGGGAGGAGGGTGTGTGGGCCTCCGGTTACCTGCACTCACCAGACGAAACGCAGAAGTTTGTTAGACTTCTACTTCACGCCGGTATTATGTGAGATCGTGGTACTTCCCCGGGTCGAGCCGGCCCATTCTTGCAACAACAAAAGCTGATGCCTGGCTCTACCACTGTATATAAATAATAAGATCCTCTTATTATTACAATATCATTGAATTTTTAAGGCATGCAAATCATGGCAGACTTTTTGTTGTTAAAGGAAGAGAATTTTTTAAAATTGCCTTTTAGGCGATTAAAAAAAGGATAATGTGTTTGAAAGCGGTGCCAAGATCGAAACTTAAGAATAGCGATATGGAAGTCTAATCAAAGGCATTTTACCATATTGTTTCTCGAAGTGTTTTAATGAATATAATTAACTGCGAGGCAAAGTAAGTAATTTAAAAGAAATAACTACATAAAACTATACAAAACAACTCATTCAGGTCGAGACACCCGAGTTCGATCCCCAGGTGGCAGGCTTGGGTTTTTTCAAAAACTTATGTACGAATTATATCGTTGGCTTGCACAATGACACTGTCACGTTGTCCCAAAATATCTTCGGTGGAAGATGAGTCGAAACGACTTAACTGTCTAGATCTCTGTCTGCCTCTGTATTGGGAATGGCGAGAAGATTTTTTTATGCTTGTATAATACAAATTATTATAATAAGTGCGTAATTTATTCGAAGGCACCTTTAATTTAAAAGAAAAACAGCGTATTTTGCTAGCTAATATTGTAGCGTTCTGTTGGTGACAATTTTTTTTTGAAATGGTGTATTGGTTTAGGCGTTAAACAAACAAACAAAACCAATTTCGGATTTGTAATATAAGTTAGGATTAAAACCTGTCAGGAGGATGAAACATGCTTATTTAAAAAAATTAAATATTGGACTTAAAATAATTCGTAATTCTTCTCTTTAACTTGGAAGGATTCCTGATTACTATTTTAAACTTTATGCAAACATTCTAGAGTTTCTTATTGTTTGTCAAATATTATATTTAGAGTGTAACAAGAAAATAAATCAAAGAATAAACGACGCGAAAGTTAAATCTTTCTCTGCCATATTATTAGGTACATTCTTCTATCAAAAAGAGGTCATATTTTATACGTAACCACGTTGGTGAATGTTTAACGTTTTTATTGTTTTGACGTGGAACAGCGTATTGTGTAATCATTCCGGATCTCTTATTTTGTGATATACTGGAAGAAACAGAGTAAAATTTATGTATTGTCGCTATATAATGTAATATCTAAATGAAAAAGAATATCTGTATAATGCTGTATTCTATTTAATAATAGTGAAATTTGACCGTATCAAAATTATTTTCAACTACTTCTGTTAACATGTATGTATAATTTTAATACGATATAAAAACAAATTTCTTCACTCCATTCCCATATTCCAGGGTAGAAATTTGAGACCTTTCGACCCACCTTTCGCCGAAAATATTTTTTGTTACTTTTATGTAGAAATAACAAAAATGTAAATCGTACAAAGGTTTGAAAAACTCATCATTACGAGCCTAACTCCTGACAATCGAACTCGGGTTTCGACTTGTCTGACTGGAATTCCGATTATCCAACCTCTCGACAATCGAAACTTATACATGATCTACCGTCTTAAATAAATTTGCCTATAGGCGTAGCTAACTTTGATATTGACGACCTCAATCCACTCCTGACCACGGATGCTTTAGGACTCAGAACGTCGTAAACAGAGAAAGAAGGAGTTTGTCGACAATATCCCTGTGCAAATGAAGTTTTGCTTCAGTGCTCGTACGTGAATCCGTTCCGCTAATAACTCAAACTGGACAATTACGTCACGAGAATAATTACGGTTCGGTGATTTTATCGTATACACATACGCACGCACAGTTGTTTGTTATACGAATGTGTGTGTCTTATAATGGCATAGCAAGATAACAGGGCAATATTATAATAATATTTATTAACATTGGTGCAAAAGTCACGATAGCCGAGTTGTTGGGTGGTCGGAATTTCGAGTCGAGAGACCCGAGTTCGGTCCCCAGGTGGCAGTACCAATGAGTTTTTCAAAAACTTATGTACGAATTTCATCGTTGGCTTGGACATAAAGGCGGCGACGGGCTCACCACCTGTCACGTTGTCCCGAAAATATCTTCGGTGGAAGGTGGGTCAAAGGGACTTAATTGACCTCTGTCTACCCCTGTATTGGGAATTGCGTGAAGATATTTATATTTATTTATTATTATAGCATTGGTGCAGGCCCACTTCTAATATACAAAAAAAAATTACTTAGGTGCTATGTCAGTATGACTGTAAATTTAATTAAACATTGAATATGAATAATTGAAAATGATAAAATAACACAACATAATAACAATAGCACAATAACAAAGAGCAATTGATTTACCGAACAAATATAAATAAATAAATAAATGTCTACACGCCATTTACAGGTGTACACAGAGGTCTAGGCAAACAAGTCCTTTTGACTCACTTTCCACCGAGGACATTTTTGGGGATAACGTGATAGGTGGTGAGCCCGTCGCCGTCTTTATGTTCACACATTCTACACGTTGAACATAACCGCGGTATATTATGGTAATATTTGTTTATTCGTGCTCTGCTTTAAAGTCACTTGCGTAGCTTAGCTGTACATGTTCCAATATAGTTACTACTTAAACCACGCTGCCCTCACGCACTATTACGCACAAAGCACTATTGTGTTTTTTTAAATCCATTTAATGAGATAGTAACATAAAAATTCAATGATATTGTAAGAATAAGAGGATCCTATTATTTATATACAGTGGTAGAGCCACGCATTAGGTTTTGTTGTTGCATGAATGGGCCGGCTCAACCGGGAAAGTACCACGACCTCACAACATACCGGTGTGAAGTAGAAGTCTAACAAACTTCTGTGTTTCGTCTGGTGAGTGCAGGTAACCGGCCCAAACACCCTCAATTCTGGGGGGGGGGGACTGGACAGGAAGGCCAGCAACGCATCTGCTATGCCTCTGGTATCGCGGGTGTTCATGGTCGGCGGTAATCACTTACCATCGATGAGCCACCAGCTCGTTTGCCTCCCTATTCTATAAAAACGACGAAGTGTATTCTATAATCTCAAATTTAAAATCTGACAGTTCTCCAGGATGGGATAATATTCCAACGAGATACCTTAAATTTGCGATACAAGAAGTTACACCTATTATTACGCATTTAGCTAATCTTTGCTTCAGGAATATTTACAAACTTATTAAAAAAGTCCATAATTACACCGGTGTACAAGAGCCCCGCTCTTGTACACCGGTGATACAAGAACGATATAACCAATTACAGGCCTATATCAATTTTACCAGTTTTATCGACAATATTAGAAAAGTTAGTTAATGCCAGATGGCTAAAATACCTTGACACTTTTAAAATAATATCCTCGTCTCAATTTGGCTTCAGACAAGGAATTTCAACAGAAGATGCTTTACAATCCTTAAGCTCTTTAATTATAAATAATCTTCATAATAAGAAAAAATGTTTGTCTGTCTTCCTAGATTTAAAAAAAGCATTCGATACCGTCTCGCTACCTATACTGATACGTAAATTAGAAAATATCGGAATCCGAGATAAACAGCTTTCAATTTTCAAAGACTATCTTACCAACAGAACCCAAAAAACTAAATGAGAAAAAGGTGTCAGTGAGGAGGTTAGCGTAACGTGCAGCATTCCCCAAGGCAGTGCCCTAGGACCTACATTATTTTAAATATATATAAATGACCTCTGCAACATGAACATCAACAATGCTCAGATTTTGTCCTACGCTGATGACACCACTCTGGTCTTTTCTGCACCAACTTGGGAAATATTAAATCGAAATGTTGAAGAAGGTATGACAGATATTGCTAAATGGCTAGATAATAATCTTTTAACATTAAACACATCCAAAACTAAATACATTTGTTACAGTATACAAAATAATTCACAACCAGATAAAGATTTTTTATATAAGAATACATACATAAAATTTAATAAACAATGCCCATTGTACTTGCGCTACCATAAGCAAAGTCGCTCAAACAAAACATCTTGGTATAATCATTGATCAAAATTTGTCATGGTATCCTCATGTTGAAAATATGGCCGTAAGAGTTAGAAAATTTATTTGGATGTTAAAAAATCTGAGGCAGGTAGTTCCAAATAATATGTCAGTTACAAATTGTAAAGCAAATCTAGTAAATAAAATGTATGTCACCTTTGTACAATCGGTAATTACATACTGCATTCCTATTTGGGGAGGAGCCCGCAAAACACGATTCCTTGTAGTAGAAATGGCTCAAAGGGCATTACTTAAAGTTATGTATTTCAAGACACAAAGGTGCTGTACTGATAGTCTCTATAAAACATGTCAATTATTATCAATCAGAAAATTATATATTCTTCATAGAATATTAAGAAAACATAAGGGCATTCAAGTAAAACCGGACTATAATTGCAAAAGAAGTAGAAGACGATATGTCGTTGCGCTAGTACCTAAATCAAAAACAGTTTTTGCAAGTATTCAATATACACTTCAATATACACTTTAATACACACACACACACACACACACACACACACACACACACACACACACACACACACAGACAGACAGACACACACACACACACACACACACACACACACACACACACACACACACACACACACACACACACACACACACACACACACACACACACACACACACACACACACACACACACACACACACACACACACACACACACACACACACACACACACACACACACACGGAAGCTTAAAAGCTTAAAAGGAAACTCCAACATTTATGTCATGGAAAAAATTTTGTCATGTTGGAAATATAATATTTTTATTTTATTTCTTTATTTATTAAAAAAAACGTACATGCATACATAGTAGCAGACAGGTCACCGCATTACTGTACACCTTGCAACTTAGAGCCTTGTGCCCGTCTGTTTATTTTTGGCCTAGTATTTTTGTAATAATATAAAATAAATATCTTCACGCGGTTCCCAATACCCCCTGTATTGGGAATCGCGTGACAGAAGGCGGAGTTTAGACAGAGGTCTAGTCTAGACAACTAAGTCCCTTCGACCCACCTTCCGCCGAAGATATTTTCAGGACATCGTGACAGGGGGAGAGCCCGTCGCCGTCTTCATGCCCAAGCCAACGATGATAATTTTTGAAAAACCCATTGGTACGAGCCTGCCACCTGGGGATCACTCGGGTCTTTTGACTCGAAATTCTGTCCTGGGCGGTCAGAATTTCGAGTCAAGAGATCCGAGTTATCGTGACTTGTTTTTTCTATACACTTTTTTTGGAGATCGTTATTCCGCCAACTGTCGGTTTTCCATAGCCTTTTCAAAGCTCTTTCTTTAGTATCATCTTAAAGTTATGCCGTAATCACATTGACTTAACTGCTGTGTAATAACTGACGTTTCATGTTGGTGTCTGTTCTTCTATTAACAATGTGCATATCCGTATACTTTTTAAAGTTCTTAAGCCTATAAACACCACGGCCGATGTAATAGTATAATTATAAATTAAGTGGTACCAAGCAACGAGTAATGGCAGTTAACGATAACGCTATTGGGGGAAAAGCTCGCCTAGCTCCCGTATCACGATGGCAATTTGACCGATATGCGAGTTTCTCAGCTAGCAAACTATGAGTATCGAGTACCAATATTAGTAATATTAGAAGCGTAGAAATTAAGTCGGCTGTATTATTTAAAATGTAAATAAATAAAATAGGCTTCTCTGTGCCGTGGTAAAGGGATGCTTATAAAATATAGTAATGATCCTACTACCTACTAATCCTTCTATCATACTCCTTACTTTCTACCATTTTATCCTATTTCGTTCTATCCTATCCTACTGTAATATTATAAACACTAAATACAACTGTAACTATTAAATTAAACGGATTTTTGCGGACCCGTGATTACTGGCCCGTACCGCGATTTGCCGTAATTTTAAACCTTTCTCTTTGTTTTAATTTTGCATGTAATTTTTCATCTATTTAAGATAACTTTATAAATTTATTGGGATTACGCTTGTAGTACATTAAATGTTCACTTAAGAAAAATATAAAAGTATAGAAACGTTACTAAAACGTACATGCCACGTGACGTACTTCACGTTCCATCTCGAGGGATCCCGGAAAACAAAAGACCAAATAAACAGACTTTAGACGGCCAGAAGCGTCTGAGGTGCATGTTGTCTGGTGCTGCGATCGCCAATCCGCTTGCTAAACGTGGCAAATCCTCCAATTTAACAGGCCGTTATGTACGTATGGATGCATATATGCCTCGTAAAAATTTGAAATCGAGAATGTAGTCGACAAAGTATGTTATCAAACCCTGTTTTCACCAATCGAGACTTATTGCGAAGTACGGCCCCAAACTAGAATGTAGTAACTCATGTTTAGAAGGTGCTATAATTCAACTGTTATCGTCTGCCATAGAATTTATTGCGGGTAAATAAATTCAATTTGCGGCTGGCTTCGGCCAGTGACGTCATAATTTTATAGAATACTAGACGCCCGGCAGACGTAGTCCTGCCTTGGAATTAATAAAAATACTTGATAAAAACTATCCTATCTTAGGCACGCCAGCAAAAGACACATGAAAATCGGTTACAAGATTAGGAATCCATCGTGACACGAGAATATATAATAGAGTACGTAATAGATTAGTAATATGTCTTAAACAATTAAAAATAAATTAATAAATATAAATATCTTCACGCAATTCCCAATACATGGGTAGACAGAGGTCTAGTCTAGACAATTAAGTCCCTTCGACCCACCTTCCATTGAATATATTTTTGGGACAACGTGACAGGTGGTGAGCCCGTCACCTTCTTTATGTCCAAGCCAACGATCTGAATCGTACATAGGTTTTGATAAAACCCATACGGTACGAGCTGACACCTGGGGACTGACTTCTCGGGTATCTTGACTCGAAATTCCGACCACCCAATCACTCGGCTATCGTGTCTTAAACAATTGAGACCCGAACCCAAACAATCGAAATTGCAAGTGACCCTTCGAAGCTTAAGCGTTGCAGGTTTGAATCGGGCTAGGGGAAAACATTTGTGTATTGAACATGCATGTCTTCGAGTTATAGATACAAGTATATATGAATATTTGTCTATTTAAGTATATATCTATGAAAGAGTCGTTTTTGGTTTGGACACCACTTGATTTTGTCCCAAAGAAGCTTCGTTGAAAGGTGGGTCAGAAGGACTTAATTGTCCAGACCACTATTGAGAAGATATAACTTAAATGAATATAATAGTTTAAAGAATAAGAGATATGCAAAAAACAACTTACACGGTCAATTTGAACCCGTGAACTTCGCCGTCCCGTGACGATGATTTTACTTCCGAGGAATTGAATTTCACTTTCAATTTAATGACAAAGCTCAGCATGTCTATCATGTTGTAAAAAATAACAAAATATTCGAATATGACATGTCTAAGAGTCGCCGGGTTTAATTAGTCCGGTATTCTGTTGTCAATGGCCTTTATAAGGCTTTACCCTACGGCTCTTTCAACATCTAATGGAAAAAAGAGTTTTTTTTTTTTTACCAAAGTTAGTTTGTTTATTTCGTTCCGAATGCAGCAATATAATATCAAACGTGCATTAAATGTGCTGTAAATATTTTCCTGATATCAACCGCGAAAGCTCTCATCAAAAAGGTAACAAGTTACTACGTAAAAGCTTTTCCCAACTCCCCTCTTGCGGTAAGCTTACACTGTAATCCTCTTAATGCAAAAACGATCCTAGCAGTAAGCGGTTTTTTTTTATTTAAGACCAAAATAGCGTTTCCGTATAAAAACAAGACATAACTTCATAATATATTAGTAGAATTTTGATAATAATACGTGAGGTTTAGTAAAACTTCTTAAAATTAAACAATAAAAAAAGAAACATACAATATCATTATCCTATTCTGAATACTGGGATGGGCAGAAACTTAGTTAGTTTATTCTTTTCAAATCACATATGACTAGAGATTATTGGTAGGTGTGACAGGAAGTGAGCTTATCTATCATGGGGATCCAACCCTAGACTCCTGATTTATTTATTTATTTATTTATTTAAACTTTATTGTATCACCTTAAAAATAGGGATAACAAAGGGCGAACTTAATGCCTTATCGGCATTCTCTACCAGTCAACCCGAGGCGTTGGGAAAAAAATGTTTTAGGTGCTAACATAGTATTAAGAAATTAATAGAATATAAAAAATAAATAAATATCTTCACGCAATTCCCAATACAGGGGTAGACAGAGGTCTAATCTAGACAATTAAGTCTCTTTGACCCACCTTCCACCAAAGATATTTTCGGGACAACGTGACAGGTGGTGAGTCCGTCGCCGCCTTTATGTCCAAGCCAACGATATTCGTACATTAGTTTTTGAAAAACCCATTGGTACGTGCCTGCCACCTGGGGATCGAACTCGGGTCTCTCAACTCGAAATTCCGACCACCCAGCCACTCGGCTATCGTGACTTTTTTTATAAATTAATAGAATAATAACTAAATACATAAATAATACTATAATTATGAATACTACATACATAAAAGATATACATAGATATATACATATATAGATACATATACATATATACACAAACATATACATACATACACATGTACCTACACACATAAATAATTATAAGAAATATATGATATATCCGTTTTGTCTCACTGCACGTAGTTACTAGCTTGTTTGATATCCAAAAAGTGATTCGATAACCAAACCATCTATCTCTCGGTAGTCCAGTGTATTTCCAAATTTTCCCTTAGTCGTCACTTGTAAAACCTACTAGAAGAGAGAGAACACTTACGCCGATACAACACAGAAATATATTTTCTTTAATGTTTAAACATAGAATTAAATTTCTAATCGTTAATTTAATAAATAAGTAAATACATAGATAGGGACAGCATCACATACATTGCTCTGTTCCCAAAGTAAGCAGTTTGTATTATGGAATTAGAAACAAAGAAGGAACCACAAACACCCAGACCTGAGAAAAGGAAGAAAAAGTGTTTTCTAAATTGATTCACTTAATCGTTCAGGTAACTCAGAGCTAGCGTAACCATGAAAACCGGTACGCCATTAATCCAGAGGTCGTCTATTAGAGGATGTAATAGAGGGAATATATATTATATATAGAAGGTTAGAGGGTCTAATATCCAGGTTAAAGATTGTTCAAATAATTTTTCTTTTAAAGTTGATTCCCCTTAAGGATAAATTTGTTGCAATTGCGCTCCACTAAACAGACACCGGGGGCGAAAGCGACGATGCGATCCTATTAGCAATGCCATCTCAATCAAGTGTCATTGGAACGCTGGAGGCGAATATATTGCTTTTACGATTTACCCTCATTTATTTAATACATTTTCCTGACAAAGTTTTTCAAGTGAAAACTGCTTAAAGCACTTTGAGTGATTTTTGCCTGAGTAAAAACATCAAAGTTGCATTACTCATTAAAAAATTATCCTCACGGCTCCCAAAACTGAGGTATATACAGGTCTAGACAATTATGTTCTTTCGACAGAAAGACAATTGAAGACAGAAAGGGACTTACCCTTTGACACACTTTCGAAGATATTTTTGGGACAACGTGACAGGTAGTGAGACCGTCGCCGTCTTTATGCTCAAGCGAACGATATGAATCGTAGATAGGTTTTGAAAAACCTAGTGGTTCGAGCCTGGGGACTCGTTTTCCGATCATCCATCCACTCAGCTACTTCGTGACTTCTTACACGGCTTATATTATAAAAATATATTTTTTATTCCTGTACGTCCGAGTCACAATGCCGCAAAACAATTTAATTTTTGGCCAGTCTAACAAATCTTAACAGCGTTACAATATTGTATATTTTTTAATCATTGTGAAAACTCTCTCTCTCTCTCTCATAGTAAAAAATACCGATTATTTAGAGAAGTTCAAGTTATAAAAATGTAAAATATCTTTACACAATTCCCAATACAGGGGCAGACCGAGGTCTAGTCTAGACAATTAAGTCCCTTTGACCCTCTTTCCACCGAAGATATTTTCGGGACAACGTGACAGGTGGTGAGCCCGTCGCAGTCTTTATTTCCAAGCCAACGATGTAATTCGTACATAAGTTTTTTTTTTTAAAAAAAACTCATTCCTACTGCCACCTGGGGATCGAACTCGGCTCTCTTGACTCGAAATTCCGACCACCCAACCACTCGGCTATCGTGACTTTATAAAAATGTAATAAATTTATTTTGACAACCTCCGTGGACGAGTGGCGTCCACACTGGTTTTCATTTTATCGCCATCTCTGAGGTCCCAGGTTCGATTCCCGGATTAGTCCATGTAGAAAACCACTTTTTCTGTGTTGCTACCGGTCTATGTGTGATTCGGCTACTTAGTTTGGGATCAGAGCAATACTTGTGATTTTGTACATATCTATACTTATGCTTTTACACATTTATCAAAAAAAGGAATGAAAAGTGATACTTCTTTAAATGAATAAATAATAAAATAATAAAATAAACAAGATAATAAGTAAATATAAGTATGACGTGATACGCGTTTAATACTTTTTTTTGTATTAGTATGAATTGTCCATGCAAGCCTGAAACAGTAAAAGCTGTGACACAAGTTGTTATAACTATAGCTTGTTTCTTTTTTGTCTAATTATGTTTTACAATCGAAGACCATGTGAAGGATTTGTTCAAAGACAAAGAAACCTAGACGTGCGTGTATGAGGAAAATAATGAATTTTAAAGAAACGAAAGAGATTTATTGTTTGTTGTTTGTTTTTGTCGAAAGAGATTTGTACGGATTGTGGCACATGACGAATTTTTCTCTTTGACTGACCTGCCAGCAACTTTGCGTGAATATGAGTAATAAAGTATAAAAGTATATAAACAAGGTACCCATCAACTGCGAAATTTATTCTTAAATTTAAATTAAAATGTATCTAAACAGATACAAAATTCATATGAAAGCCTTTTGTAGATTAAAATCGGATAAAATTTTGTTATGAATATTCTATTACTACAATGAAAAGTCCTTTTGATTTCTTTATTAACCATTTTATACGTGGAAATGGAAAACGTAGGTTGCTTCTTTATGAATTTTTTATTCAATTTGGAACCAGAAAGGTTTCTGTTTGTTTTTGTTTACGTTTTAGAAATTATTATTTTTTGTGATATATTGGCCCTTGTAACTGATGTGTCCTTTGTGGAGAATTATGGAGAAGGCCTACATTCAGCAGTTGAGTATTGATAGGCAGTAAAAAGAAGAAGACGGAGGAACAAAGAGAAAAGCCGCGACATTATTAATGGTTACCGGCATATGGTGGGATAACCATCCCGAAAAAATACCAGATCAAAAAGCAGACCGGAGACGGGCAGCGTCGTTAAAGGTGCAAGATATCTGGTACTGCGATCGCCAACCGATTGACAAGCGTGGCTATTTTAGCAAAGCCTCCCACGGGAAAGGCAGTCCGGCAGTGTTTTGTCAAGGCAATATTATTTTAATTATTATTATTATTTTGTAATAGTGCCAATATTATTTTGTAATATTTGTTATGTAAGAGAGTATTTTATTTAAAAAAAATCTCATAAATAAGAGGGCTTTTTGACCATGCTGCCCTAGATGGGCATTCGAGTGGAGAGCAGACTGTATTAATTAAAGTCTAGCTTTGGAAGTCTTTTTTATTTTCTTACGATGAACTTTCAAAAAGTCACAATAACCGAGTGAATTGGTAATTGGAATTGGAGTCAAGAGACCCGTGTTCGATCACCAGGGCTGGTACTAATGGTTTTTTTTTTTTCAAAAAACTTATGTACGATTTATATCGACGGCTTGGACATAAAAACGGTGACAGGCTCAACCACCTGTCACGTTATCCCAAAAATGTCTTCGGAGGAAGGTGGGTTGAAAGGACTTAATTGTCTAGACCTCTGTATACCCCTATATTGGGAACGGCGAGAAGATATTTTTTAACGAACTATCCATATATATTCCATATATTATTTTTATTTTCAATGAACTGGGGTAGGTATACGTAGGTCCATACAATTAAGTCCTTTCGATCCATATTTTAGCTAAGCTTATTTAAAACGTGGTGAGCAAATCAAATCAAATCATTTATTCATCGACATAAGAACATACATTCGTTTATCTATAGTCATTTTTAATCTGCTACCGTTTCGTAATGAGGTTCCTGTAACGGAGAAGAAACAGGCGAAAGAAACTCCGAAGGTATCCTCTTTTTTGGTCAATTGTTTTTAAAATACAATGTATTATAGAGTGTGATATGATATTTAATAGAAATAGCTTGGGAGCGATCACCTCATTCCCAGGGGTTACTGACATTAATATATTCATTAATATTATAATAACTTTTCCAATAAAGCTTTTCTTTAATAAATTTCTTAAACCTGTTAATAGACTGGTTTTGCACATTTACTGGGACCTTGTTGTAGAAGGGTATACACCGCCCTAAGAAGGAGTTACTTTCTCTATGGAGTCTAGTAACCGGTGTTACAAGCTTGTGTTTGTTCCTAGTATTTACATTATGTACATCAGAAGTCTTTCTAAAAGTTAAAATATTAAAATCTTTAAATTTCTCTCTAAGAGATGCTCGTGAGTTTAGACAATATACAGCTCGTATGGCCCTCTTTTGTAAAACAAATACTGTTTCTACGTCAGCTGCATGACCCCATACCAGAATACCATATGACACTAGGCTATAGAAGTAACTAAAATAAAATGTACATCAGTTAAGAGCCTTGTTTTTCTTACAGCATATGCTGCAGAGCTCATTGAAGCCACGCATCAAGTGTTATTCCGAGAAAAACAGCCGCATACACAAAGCTCAACTCTTCCTCATATATTAGTACATTGGTATCACCCAAATGTTTAACATTAGGTGTTGAAAATTTAGATTCTACATTTAGTCTTATTGCTATTTAAATGTAAATTATTAGCATTGAACCAATGGACTATTTTTGATCATTTATCAAACGACATATTGTTACACTTGACGATCAAGTGTAACAATATGTCGTTTGATTTTAAATATTACAGAAGTATCATCAGCAAGTAATACTATATCGTGGCCTAGTAAGGAAGGTACATTATTAATATAAATGAGATAAAGAAATGGACCGAGAATCGAGCCCTGCTACCGTCGATCCCGAGGAATACGCACCATTGATTGCCACTCTCTGAATTGTATTAGATAAATAAGACTTAATTAGGTCAAGAGCCGTATCTGATACCGTAATGATGTAATTTCCCGACAAGTGTTTTATGATGAATGCAATCAAAAGCCCTAGAGAGATCTCTTCCAAGCCTCGCATATATGCTTAATAAGCTCAACGCCAGCATCGGTTGTTGAGCGACCCTTTGTAAAACCAAACTGATTACAGTACAATAGTTTGTTTAAATTAAAATATCTTAACCGGTGAGTAAGAATAATTTTTTCAAAAATTTTAGTAAGTGTTGGTATTACCGAAATAGGCCTAAAGTTAGTGGGGTCCGAAGTACTACCAGATTTAAATAAAGGTATTACTTCAATTTGCTTCATGAGATCAGAAAATACACCAGACTCTACACTACTATTAAATATTGTGGACAAATGAAGTGTAATCAAATCTATTATAGAAGCAATTACTTCAACGGACATTCCCCATAGATCCGCCTATTGGCGTCTAAGTATCCAAGCTAACGGTACAGTATGTTTACTTACTTACACATATATGTACATCGATAAACATTCATATAAATTGATGAATATCAATGGCTTGAATACAAACGTTCATTAGACAAATCTCCTAGCGGTATTCAAACCCGCCACCCTTAGCTTTAAATGTAGTGTAGCTACCAACTAAGCTATCAGGTCATCGGGATAATTTTAATATGTATACACACAAAATGTATTTTATGTACAAAATATATATCCATATACAATCAAAGTACGAGAAGAGTTGGTTGTTAGGCATGGTAGTGGCAGAGAGCGGAAGAAGGATTTCGTGTATCAGAGAAATGCAGAAGAACAACAAAACGTTTATGGTATATGAAAAGAAACCTGTGTAAACATTGTTGGTTCAAGGCCTTCTAAAACATGCCTTCTCTTAGAAATTTAAGAGAGATTAGAGGAGGAAAACGTCCACCATGCTACTCCAGTACAATAGATAAACATTATGTAGAGAAAGTGTGTGTATCCACACACAAAGAGACCGAGGATGTAAAATAATGTGTAATGTATTCTATCTCATTCTGTTGCCGACTTAATCCTATATGTGTTTGTTTCTTTATAGTGATGTAATTTCGTTTCATAGAGATTCAAATCACACGATTCTAAAGAACTTTAATTTCAAACCGCCTTGAAACAGAACACCAAAGCTAAATAAAATATAAAAAATATCAGGGCATATTTGTTAATCATTAAATTTAAATATAAACTCATTTTTAAATTTTAATGGAAATTATCGGAAACCCAGTTAAATTTTCCACTGCAAATTAAAACCGATACAAAAGTGTACGTTTCATTGTACAGAAAACTTGTTTACTTTGCATTAAATTATAAATATCATTGAATAAATTAATTAATTATACCGACAAATGAACGCGATAAATAGTTCATTGTAATGAAACCCGGCATGGAATTTATCCATAATTCTGTTTATTGACGATGATATGTTTTCAGTTTGTATTGATCACAATTTTAGTTCCAGGGATTTATTATTTGGAAAACCATATTTAAGTAATAATTAGAAATGAGTAGGTCTGACCACTTATAACGTTATTCCAAATTTAGCTCTGGCGAAACGTGGGTCGAAGTGACTAATTTGTGTAGACGTCTAGCTTACCCTGTATTGTACTTACTTACTTACTTATCTTCACGTACAATCCCTGACGAGGTAGAACAGATCGCCACGTGTCACGATCCTTTATATAACTCTTTCGCTTCTTTCAGATTCATCATCTTCTTTCATACATGCACTGCTAGGTACCCGAATACTCTTGACCTCTTCGAGCAATTTGCTGACCTGGTCTTCGAAAATTAGTCTTGGTCTACCTCGACACCTTTTAATATTAGCTTTCGCGGTATACATTAAATTTATTTATCTTAATTATAGAAATTCATATATACAAACGTAGGTAGAGAAAACATCAAATACATTGTTATGATACCAGAGTAAAAAAGCCATGATAGCCGAGTGGTTGGGTGGTCGGAATTTCGAGTCAAGAGACCCGAGTTCGATGCCCAGGTGGCAGGATCATACCAATGGGTTTTTCAAAAACTTATGTACGAATTATATCGTTGGCTTGGATATAAAGACAAAAGAATATAGAAAAAGTTTTCATTTTGACACGTCCGGGAATCGAAACCGGGAACTCTGAGCGGGCGACACCATGAAAACCGACGTGTATGCCAATACAAAAGCATGATTATTTAAATAAAATCACTCACAACGAGAGTTATACCAAAAATTAACATTCAAAGCTCATCAAAAGATGATTGAAATTTTTTACGTTTAAAAAAATGAAAATGTTCATTTCACGAACCTTGCGTTGAAATGAAAATCCGTGGAACGCTTTTAGAATTCACAGCGGTGCTTAATCGCGTTACTTTACGAACGGTGGAACATTACAGGGACACAATATGGAGGCGGGAGAGTAGTAATAACGTAGGAGTGTTTCCGCATCTCTCGTTATTTATGAGAGAGATGCGTTTATGAAGATGCGTATGGAGCGTATGTTTGATTAATTCATTTCACGGTTCGTCACACACAATTCACAGTAACGATAAATGGTCATTACATTACATTATATTTTTTTGTATTGTATGTTATAACAGTATAAACTTACATATTAATGATAGTATTTCTAACTGAATTAGTGATCAGTTTTGTAAAAAGTAGATTCTTACGGAGTTTTTTTCGCCAGCTTCCTCTCCGGAACCTCATTATAAAACGGTGGCAGATTAAAAAACGATGATCGATGGATAATGTATGTTTCCTATATCGATAAAAATTAATATCTTCACGCACTTTCCAATACACGGTTCCATTGACTCACCTTCCACCTAAGATATTTTCACGACAACGTGACAGGTAGCGAGCCCGTCGCCGTCTTTAAGTCAAAACCAACGATATAATTCGTACTAAGTTTTTGAAAAACCCCTTGGTACGAGCCTGCCACTTGGGGATCGAACTTGCGTCTCTTGACTCGAAATTCCGATTACCCAACCACTCGACTTTCGTGACTTTTCCTATACCGATGAATAATTTATTTGATTTAATTTTGATTTCACAGTTAGTAAGCAAAGCAGTTAGTATTCTGCATGCTAGTTATTCCGCGCTTTATCAGTAGCCTAACTTATTAAAAGAGAAAAGCCTTTGTCGCCGCTACGAGAAGAAAAGGTGTTTATTCTCATGCCACACCGTCAACTAGGATAGGTCATGAGGCTGATAAAATTTAAAGTATATCTCCACGCCATTACACTACAGGAGTAGACAGCGGTCTAGACAATTAAGTCTTTTGGACCCATCCACCGAAGACAGTTTTGAGACAACGTGACAGGTGGTGAGCCCGTCAACGTCTTTATGTCCACCAACTATATAAATCGTACATAAGTTTTGTAAAAAAGTCATTGGTACAAGCCTTGGGTATCGAACTCGGGTCTCTTGACTCGAATTCCGATTACAAACGACTCGGCTATCGTGAATATAAATTTGAACAAAATATTCCAATGAGCTCTATTTACTGGTATAATTAAGGCGGCGCTAAAATCAAAACTCAGTAATATCAATAGAAGTTTCCTCAACGGAATTTAATATTAATGAAAACCCTTTTAAACAAAATCAGAATTTTCGAAGTCTTTTGAAAATATGTATCATAATACTGTTGTAATTGTTGTAATTTGTTTGTTCATTATATGGTTATTTTACAATGTACAGTGAGCATTGCGTGTTGTAGTACAAACCGGTCATTATGCAAATGAGGAAACATAGTCGTAAAGGATGAGTTGCATGGCTTCTATATTGTACATACGAGTAAGTAACGTTTCACGGAAGTACTTTAATACGAATAGTTTAAGTATTTTTATGAAGAAAACCATGTAAAAATAAATTCAAATATTCTGAATACTAACGATTATTGTCCCTTGTTGGAACTTCATCTTTAAACACATTAAAATTTACTTTTACTTATCCCACATTTATTTATATCAAAATACCTGACCGGTTTCGCCTTTATGGCATTATCAAAGGTTTCTTATTACAATTATAATCTACTGAGATCGATATAATCTTCTGAGACGTATCTCATGTATATATAATAGATTCAAATATTTTTAGTTGAATCAAATATTTAAAAGAAATATCTTCACGCTATTTCCAATAATGGGGTAAACACGGGTCCTGATAACATAAGTTTTTGAAAAAAAAAAAAACACTAACACGACCTGGAGATCGAACGCGGGTCTCTTGACGATCGAACTCCGATCACCCAACCACTCGGCTATCGTGCTAACTAAACTAAAAAGAAATCTAGTAAGCGCAAAATAAATTCAATTCCTGTTATATTTTAAACAAATTTTTAAATAGTTCATGAATTGACAACGGACTGTTGAGAGATTAACTTATTCCCAAATGAAATAAGCCACAAAACTCACTTAAAATGTGACAGGAACTTGCAATAATGAAAATCAATTGCAATTGCATTTACGTATAAAATTTCATGGATCTCATATTACGAATTAAATATACTTTGTACCCGTATGATAATGACGGAAGAATCTACCCCCGCCTTTATTTCACACTTACACTTACACTGATGTTATTGAAAAAATTACTTCGCAGCCCTCCGCATGCAAATATAAAAAGGTATGTGTTACCTGGTCCGAAGAGAAGAAGAGCACCACCCTTCCTCTCACAGATGCATGCACTAATTCCACTGTATGCACCAACACTACACTCAAACCAGGTAACATACACCACCACCGAAAACGCGACACGTGTTTCGCCTCAAAACAAGGCATTCTCAAGCGAGTAGACTCTACGATGACTCTCGCTCATCTTCTCTTCGGACCAGGTAACACATACCTTTTTATATTTACTTACACTGATATTCACTTTCACTTACACTTACACAATCATGAATACAAACTGAGGGATAAACTTTCAATATGGCTACCGATAGACAAATACATACATAGATAGGGACAAACAACACATACATTGCTGTGATCCCAAAGTAAACTTCGTAAAGGTCTGATTAAGAACAACGAAAGTACCATAGTCACCCAGACTTGAGAAAATGTATAAAAACTGTTTTCTACATTGACCTGACCGGGAATCGAACCCGTGACCTCAGAGCTGGCGTCACCGAGAAGACCGGGATGAAGCCGTCAGATGTCGGAATAACTACCTCGAAATATGCGCGGTCAAAGTTAAGAGGCATATTTACATATTGTAATTTTACATGCATTTATGTATGTTTGTTTTTAAATATCCGTGTGGTTGCGTCGTAAGAATATGGTAGCACTTCCCGTACGACAGCATTATATACGTATTTTTCCATTATTTGGGTAGACAGAGAAAGTCTAAGCAATAAAGCCCTTTCAACTAACCTTTCACTGGAGTCTACTTGGAACAGCGTAATAGGTGGTTAGCCCATCGCTCTCCTAGCGTCCAAGCTAATGGTACAATATACTTAGACACATAATATGAAAGATAAATATTCATATAAATATATAATATTATTTATATAAACATATAAACATCACTAACACTTACTAATATTCGTATTTATCACAAAAATATTTGCCCCTGTGGAGGTGAAACTTCCACGCTTAGTTTTGAAAGTAGGGGCACTAACTAGTTTATTGGCTTATAAACCAATAAAAAATAAAGATAAAAATTTCTTCATACCATTCTGAATGCTGTGGTAGACAGGTTCTTAACAATTGAGTCCTATCGACTAGCCTTTTACTGAAGACATTTAGACAAAATCATACATTTTAAAAACCCATTGGTAAGTACCTGGTGACCGAACTCGGGTATCTCGATTTCCGATCACCCGATCGCTCGGCTATTGTGACTTTTTATAGTACACTTCGAAATAAAATAAAATGTAAGCCGCAAATAATAAAGGTCAAAAATATATGTTAATCTGGTATTGTTCACTCCGTTTTAATCCGCAGCTGAGACGAGGGTGTGACATGGCGGCTCTGTGTGACGGAATTATTAATGAGCATCGGTGTATACATATTGATTTTATCGTGTCGAATGGCGTAATAAATCAAAGCCGTGTTACTAATTAACATTGCCTGTTTTATTTATACATACACATCCTTTGGGGTAGGCCTATGTTTAACAGTGGACTCTTGATAGGCTGTAAAGAAGAAGCTACGTACATATAACTTAAGTCTTATTTATTCTTCGATATTATCGCCGTTAGTCACGGTAGCGGAGTGGTTGGATGATCGGAATTCGAGTCAAGGGACTCGCGTTCGATATCCAAGGCTCGTACCAATGAGGTTTTCAAAAAATTACGTACGATTTACATCGTTGGCATGGACATTACGACATCGACAAGCTCTTGACTTGTCACGTTGTCCCAAATAATGTTTCGGTAGAAGGCTGGTCGAAAGAACTAAGTTGTATAGATCTATGTCTCTATCTACCTCGGTATTGGGAATGGAGTGAAAACATTTATTTATTATTTATTTATTTATTACATATTATTTGTTAATTGCTTAAAGTATTAAGTATTTTATAAATGTTTGGTGCTATATATTGAGTAGTATTTTATAATTAATGTTTTTTATGTTTTAATAATTATTATTTTAACTCAATAAAAATTATAATGAGTTTGCTGAGTTACGACTGATCGCACGGATCTCTGTTTGTTATTGCAGAATTACCAGTGGCAGAATTACTCGTAGGTCGTCCTCCAGTATTAAATCGAGCCTTTACTTTTTCACTTATACGATACCTGCCTATAACGAATTTGTATAAGTTTTATATTTATTTATTGATTGGGTATAATCGTGCCATAATCGTCACGACTAGCAAGCGGATTAGCCATCGTAGTACCAGAAACTGTGCACCTTACACGGTTCTGCCAGTTACCGGTTTGTTAAAATTTTCGAGATGGTTATATTATAAGAGAAGTCACGATAGCCGAGTTGTTGGGTGGTCGGAATTTCGAGACGAGAGACCCGAGTTTGATCCCCAGGTGGGAGTACCAATGAGTTTTTTAAAAACTTATGTACGAATTTCATCGTTGGCTTGGACATAAAGGCGGCGACGGGCTCACCACCTGTCACGTTGTCCCGAAAATATCTTCGGTGGAAGGTGGGTCAAAGGGACTTAATTGTCTAGACTTGACCTCTGTCTACCCCTGTATTGGGAATTTCGTGAAGATATATATTTATTTTATTATTATGGTTATACTGCCTTAGTCGCCTATTACGATATCCACTAATAGAAAAGGTACATGGCAACTTAACTTTCGTAGCTTCCACAAAATTACGAAGTGAAGAAGCACTTGGTAATTTTGTGGAATTCTCAAAACCTTCGTCCCGCCTTTCACTGAACATATTTGGAGAACGTGACTGGTGGTGAGATCGTTATCTTTATGCTCAAACCTATCTTATCATACATAATCGTACATAGGGAAAAAACCCTTTAGTACGACTCAACCACCTGGGGATCGAACCCGGGTCTCTTAACTCGAATCGTGACTGTCGACCAAGTGATTCGTCTACACAAAAACGCGAGCTCATGAGTAATAATACAGAAGTGAATTCCCACGTTAGCATTATTTACGTTCATGCGAGGATTTATTTCAGACGACGTCCTCCGAAGCGTGCGACGTAATTCAGCAAAAGCGCGCAATTTATTTTTATCTGACAAGGACGTATCAAGCTCGACAATGAAACATTGAGAGTATTTTGAGCTGAGTAAATTATTACATGCACGCAAATTGTTTTTATTACTTTTATAAAAAAAAAACAGTTAAAGAAATATCTTCACTCCATTCCTTATTGATGATTGGCCAGACAATTGAGGTGGTTAGCTTGATGCCGTCCATATGTCCAAGCTAACAATATGACATCTACATAAGGGATCCTAAAGTAAATAACTAAGGCATTGATTTTATGGAATCAGAAACAAATAAAGTACCGTAAACAGCCAGACCCAAGACAGAGGAGAAAATGTAGTATTCCGTCCGAGAACCGAGCCCCAGCCCTCAGAGCCGGCGACGCCAAGAAATTGTGTGTGTGTACGTTTCTTGTCCACGGAACTGGCGAGAATGTGTTATGTGTTTGTTTTTACAGATTCCATAACACAAGTGCTTTAGTATACTACTGTGCTAACTATGCATATATGTATGTATTTATTTATATTAAGAGACAATGATCACTCATATAAACCATTTCTTATGTAAATGAAAAGGAATCATGATAATTTTCATGAACACAAGAAAAATATTATTCTGTAAAAGAGTAAATTCAGAATAAAATTTCATTCACACTATATAGTGCACAAGATGACTACTTTGTAGACACATACATAAATTTTCACGCACACTAGCTCAGTAAGAACGCTCAGAACAACCACACACGTTTGCCTATTCATGCACTGAAACTCGAATCCTGTTTATTGCATTAATGCAGTAATTAATCACTAGTAAATACATGATGCTAATTTACTATACCGGTACAACATACGTGATTAATGTAAGAATTTGTTCGACTGTGCCGCTTCGATTAACACGAGCGAATTCACAGACACGAAAAATGATGTAGCAAGTAGCAAAGCATGCAGTAAATAATGTTCAGTTGATTTTTGTGGAGTAAGTCACGACAGCCGAAGATTGGGTGGTCGGAATTTCGTGTCAAGAGACCCGACTTCGATCCCCAGTTGGCAGGCTTGTACCAAGAATTGTATTGTTGGCCTGGACTTAAAGACGGCGACGGGCTCACCACCTGTCACGTTGTCTTGATAATATCTTCGGTGGTATCAACCCTCCTAGGGTTGAAGAGGCTTAACTGTCTCTTAATTTAGTTATTTAAATATCGAAATCCATTTAAAAATAGTTGTTGTGTATTTTTTCTTTTTAATTTTTTTCATATTTAATTCCTGCATTTGCCGAAAAATTTATTTGGCGATGGTTAAAAATTAAAATTTTTCTTAAAGTAAAATTTGTTTGCTGACAATTTTAATTTTTTTTTTTTCATTTATATCTTTAACTTGTTCATCCAGACAGCAATTGCAACATGATAAAAAGTGAGCAATTGCAACATGAGAAATGTCTAGAAATGTCTAGAACAGGTGAATGAAATTGTATACTTTGCGAGTGCGTTTAGCCGGGATGGAAGATGTGATTTAGATGTGGACAGGCGTGTCGCTGTCGGGAATAAAGTCAATGGTGCCCTGACTGCGTTAATCAAAAGGCAAGGCGTTGTGAAAAGTGCACGCCTTGCAATATACAAAGCAGTGTTGGTACCGACTTTGTTATATGGCAGCGAAACCTAGGTATGCCAGAAGAAGCATAAAAGCAGGTTGAATGCAGTGGAAATGTTTCGTAAAATATGTGGCCTTACCATGGCCGACCGATAGCAAAACGAAGAGATTCGCAATATGGCAGGTTTGAAAGATGACCTTGTCTCAAAAATGGATAAGGGCGTGCTTCGATGGTTTGGGCACGTTGAGCGAATAAATAAAAATAAATACAATAAAATAAAAAGTGACAACCCATCAGCTTAGTAGTGAGCTTGCTTCTGAAGCTAAAGATCGCGGGTTCCAATTCCACACGGGGCTAATTTTTGCTAATATTTTTAATATGAAACTTGAGTCACAGATGTTTATATGTATAAATGAACATTTATCTATGCAATTATACGAATATATTGTAGGAGATAGACGGGGATAGGATCATCACCAGTCACGTCCCAACTAGGTTTCAATGAACCGTAAGGACTTTGTAATCTAAACTAGACAGAGGTCTAGACAATTCTGTCCTTTTAACCAATTAATTACAATGAAAAATCCTACTTCCTTCGTTTCCAAATATAATTATAAATGCAAAGATTGAAGGTTACTCTTTCACGCAAAGACTACGCAATTGATTTTGATGAAATTTTACAGTGATATAGCTACATAATCGGAATAATACATAGATAACAATTTATAGAGATTTATAAAGATTTTGCCTTAAAGTTGGCTTCATACAATTAAAACAAGGCAAAGGTTCTTCACGCCATTGCCAAGTAGACAGAGGTCTAGACAATTAAGTCTTTTGACATTTTGTGAGACGTGACAGGTGGTGAGCCTGACGACAAGCCAACGGTACT
The DNA here is from genome assembly GCA_029286605.1 of Sericinus montela. Classification (NCBI taxonomy): domain Eukaryota; kingdom Metazoa; phylum Arthropoda; class Insecta; order Lepidoptera; family Papilionidae; genus Sericinus; species Sericinus montela. Next base: position 7,357,859 of record JAGSMR010000016.1, read on the forward strand.
AGTCTACCTCCAGGCCATCGAACTCGGGTCTCTCACTCACTCAACCACCTGGCTACAGCAACTTTAATTTTATTTAATTATGTAATAATGATATTAAAAAGTATAATGTAGACGACTGAATCATGAGTGAAATTGAATTAAAATTCGCAAGCAGAATAATGGTTGCAGTAATTGAAGGAAACATTCCGAACTTCGAAACTTTGTCGGGGATCTGGTAAGCTAATTATGTAGTACGTATCGAATAATTTCTTTTAAGCTTCAGGCAATTTCTCATACTGGGGTAGGCAGAGGTCAGACAATGAAGTTCTTTCGACTCACATTTCACTGAAGCTTAATTTTGGGAGAACGTGGCAGGTCGCTTGACACCGTCATAGTGTTTAAGCTGATGGTACAATATAAGTAAATACATATATATTTAACAAGGGCGTTGACGAACGAATTTGAATCAAACAAAAGAGGTATGTAAGGAGCGTGGCTCTTGGCGATCTATTCTCTCTAAATCCCCCTCAGGATAATCCATGAATATATATTTTTTTATTTTATAAGTATTAAAATCTATGATACGAGACAAAAAATTCATACTCATGTTTGCCTTCAAATGTTTGTCTGCTCTAGCGCGAATCGATCCCGTAACCCTTAACTTCGAAGGCTGGATCACTACTAACTCTACGATCGGGCCGTAATCTCTGTAGTAAAATTATTTATTACTTTAATATCGAATTCATTCAAACATTTTATGAGAGCAAGAAACATTCGAATCATTATACTACCATAATTTTCTTTATATGTCGCTGGCATGTCATCATTCTGTTATTTTTTAAGAGGTTTATCGTTTCTTTCAATTTTTGTGATTCCTAATTGCATAAGCATTGCGTTCTTATCATTAAATTAAAGATACATTAATAAAAGTCAACTGACCCTGGCGGGGTTTGAACCCGGGACCTCTGCCATATATTGGCAACGCTTTTACCTTACAGCTACCGTGTCCTATACGCATCATTTGAAATTTTAAATCACTCTATTTACGCCTGTTAGAGCGTTGACGACATCTACCGGAAGATAATGCAAATTCCAGCTCAATGTCCTATGTACAGCCCTATATAACTGTACAGCTATGATACATTAATACGATAACGCCGTCTACACCTTTACTGTACAATTTTTATTGAATTGAGAATATTGATAAAAAAAATATTTTTGATAAAAAAAGAGGTTTTTTATTACGGTTATAATCTATTGAGATCGAAAACTTAGATTAATAACCGTAATAAAAAACCTTTGATAATGCCATAAAGGCGAAACCGGACAGGTATTTTAATATAAATATATGTGGAATTAGTAAAAGTGACTTTTAATGTGTTTAAAGATTAAGTTCCACCAAGAGAAATCAATCGTGAGTATTCAACAAAAAATAAATTCAGTTACTCTCTGTCTCAATTATAATATAAGAATTCAGCAGTTTTATTGATTTTTTAAGCATATTAGTTGTCCTGAACTTTTAGTCATTACATTAAAGAATTAAGTCTTTTTTATCGTTAAAAAAAAGTATTGAATATTTAAACTAATTGCTAACAAACGTAATGCACTCCAGTTAATTGGATAAGCTGGTAATGAATATGCATAATTTATTTTCATTGGATAAAAAGCTCTCTTGTTGTATTCAGGTACGTAAAACCGAGTTTATACGGTCTTTTATTAGAAGAAAGAAAGGAATAAAGTCTATTTATTGTCACAATTCTATATATATAAACAATAAAAAACAACTTAAATAAATTATTAGATTGCAGCAACGAGAAGGCATCCGACTCGGCAATATGCTGCAGCATTACTTCTGCAGCGCTGATATTCTGTCGATACCGTTTGAATGATCCACGCGCGGTCTCCAACATAATACTTATGAAATAGCATCTATAAAAGTAATCTAACACTGAAATTATATTAAATGAAATATACTAGACCAACCTAAAGACTGGTGACGGGCAAAAGCGTGCTACGTGTCTGGTACAGCGATTTTTATTCCGTTTGCTATGCGTGACGGTTAAATCGTCATCACAGGAGAAACCTATGTTAAATAGTGTAGTTCAATAGGCACATGCCTAATGGTTTATTGTATTGTATTCATTTGTAGTTCCGACCATGATGGCAATCTTCTAATAATAACTAAACTATTTTTAAAGAAAAAATTTCATCTCGCCATTCCCAATACTGAGTTAGACCGAGGTATAGATAATTAAGTCCCTTCGATTCACCTTCCAACGAAAACATTTTCTGGGACAACGTGGCAGGTAGTGAACCTGTCACCGTGTTTATGTCCAAGCCAACGATATGTATTGTACATACTAGGCCTTATTTCATCTTGACAGATGATTCAAGCAGCTTTAATGTTAGAAAGGCAACGCTGTTTGTGGTTGTATAGACAAATCCGGGAAAGACACTTGCGTGTACATATATTCGGCACGCATAGTTTGTGCCAAACGACCCTCCTACATGATTAAGTTTTTTAGCCCTTATTTGAGCTAAATCTTAAAACCAGACGTTATCGCCTTTTTTGCAACCTTCAGAGATGGTGTTATTCCACGCAATGCGATCGCAAGCGACATCCTCATACTCACCAACCTCAATTTTTAAAGATGACATATCACGCTTTGCGCAATCCTTAAATCGCAATAAGGGACGCACCGCCCCACATTGCGCTTCGCGAATGCAACTTGCTTAGCATAACCTATCTTGGCATACAAGTATTACTCATTTGGTGCACATGTCTCAACCACTGCAAGCGCTTTTTTTTGAGAAGAGCGATGATGATGACCAAACGAAATTGAATCCAATCGAAATCGTACATAATTCTTGGAAAAAAACCCAGTGGTACGAGCCTACCTGAGGATCGAACTCGGGTCTCATGATTCGAATTCCGATCAACAAACTACTCGGCTATCGTGTCTATATGTACCTAGAACGTAAAAAAACACTCTACAGGTTATTCAACCGTGTAATTTCAGTCTCGAACGTGACGAGGGTTCGTGAGAATTAATTAATGATATTATAACATATCGTTCTGGACGTCAATTAGATTCTGGCCGGATTAAGTATGTGTTATTAATTATTTGATATATGACCGACCTGTACAGTTTATGTAGACGTTGAACAGGTAATATCAACTTTATTCAATTAAAAGCTAAACCTATTTATGGCTATATGGTGTCTTCAGCTCTGAGGTCTAGGTTTGATTGCCGGTCGGGTCAATATAGAAAACACTTTTTCTACATTTTCTCGAGTAAGGGTGTTTGTAGTACCTTGGTTGCTTACTACTAAACTGCTTACTTTGGAATCAGAGCACTGTATTTTATGTTGTCCCTTTCTATATACGTATTTATTTTTAGTTATTTACCAGACCATAACTTAAGAGACTGGTGACGGGAAGTAGTGTCTAAAAAGAGAGATGTTTAGTACTGCAATCGCAAATCCTCTTGCCAAACCTGTCGATTATGGAAAACTCTTCCTTAAGGGAGAAGCCTATGTCCTGCAGTGGACTTTTACAGGTACATGTACGTCAAAGCTAAAGCTAAGTAGTATGTATGTAAAAGCTAAAGCTTATTATAGATTGGTAGTCTGGTCATTTAGTTACTCCGAATTCGAAGTCACGAGTTCGGATTTCGCTAGGTATGTTTTCCTAAATTTTATATATTTATAATTTATATACAAGAGAAACCGGTTACCAGTACAGATATAGTATTAATTTAGAACTTAATGACTTTAATGAGTTATTAATTAAGGTAAACACGAAAGTAGAAATAAGGACATTATAAGTTTAATTTATAAAAAAATCTACTAAATCTACACGCCATTCCCAATACTGGATAGACCGAGGTCTAATCAATTAAGTCGACCTACCTTACAATTAAGACATTTTTGACACCCAACCACTCAGCTGTCGTAACTTTATTTCATATTAGACTTAAATTTATAACAAGACACTCATTATACCTCATATACTTGCATACCCACGTATCCCCTAAATCGTACGCGATAATATCGGAGAAAGGGTCCTCTACAGTATACATTGCTTAGCATAAAGATAATTATTTCAGGACCGTGTATGTACATGGACATTTATGTATTTATTACACGGTCAAAATAACTTGGCACCGCGATGAATGTGTCTCGGCGCCCCGCAGCCGTATACTAAATAAAAGAGTAAGAATTTTCGAAATCGGTTTACATAAAACGGAGTTATGATGTAACTTTGAAAAAAGTACCATACGACAAAATTGAGAACCTCATGTTTGCTGAAGTTGGTTAACAACAATTTGGTCCTTAATTCCGCCAAACCGCCACTTTTTACTTCAATTTGTCGCTTAAAAGATGAAAAATTATTGATTAGGATTGAAGTTTCACTTCAGCGCCGACTGCATTACGTGGTCACAGAGAAACAATAGAATACCTAATTTACTCTCTTGTCTATAAAGAGGTGTTACATTCACTATTAGCATAATGAGGAGGTGTCGTTCCTTAAGTAATGAAATGGAAGGGCGTGGGATTATTTATCGTTTATCGATAAGAATGAAACGGCAAACTAAATTATCTGTACATCTCTACATATATATAAAATAAAAGTGTAAATAAATAAATAAATATCTTCACGCAATTCCCAATACAGGGGTAGACAGAGGTCTAGTCTAGATAATTAAAAGTCCCTTCAACCCACCTTCCACCGAAGACATTTTCGGGACAACGTGACAGGTGGTGAGCCCGTCGCCGTCTTTATGTCCAAACCAACGATATAACTCGTACATAAGTTTTTCAAAAACCCATTGGTACGAGCCTGCCACCTGAGGATCGAACTCGGGTCTCTCGACTCGAAATTCGGACCATCGAATCACACAGCTATCGTTACTTTTTCTAAATAAAAAAATATGGTGTCTGTTTGTAGTTCCAAATTAAAAGCTTTTCACTAATTGCATATGAAAGAAAGTATATGCGGTACTTACATACTTAGTTATCTTCACACATAATCACTGACGGGGTAGCCAAAGAGAATAGATCACCAAGTGTTACGTTTCTAATATACGATACTCAGATACTAGACGTGTTTGTATTTTTTTTATAGAAGAGGGAGGCAAACGAGCAGGTGGCACACGTGATGGTAAGTACACCGCCGCCCATGAACATCTGCAATACCGGAGGATTAGCGGATGTGACACAGAATACCGGCGTAAAGTAGAAGTCTAATAAACTTCTGTGTTTCGTCTGGTGAGTGCAGGTAACCGGTGGCCCACACACCCTTCGCTCCCAATTACGGGGGAGGGGGGCATTCTAAGGGAGGCAATGCATCTGCTAAGCCTCTGGTTCATGGGCGGCGGTAATCACTTACCATCACGTGAGCCACCTGCTCGTTTGCCTCCCTTTTTCTATAAAAAAAAAAAATATTGGAGAACAAGGAAATGATGGCGATCGGTCTGTTACCTGGATCTAAGCGGTCGCCTTTCTTAGGGATCGGGTGCACCAAAGCTGTCTTCCATGTCATCGGGACGACGCCTTCAGAGTACGAGTACCGAAAAAGACGCGTTAGAATCGGTGCCAACTCTGGAGCACACATCCTCAGCACAATAGGGGGGACACCATTGGGCCCACTCGACTTCTGGATGTCCAGGGAGAGGAGTGCTTTTCGCACTGAGCTCTGAAAGAACCGGATTTCCGGCATAGAGCACCCACTGCACGGGATGGTCGGCGGTGAGTTCCCCCTGTCATCGAGAGTCGAGTTGGACGCAAAAAGAGAACCTAGAAGATCGGCTTTCTCTTTTGCGTCATGGGCCAGCGAGTATGATCCTCCACATACGGAACCCGCGTTGGCGAAGTAACCAGTTGTGTCAAATCATATGCTAAGGCAAAGTCAAAAACAGATTTCCCCGCATGATCAGGGGTTCGAGATCATAGCCATTCGGCGTGATGGGCGTTGAAGTCACCGAGTACCACCATCTCTGCGGATGGGATCTGTTGTAGCACGGAATCCGCAGCCATTTGGATGTGGTCGATGAGTCGGTCAGTTTCGGTATTACCGCTGTGGGACCTATAGAGGCCCTCATAGACGCGAGGGTGGTCGTCGCTGTCTATGCGTAGCCAAAGGGTGGACAGGTCCCTACCTTCAAGGCTGCCGAGGCGTTGAGATCATATATCCTAGGAAGATAAGAGGAAAGATAAGAGGAGCAGGAAAGATAAGAGGTATCCGTCGGATATCTGCGTCTTCGGTAAGAAAGAGGAAGGCCGGCTTTGCCGTCTCCAGATGGTAGTGGATGGCATCAAGATTGGAATGGAGTCCCCTGATATTGCAGAAATCCACGGCAAGCGTGGTAAGGGGTGCCGAAGGTTTTTGTGCTTCGTTTGCCTCGAACGGTATGGGAACAGAGCATTGTATGAAGAAAATTATTAATTTGAAAGAAGCGAAAGAGGTAAGTAAGGATCGTACTTAAATGAAAACATCTGTATCTGGCTGCCTGTTTGTTCAGGCCAAACTCTAAAGCATCTGGACCAATTTTAAGGAGACTTTTACTGGAAGATAGTTGACAGTATAAGGAGTAACTTAGGTTAATTTGACTTTAGAAAAACTTATTAGGGTTTCGCGATATGTTTGCGATATGCTAGCATAGCAAAAAGTAGCGCAGCTATGCTTTTAATTTCGTTAGGTAATATTTCACATATATTTAGTATATTTATAGTATGAATTCTGTTACAAAACTTTTGTGTTTAGATTTTTTAAAATAGTGTGTTATTTACTCAAAACAGTGTACGTAATACAAGGTACGACTTTTTTCGGTGAAAACTGGACGACGAATTAATTTATTTAGGCAATAAATTCTATAACAGGCGATAAGGATTAAATTATGGCACTCTCTTGACATGAATTATTAGATTCGAAATAAAATTGTCATTTACGGATTTTATCGCTTTTTATTTAGTTTTCATTTATTTATTTATTTATTTATTACAGCTTTTATAAGGTAGCTTTCATGAAAGAATTATGAGCCGAGTATTATAGAACATGTGTCGTGTTTTAGCTTGCAGTTGGAATTCATATTCTAGGTTGAAAAATAGGTAGCTAAAAGAATTTAAAAACGAAAGTTGAATATATCACGTCAGGTTTATTAAATTTAAAAATGTTACAAAAATAATGTAAATGTCACGAAATCCCCATTGGTACGAGCCTGCCACCAGGGGATCGAACTCGGGTCTCTTGGCTCGAATTTCCGACCACCCGAGCACTCGGCTAGCGTGACTTACACAGAATATGAATTACACGGAATATAGTAGTGATGTAGTTTAAAAATGTTTCTTTTCTCCTCCTTTTCCTTGTCATTTAGTGTCAGATAGTTTTTGTTTTAAACATTGAATATGTTGTTTTTCTATCTTTGCTTTTATAGATGGTTTTGATTTATTGTATTTCATCAGATACTTTGAGGAAATTCATTATAATGTAGGTGACCTTAAAGGTTACCTTGCATAAAATTACCTTGCAATACTCCGCATGCAAAAATCATATCAATGAATGGCATATGTCACCAGGTCCGAAAAGAAGAAAAGCACCACCTACAACGACAACGACTGATTGTTACTGTCGAGATAATGCCGAAATAGGCATATATATAGTTTTACATGGACCCGTCCGGGAATCGAATCCAGAACTGGCAAACACCAAAATTTGTGTGTACGTCACCCGACCATGGAGGTTGTCATAATCTTAATTATCCGAACATAGTAAAAATTACCTTTAGAAGTCTCAATTACTCACCATCATGTTTTGAAAAGGTAATTTCCTTGCAATTAAAAAAGTGTGTCAAGAGAACATATTTATTTAATACTTTAAAGAGCAATGTACCGAGTGTTTTTGATCGACGCACACTCGTTGAATTAAAACTTCTCTTCTACTTTCTTCCTCTAAAGAAGTTGCTTTGCTTTGAACAAAAAGTTCTAGTGCAAAGGTTTTCAAATATGCAGTTACAAACTGATAATTGTTACAAATGTTAGTTATGACTGCAAATGTTGGTTAGTTTGTTTGATGGTGTGTGTGTGTTAATGTAGATTAAAAGGTAGTTTAATAAAATATGTTTTAGACGAAAATATTTTTTTAAGTCTAAAGTCGTGATAGCCATGTGGTTGGATGATCAGAATTCGAGTCAAGAGACCCGAGTTCGATATCCAAGTGGCCGGCTTGTACCAATGGGTTTTTTCTAAAACTTATGTACAACTTATATTGTTTGCTCGGATATAATGACGGCGACGGGCTCGCCACAGATCAAAGATCTTTAATTGTCTAGACTAGACCTCTGTCTACGCCTGTATTGAGAATGGCATGAACATTTTTTTAAATCTAATGAAAGTGTCGCCTATGACGACGAATTCGGTAGTCAGCATCTTAACCTCTTAGGCTTTTGACGCTTTAATAATAATAATTAAATATATCATCGCCTTGTAAAAGGACTGTTTTATGTGGCAATCTTTAGGGGGCCTATTCAACAGTGGACTTCTGATAGGCTGGTACGATGAAATCTTTCCTCATTTCCTTAATAATGAGGTGGGTAGAGGTCTACAAAATTTAAAGACCTTTCCACCTTTCACCTAAGCGTATTTCGGACATCGTGGCAGGTGGTGAGCCTTTCGCCGTTTTAATGTCTAAGCCAACGTGCTACATACTTCCATAGATATATTTACATAGATAAATATTCATGTATACATATAAACATACCACAGTTAACGAAAATTAAAGAGATTGGAAGTATCGCATTTTTAACTTTACGTTTAATATTATGGCAATTAACTTTCATTATAGGTAGGGAGGTATGCCAAGACCAACTCTTGAAGAAAATATGAGCAAATTGCTCGAAGAGGGGAGGGTCAAGAGTAGTCAGATACCTAGACGTGCATGTATGAAGAAAATGATGAATCTGAAAGAAGCGAAAGAGTTGTGTAAGGATCGTGACACTTGGCTATCGGTCCTCTCTGGCTACCCCGGCAGAGACTTTGGGTGAAGATAAATAAATGTATAAATAAATCTTTTATTTTTTATTTTTGGTGCAATTCAAATACGAAATAAAATTTCAAAATCTTACGTCTACTATTAATTTAAATTTTATTTGAAAAACATAATGCAAATTTGTCTGTCCACTGGTATTGTGAGAAATTGGTACTGATATTATTAGTAATTATGAGAATAGAGAGAATAGACTTCTGCAAAAACAGAATTAACGTTATACTAAATGCCTGGTACCATATTCTGAGAAATAAATCAATCTATTTATTTAAAAATTACCCTCTGACAGTCTCAGAAAAGTCTCAGCTTAGCTGTACTTGACATCTTTGTAAGTACAAATACATTGGCCAGATTTAAACCATACCAGTTTAAACTTAATTATCAAAGACTTAATTGTCTAGGCCTCTGCATAATTCAGCATAACACGGGAAATATGTATGTATATATGAAAAAGTTGTATAACACAATTTCGTGGCATATTAATTATTTATATTAGTAAATTTAACTTCATCGCTCAAATAACTAAACCACGGTTAAATTCAGTTCACCGCTGGCGCACTGAGCCTTAATTAGGATTAGCGAAACTCCAATAGCTTTTATTACAGTGAATTCATAATACATTGCCGGCATTAAATGTAACAACTGTTTGTTTCAGGAATGAGTGGATCATTGCACTGAGTACGAGTCATTCATTACCATAATTAAATGTACGTTTATTGTATGGCATAATCGCATATAGCTAAAATTAAATATTTTAAGCTTTTATTTTTTAAGTTTTTTGTCATAAAATATCTTTTATCAGTAACAGCTGTGCTAATAATGTTTTTAGTTAAAAATTACAATTTTATGTCATTAAAAGATTTGTTGACGAAAGAAGAAGTTAAGGATTAGAGAAAAATTCGTTCTAAGTGAGTGTCTAAACTACTCCGGGTATATATTTTTAGAGATCTCATAAACATAAATTGTTTAAGAAGCTGTAAAACTGTAGCACAGCGAGTACACATGCTTCTCATGGGTAAACTCGTTCCATCATTGACCTTATCTATGCCTTCGTGCTCGATGGAGGTCAGGAGTCTACTCATTTATTTACAAACAAAAAAAGCAACTAATTAGTGATATTTTAGATCGAATTAAAACCACGACAGTCGAGTGGTTGGGCGATCGGGAGTCGCTTCAGGTGATTCTATTTAGCTTCCCATGATGCCTTGTACCAATATTTATATTCGAATGTTTTCTTATGTACGTTGTCCTGGATAATAATAATACCTGGAGTTTCAAATAAATTCCGGTGAAATGTAGATCTAGTGGACTTGACCAAAACTTCTCACTACCATAGTATATGGAAATACTTGAAGATTTAACAAGTATATTGTACTGTAGTAAGTAACTCTACTCAAATATAGTGTTATTCTTATTTACAGCCTATCAAGAGTCCACTGCTGAAGGCCTATGCTTCACACATTCGTCACAAATGACGGTCCGTAGCTAGCTGCAACCATCGACTCCCCGGAAAATTTTGCCGACCTGACCACAGGTAGAGAACTACATTTACCAAGACGAGGGTGAAATTGTTTTGCTGTTATTCTTATATAGATAAGTATTTAATTAGACACAATAGCCAAGTTGAGATGAAAGGTTGGGTGATCGGAATTATAGTTGAGAGACCCGAGCTCGATCCCCAGGTGGCAGGTTCGTACCAATGGGTTTTTTCAAAAACCTATTATCGATTCATATCGTTGGACATAAAGACGGCGACGGGCTCACCACCTGTCGTGCTGTCCCAAAATATCTTCGGTGGACGATGGGTCGAAAGGTCTAAATTATCTAGGCTTCTGTCTACCCCAGTATTAGCAATGGCGTGAAGATATATACAGATAAGTATTAAATATGCATTTCGCTTTGTAGAGTTACCTATTTTTTGAATATTTGTGATGGAATTAGAAACGTAACAATAAATCTGTTAGAAACTACTAAAATGTATCCCAATTCATTTATTTAAATAAGTCCCAATTCGGTAGGCCTTACAACCTTCATTTCCAATGTTGAGGTCATATTTACAGTTCATTATATTGTAGGCTAGAATTTCAAACAAAATATTCAAAATGTTTATTCTGACGAAATAAACTAGCTAGAATACAAAAAAATATATTCTCACGCCATTCCAACACAAGGGTAGACGTAAATCTAGACATAGTCGAGGTCCTTTCGACTCAACTTTCACCGAAGACTTTTTTTGGGCCAACATGATAAGCATGTTGACGTCATAGTGTTCAAGCCAACGTCAATCGTACTTAAGTTTTTGGTTTTTGTTTTTGGTTTTTTTAGATTCGTATATGCATAAAATAAGGATTTAATACGTAATTGTTTTGGTAGGATCAACTCTTAAAAAGACGGTAAATTATTACAAGGCGCGATACACTGTTAACCTGATTTCACTACTATTAACTTAATGACCGGTTCTATCGTTATCAGAAATGGAGAGAGCAGGGGGGGGGCGTGGTGTAGGGGTAGAATTGACGAATTGATATAATGTATTTTAAGTAAGGCAGCTTAACCTTTTTTGAAGTTTGTATAAACGTGTAAAATAAAAAGTAAATAAATAAGTCGGCGCCGTAAGTGACATTTCAACTTAACGTACTTATTTAACGGCCAAAATGTGCACCATAGGACTAATGCCATTTCAGAAGTTTTATTGACATTAATTATAACCATTATTCTTATTTTATTAAAGTTGTGAAGTATTATACAGGGAGGTTTCCTCCTTCATGCGGAACAGAATATTATAATACAACGACGCCCGCAATAGTCCATATCGTTGTGGCCGAAATCGGTCCGGATACTATATCTATATGTTACTAATAGGTTTTTTCAAAACTTATGTATGATTTATATCTTTGGCTACGACATAAAGATGGCGATAGACTTGTCACCTGTCACGTTGTCTCAAAAAAAAATTATTCGGTGAAAGTTGGGTGCAAAAGACTTAAATACTAATTTCATGGACTTGGTCTCAATTAATGATGGTTTATAAGCAAATATGAATTTCTGTCTATAAAAATATACATCTATGTAAGTATATTTTAACGTTAACTTACGTAGTGCGACATCGATATGCTCACCAATTTACCCGTGATCCTAATAATCTTCGATGAAAGTTGGTTCGAAAGGACTTGATTATTTAGACCTCAGTCTACCTCAGTATTGGGAATGGCTTACGACGTGAGAATATACCACCTCTTTTCTTCCCGTGAGTGTCGTAAAAGCCGAACCCTTTGTAAATCGGCAATCGACAGATGGCGTGACAACCATCACGATTATTATCAGACAAAAAATCAGCAAACTGCTGGCGCGCAGCAGTGTCTAAGGTGTCGAGCGTCTGGTTCGGGGTTCGCTAATCCGTTTGCCAAGCGTAGCAATTCCTTCCTTAAGCGAAGAGCCTATGTCCTACCATGGACTTGAGCAGCCTGATATAAAGTGAATGGTGTATTCTTGCATGGTACTAACACAATGTCTAAAATACTTTAAGCTTAGGTCAAAGTGCGAGCGGCAATCATCGTACAGGCGGCTTGTTATTAACTATATGTAAAAGCACCCTGGGGGTTGCACTTGAGCGGGCTCCAGCGTAGGTTAGTTTTAATCATACATGAAGGTAGTTAGTTAATAACGTATCTCTGTTTAATTTTATGGCAGAATGTTGAGTGAATAATAAAGAAGTCTTAGGGTATTTTTTTGGAGTTTGTTCTCGATGTCTACGGTCTAACGGACTTCGGCTGAATACAAATTAATTCTTCTTTTATAATAATATTCTGACGTTAGTAAAATCAGTAGTCGTTAGGAAAGAATGTCCACTGCGAGCTCTAGGCCTCTCCTGTATAAATGATTTGCTATCACACCTAGTACTTTAAACGGTGGTACCCGTCATCCTTCTGATTTTTCCTTAATCGCTTCTTAAGCAGAGGTTGTTGTATATTCATATACTGTAATCCCAAAAACGAGTTCACGGCAGTATTCCCTACCCCGGGATGGCACGAGGTCTAGATAGTTCAGTTCGTTTCCACATTTCAGACCTGAATATTTTACGTAACGTACCTATAGGATACCTAGGGGTGTACCTATCGCCGTCTTAGTGTCTAAGACAATCACGGTACAATATAATAACTTACATTGATATGTATTTATATAGATGGAAATTCAAATTTGCTTATAAACGTCCATTAATCTACAACAGACATTCATATTCACCACGTAAATGTTTCACGGTTAGAACAGTGAAAATGTAGAAAAAGTGTTTTTTCTATGTCGAACCCGAGACGTCAGAGATGGCGACATTTTGAAAACCTCGAGGCAAATCTGTCTCTCGTCCACGTAGGTCGTCAAAAATAGACTGGTTTTCGTACTGTCGTTCGTACTGTCCTAACAGTTTTTTTATCTGTTTTACGCAGTAACTACGTAACTCATTTACAACAAAACCTTGAAGTATTTATGCCACTGCGCTACGAGCTCTTATACGTTTCGCTTTTTTTGCTACTAGATTTGTTAACATTTGGACAGGTATATTTAAATATTTTTAATATTGTTTAAAATCTTTTTAAAGCAAAAATTTTATAAATTATCAAGTTTACCAAAAATTTATAAAAAGGAGATTGTGTTTTGAGGTTTTTGATGTTACTATTATTTAAATGATTTTACCACCATCACCATCATTCAAATTACTAGATTAAAAAAAAGTCTCTTACCGGCCTGAGTCTTCATATCCCTGGAAACTATGGCGCCATGGGCGTTATGTGCCCGGCACCTGTAAATGGTGCTGTGCACGTCTTGGCGATACTGAACCGCTGCGAATGGCAGGAATACCAGCGTCCCATTGTCCAGCACTTGTCTGCAAAACAAAAACAATTTTGAAGCCCTTATAAATATACTTTTAGGATTTGTAGACTTCTTCTCCTCGACGACTTTCGTGGAAGAGTGGCGTACACACCGGTTTTTCTACATTGGGTATAAGTGTTTTGTACCAGTGTTGTTTCTGATTCCATAACATAAGTGTTTGCAACTCAGTTTTGGATAGAGCAATGTATGTGAAGTTGTTTCTATATGTATGTGTGTATTAGTTATTTATTATACTCTACCTAGTAGTCAGTTATATTAAATTAAATCTAACTACTTTCAAATAATTGTTTCATTTAAATAAATATAATAGATTCATAGTCACTATTGCTATGTATTTGGGTGATCCAAACTCGAGTTAAGAGACCTGAGTTCGACCCTCAGGTGGTAGGCAATTTATATCGTTGGCTTTGACATAAAGACGGTAACAGGCTCACCGCCGGTCACGTTGTCCCAAATAAGTTTAGGTGAAACGTGGGTCCAAAAGTATTTAAATGTAAACCTTTGTCTACCTCTTCTACTTTAAATTTAAAAAAAGATACCACAATAAATTGTAGTATTCGCTTTAATACGAAAAAATATTGAGCTAATAACATCTCAAACATGATTTACCAAAGTCCCCTCGGTCATAAAAATTTGAAAATACGTCAAGTGAAACGTAACAGTCGATTCCCGTGAAATTATTCCGTTCAACTGTAATTTCCTTAGCGAAGAGAAAAAAAGGTGAGGCGGAATTAAGAGTTTTGCAGTCTGCTTATTGTAGAAGAAGAAAAAAAACGGGAACCGGGGAAGCGACGTAATTGGCACACTGGATCCCCGGGGGCCGGAACTTATTCCGGGAATATTTAAAGGTGTGCCTGCATATTTGAGCAACAGATAATTGGTTTACACAGCTTACCCGTCGCATGAATTTATTTAGGCAGGAACTGGATAAAGCCAGTTTTTAATTTCGTCATTTCACTGTCGGGTTGATAAGTAAAAAAGTTATGTAATTTTACATAAGGTTTAATTTTTTTAGTAAAAAGGGCTTAGGGCCGTTCAAAAGCCAAGAAAATGCAATTGGCTCAAAATTCAGCAGACCGTTAATGGACAGCAGAAACTTAGGTGCAAGAAATCTGGTACTGCGATAACCAATCCGTCCAAAGCGTGACGCGCTAAGCCTTCCCATACAGATGAGGTTTATGTACTGCAGTTGACTTTTTCAGGCCGTTATATATATTATATATACAATTTCCTAATAAATAAGAGGGCAGAGAGATGAGAAAATATGCGACAAAAGAGCGTAATGTTCTACCTCTGTCTGTTATTGCACTACTGTCCACTAATGCATAAATAAGTTTCGAAAAAAGCACATATGCACGAACATACTTATGGATCGAACTCACGCATCCAGATTCGAATTCCGATTCACCCAAACACTCGGCTATCGTTGACAAATACTTTGAACATTATCAAAAAAAAAAAAAAACAACATTCCCAGTATTTCATGCAGATTCGTATTACATATAACAAATACCCAAAGAATAAATACCAAAGAGTATACAATACTTCATTTTGTTATTAAGAACGCATCTTAAGTAACAAGATACTTTGAATGAGCGATGATTGGGGTTCAATATCTACTGAAAAATTAATGTTTCACGAGGGAAAATTACGTTTCCTTATCATCAAACAAGCCGAAAACAACTTTGCTCCGTCCTTTGATATTTCATTAAAATGAAATGAATCAGATTTATTTCTCATCAAGCTAATGAAAATTGGTGAGGCGATAGAAATGTTTCTCGTTTCATTTTAAAAACAGTTTCCATTATTTTTATTATGGCATAAATGAATACTACATCGGTATAAGATTTTAACTAGTTTGGTGACATTCCGTGGACTAGTGGCGGTTATACTGGTTTTGCAAATGGTCGATAGCTCTGAGGTTCTGGGTTCGATTACCGGAAATGTCTATGTAGAAAACCACTTTTTCTGTATAGTTTCGGATATGTGTGATTGTGTGGTCCTTTTTTCTTTCCGTGCTTCAGCTACTTTATTTCGGATCAGAGCAATGTATGTAATGGTAACCCTATCTATGTATATATTTATTCTCATTAGTATTTTGATAGCGTAATTGGGGAAGTATAGGGATAGACAGAGGTCTAGACAATTAAGTCCTTTAGAGCTACCTTCCACCGAAGTCAACGTGACAGGTGGTGAGCCTATCGCCGTCTTTGTATACAAGTATTATATATGTATATTTAGAGAGAGTATTTTTTTTTGAAATCTTTCAATACATACATTTATTATGTTTACATTTTCGATACTTATAAACTACAAACTACAATAAGCATACAGCCCTACTCCTCGGAAAAGTACATAACCCAGGCTGCATTTTTACAACAAATGTTGAGACTTAACCATTCCGCCCGAGAAAAGAACCTAGTCACGAGCGGCTACGATCAGTCTCGGATTTAACTCGAGTACAAAATTCATATTCGTCACATAAATGTTGACTCTCGCGAGATCTGAACCTGCAACCCTTAGCTTCGAAGGCAAGGTCACTAACTATTGCTTATGGTGGTGACCTTTACAAAGAAATGATGGATGGAAAATGTGGTGATGCTCCTCGGAAAGAAGTAATTACGTGCAAGCTATTTCTAGAAAAATACATGTATTAATTTTTATTGTATTATTGTACAAAAAATATTCACCAAAAAAGGGGTTTACTTTGTTTCGTCTAATTTTTCTCTGTTAGAGGATCCTTATCTCAAAACGGTAGTACACAAAAAATTAATATCAATAAAGCGATGAATATTTTATAATTGATTTGAATTACTCCTTACAATGGGTGTCGTAAGAGGCGCCTGAGAGAAAACTGTCGTACCTCCGATTCATCATGTCCTAGACGCCTCAGTTGAAAATGTTAAATCTGTCTTTCCTACGACTCCCAGAGGCGTTGACCATACCTGCCACAAACTATTCCAAAATCTAAAATTTTTAAATTTCTCATAAATTTCATTAAAACGAAGATAATTTTAGACAGAATTTAAATTAGCTATGTTCAATTCTATGAAAGTTTAGTAACCCCTTTTGTTTAATAACTTTCTATCGCAAGTATAATAGGGCTTAATAGCGAAGCTAATTAAACGAAGTCGTGTACTTTATAAATGGCAACAATAAAATATAATGGAGCGGTCGCATAATACTAACATTGCTTAATTGAACCAACACTAATACACGGCTTATGGCAATAATGAAAGTTAGCCTTAATACAATAAAATCTCATCATTAATTTCAGCCGGTTAGCCAACTTATATATATTGACGACCTCCGTGAACGAGTGGCGTATTTATGTGGTGTCACGTGGTGGTGGTGTCAGCCCTGAGATTCTAGGTTCATTTTAAACCTGATCAATGTAAAAAAAAAAAACAGTTTTTCTACCTGCTTTCGGATCTGGGCGTTTGTGGTACTTACGTTGTTTCCGATTCCGTAACGTAAGAAGTGCTTTAATTTTTTACTTACTTTAAAGTAAGCACTTGAGAATCGCAGCATTTTTTGTTAAATAGGCGGGCGAATCCGTAGGCGGAAGCTAGTTATTTCTTCATCTTACACATACAACTTCAGAAGAAAGGAGGTGTAACGAACACCTCCTTTCTTTTGAATTGGTATCCTCAACTCTAAAGTTGCTTGAAAGAGCTCGCTGTTTTAAATATAAGGCCGCCTGTTGTATATAAGTCCCATTAGTTGTAATAATACTACTGTATATTTATTTGTGTACAATAAAGTATATTTTATTTTACTTTTGTTTCTAGTCACGATTGCCGAGTTGTTGGGTAGTCGGAATTTCGAGTCGAGAGACCCGAGTTCGATCCCCAAGTGGCAGTACCAATGAGTTTCTCAAAAACTTATGTACGAATTTCATCGCTGGCTTGGACATAAAGACGGCGACGGGCTCACCACCACGTTGTCCCGAAAAATATCTTCGGTGGAAGGTGGGTCAAAGGGACTTAATTGTCTAGACTTGACCTCTGTCTACCCCTGTATTGGGAATTGCGTGAAGATACTTTTGTTTCTACCTCAGTATCTGGAATATACGTAAAGATACAATTAAATATTTCTGATTAAAAACTAAATTCACGAATCGCTCTACACGATAGTAGAGCGATTCGTGAATTAAGTTTTAGCGATGATTTTATATCTAACAGTTTTTTCTTCTTTCAAGCAAATTTGATTAGTTTGTAACTGAAAGTACACAGTTTTGGGGTAGATTTATGCCCTGTGGGAAATTTAGGGGATGTGTGTAACAGAATTACTCGAAACATGTTTACTAAATTGATGTTAGCGTCTGGGGATTATTTTGTTTTATTAATAAGAATGTTTATGTAGTGAGATGTTTGTGTAGGTAGATGACGGGCAGCATCGTTTAAAAAAAGAGTCGCAAGCAGCTAAAAAATAGCAAATATATATTAATATCTTTCTTTCTGTCTAACTTCACGCCATTTTGCATACTGGATTAGACAGAGGTCCATACAATTAAGTCTTTTCGACCCGCTTTTCTACGAATACATCTTTTTAGGACAATATGATTGGCGGTAAACCTGTCGCCGTCTTTATGTCCAAGCCGGAAATCGTAATTATGTTTTGAAAAAAAAAAATCATTCGTACCAATAGGTTCTTCAAAAGTTATTTACTATTACTTACCAACTGGGGTTCGAACTCGGTGAATGTAGAGAACCATTATTTCAACATTTTCTCAGATCTGGGTATTTGTAATACCTTAATCGGTTCTGATTCTATAAGACTATTGCTTTAGCTACTAACTTTTTAGGGCATGATGGGGCCGGCATACCTAAAAGGACAAAAGCCCCTATATATATAAAAGTAAAAAAAAATATTTATATAAATCTTCTTCTTAATATTTCATTTAATTTATTATTTCGGGGGTCATTGTAGAAGAATCCTCGTCGGGACCCCTGCTAGCCCTTTTCAGGGCTAGCAGGGGTTCGTCCCCGTTGGTGTGAAATGCAGCGAGCAAAGCGGCGATGGGGACCGCCACCCGTCACGCACAGCCCGATACGGCGGAAGGTGGAGAACGGAGAGCAGAGTTGGCACGTGGAATGTTAGAGGAGGCATGAGAGATAAGACGAATGAGTTGATTGAAATAATGAAAGAAAGAGAATTAGATGTCGTGTGTTTGTCGGAGACAGAGCGGAAGGGCAGCGGTAGTGAAGAGCTCCCTGGCGGGGCGTTAGCTCTATGGTCCGGACTCCCGGAGAGCGAGAGCGCCTTCCAGGGAGTGGGGGTGCTGCTGTCGTCTCGGTTGGTCGATGTTATGACTGAATATAAGGTTGTGAACTCGAGACTTCTCTGGGATCGCTTTAAATTGGGACTGACGAAGTTATTCCTTTTGGCTGTTTATTCGCCGGTAGCTTCGTCGTCCAGAGCTGAGCTGGAGGAGTTTTGGGAGAATGTAAGAGAAGTTCTAGACTTGGTTAGAGGAAACGAAAGAATTGTTGTATGTGGTGATTTGAATGAATGGGTTGGTACCACTCGGCCAGGGTACAAGTCGGTGCTTGGAATGTTTGGTGATATAAGGGTTAACGATGCTGGCAAGCTTATACTGGCTGTATGCAAGGAAAAGGGTCTTTTTGTGACAAACACTATGTTTAGTCACAAGAAAATCCATATGTATACTAGAACAAGAGAGAATGAGAGAAGTATGATCGATTTATTCCTGGTGGATGACCGTCTGCGAAAACAGGTGATGGATACGCGAGTGTTTCGGGGTGCTGACCTGGGAACGCATCACTATCTAGTGATTACTAGATTTAGAGGTCTGTTCGCGGGTTGGCGCCACCGGACGGCGATACCAGAACCACAGTCGGTCGGTAGCATCCGAAGCTGGAAGCTTCAGGAAGCGGACACTAGGGATAAATATCAAGCAAGGGTAGCCGAAAAGCTGGACAGCATCGATTTCAGGAAAGAATTTGTGGAATAAATATGACAGAGCCTTAGAGATGGAATGGTTAGTGCAGCGGAAGACGTGTGTGGAACTGTGAAAAGAGGCAGTAGTAAAAAGGGTGATGCATGGTGGAATGACGAAGTGAAAGAAGCAGTAAATAAGAAGAAGAAAGCATGGTTAGACTCTCTCATATCCTTATCATTACTAGAGGCCAAGTAGGCCTCTAGTAATGATAAGGATATGAGAGAGAAGAGGAAAGAAAGAAATAAGCTCCAGAACGTTCACACGAAAGCATTGATTGAGGAAGTGCGTGAAAGGAGTAGAATGGAAGCGGACGAAAGGTTGTCGCACAACTTCAAGGAGAACTCCAAACTCTTCTGGAAAGAGGTTGGAAGGACCCGGAGTGGAGCGACAGCCTTAAGAATGAATAAAGTGCTTTCGGGAACCAATGACGTCCTCTCAGAAAAATCGGACGTCATGCAGCGATGGAGCGAATTTTATAGAGAGATGTATGCGTGTGATGATCTTAGTGGGGGTTCCGGGGGTGACGCCGTGTCTGGTACGCCAAACTCGGACCTCGATGGCACTGAGGTCATCAGTGTGAAAGAGATTGAATGTGCGATTAGAAGTTTGAAATGTGGTAAGGCTGCGGGACTAGACAGAGTTACTGCTGAAATGGTCAAGTATGGTGGGCCACGCGTCTGCGACAGCTTTCATCTGTTGTGCAATTTGTGCTGGCGAACGGGGGCTGTTCCGGATGATTGGCGATCCGCGGTCATTGTGCCTTTATATAATGGTAAAGGTTCACATTATGTCTGCGGGTGCTATCGAGCGATCAGCTTGACCAGTTTAGCAAGTAAAGTTTACTCCAAGGTTTTGACACGTAGGATGCAAGAGAAATCGGAAAGATTTCTATGGGAGGCGCAATGCGGATTTAGACCTGGAAGAGGATGCACAGATCAAATGTTTTCTCTCCGCATGATCACGGAGAAGCTTCTGGCTGCTAACCAGAAGATTTTCTGTGCTTTTGTGGATCTTGAGAAAGCATTTGATAAGGTTGTAAGGTAGAAAATGTGGGAACTGTTGCTGGGGTATGGTGTGGATGGTCGATTGCTAAGGGCTGTGCAGTCACTTTACTGTGACTGTAAAGCCTGGGTGCGGGTAGGGTATGACTTATCACCCATGTTTAGTGTCCAAACGGGCGTAAAACAGGGTTGTGTCATGTCTTCCTGGCTGTTCATACTGTATCTCGACAGCTGTTTACAGAAGCTGAAAGATAGCTGTTTGGGTGTGAAATTGGGTAACATAAAAGTAAATTGTCTGCTATATGCTGATGATACAGTGCTTATTGTACCATCAGAGGCAGAACTGCAGGCATTAGTCACGTGTATGAAAGGAGAATGTGAAATTAATGGTCTCCGTTTGAATGCTAATAAAACTAAGGTTCTGGTATTTGAAAGGAACAAAGAAAGAACGAAGTGCGAAATTTGGGTAAATCAGGAATGTCTAGAACAGGTGAATGAAATTGTGTAGTTGGGGAGTGCGTTAAGCCGGGATGGAAGATGTGATTTAGATGTGGAACAAAGTCAATGGTGCTCTGACTGCGTTAATCAAAAGGCAAGGCGTTGTGAAAAGTGCACAACTTGCAATATATAACGCAGTGTTGGTACCGACTTTGTTATATGGCAGCGAAACCTGGGTATGCCAGAAGAAGCATAAAAGCAGGTTGAATGCAGTGGAGATGCGATCTCTTCGTAAAATGTGCGGCCTTACCATGGCCGACCGAAAACGAAACGAAGAGATTCGCAATATGGCAGGTTTGAAAGATGACCTTGTCTCAAAAATGGATAAGGGCGTGCTTCGATGGTATGGGCACATTGAGCGAATGAGTGAAGACCGAATGGTGAAGAAAATATATAGCGCGAAAGTTAATATTAAAAGGTGTCGAGGTAGACCGAGACTAACTTTCGAAGACCATGTGAGCAAAGTGCTCGAAGACGGGAAGGTCAAGAGTACTCGGATACCTAGACGTGCATGTATGAAGAAGATGATGAATCTGAAAGAAGCGAAAGAAGTATATAGGGATCGTGACACTTGGCGATCTGTTTTCTCTGGCTACCCCGTCAGGGATTGTGCGTGAAGATAAATAAATAAAATAATTTATTTTTTATTTATTTATATATCCTTAAATATATGAAACATAAAAAAAAACTTTTGGATCGGAATAAGTAATTTGATAATTTTCCTATCTATCTATTTATGTATTGGACTAACCGCTACGAAATAAAGAATTCATAAACTATTGTTAGGAATTCGTATAAATTTTAAATTAAGCTCATGAATGCTTTATTATAATATCGAGAATGTGCTGGAATAGGATATAAGGAATACTCAGTTCGCGCTTTCCATTAAATAAGGTACACTTTCAAAGCAACATCGCTACATTAGGTATTCCTTTAGAAATCTGAGCGGGGGGTTGTTGGAATTTGCACCACATACATTGAAGTGTAGTACAATCTAATTCAAGCGTAAAGCAACGTGTATTGTATGGAGGGTAACATTGCATTTCAAAGCGTTGTATCACTTGAGTTTAGTCGACTATTCTGTGATATTCATGGTGCAAGGAAACTTTTGTATAAATACTTGAGTATCGGTTCGTACTTAAAAGGAATCTTTGCTTAAATTGGCATATTTTCTGCTTCAATAAGAAGGTTTTATATCTCATGCATGTTTTTTTTATTAGAACAGATTTAAATACCCACATAAATAATTCTGTGAACGAGTTGCGTATGTATCGCTTTTCATGGTATCAGTAGTTTCGATTTGGTCCGACTCCCGGAGTGGTCAATGTAGAAAACCACTTTTTATGATTTGTCTCGGGTCTGTGTGTTTGTGATAACTTCGTTGTTTCTGATAACATAAGTACTTTGGCTACTTACTTCGGGCTCAAAGCAATGTATGCGATGTTGTCCATATCGATGTATGTATTTATTATTTAAATAAATATAACACAAAGTTAAAATCTACTGCAGAATAGAGACCGATTCCATAAGACGAATTGGTCGAAAAATTATAATAGATATTAATAGATACATTAAATATGTATAATATTTGAATAAAATAATTAAATATGTATGTATGTTTGTATGTAATATCGCTTAGCTATAGAGCTTCTAATCTAGAGACAGAATCAAAATCAAATCATTTAATAATCGTAATTTAAATATTTTCGGTTTCGTAATGAGGTTCCTCTAAAGGAAAAGTAACAAAGAAAAAGGGTAGACAGAGGTCTAGTCTAGACAAATAATTCTCTTTAACCCACCTTCCACCGAAGATATTTTCGGGACAACGTGACAGGTGGTGAGCCTGTTGCCGTTTTTATGTCCAAGCCAACGATATAATTCGTACAATAGTTTTTTAAAACCTATTGGTGCAAACCTGCCACCTGGAGATCGATCTCGGATCTCTTGACTCGAAATTCCGACCACCCAACCACTCGGCTATCGTGACTTGCGTATCGTGCGAAAGAAACTCCTTAGGTATTATCTTTTTTTGCTCAATCTTTTCTAGATATAGCTTGGGAGCGGTCACTTCATTATCAGGGGTTATTATCACTAAAATGATAGATAAATAGGTGTAACTACGCCGTAATGTAAATTGTGTTCACGCAAATCCTAGTAATTTTTTATTTAATATATTTTCTGGGAAGGGTATTGTTGTATAACATTTCTTGTATATATCCATAAAGTACTCCGTGTATATATCCTATTCACCTTACATTGTCCTAAAAGTAATTGAAATTCTATCGCTTCTCTCGATAAAGTAGAGTAAGCCAATACAGTTCACTGCGTAAATAGTTTCGGCAAACTCTCTTTGATTAAATATAGGAATTAGGAACAAACGTTTCTAAGACGTTCACAATCAAACGTGTAAATATAGCTAAAGAAATTAAATTCAGTAATCCCTATCTAAATTATAAGACAGTAATTGAGCAATTTTATTGTTTTTAAGCATATGGGTTATTGAATTATTTGTCAGTCTGTTTGGGTTATTAAAGTCACGATAGCCGAGTGGTTAGGTGGTCGGAATTTCGAGTCAATAGACCCGATTTTGATCCCCAGTTGGTAGGCTCGTAGGGTTTTTCAAAAACTTATGTACGAATATCGTTGGCTTGGACATAAAGACGACGACGGGCTCACCACCTGTCACGTTATCCCGAAAATTCCTTAAATTTTTCTAGACTCGACCTCTGTCTACCCCTGCATTGGGAATTGCATGAAGATATTATATTTATATTGAATTATTTGTTATTAAATTAAAGAGAAATTCAAAAGTCAGTTCCCCGCATATGTCTGTAGATTTTTTTAATTTCTTTAGACCAGAATTCAAGACGACTTCACTTTTAATATTCTTTATTTTATTTGAAGCCAGCGACTTCGTTTGTGCATTGTATCTGTATTTCCATGGTATCCTACACTTTCTTGTTGTAATAAGTTACCCATATACCTACCTTTAATACTAAAAGTAAAAAAATAATGAAATTTTTAGCAGTAATAGTCTAATGATTAAATGTACGCGCTGCAAAACATAACGTCGTAGGTTCGAGCCCTCTATTTGACTATAAAACAACCAAAGAAGCTTAATTAGAGTGCTTGACAGAAATACTAGTTGTTATTGTATTATTTTATTTAAAACTCCTTTGAAAGTTGGGGCGTGAGACAAAGTGACATGTAGTGAGGTTATTATCATCTTCGTGTCCAAGCCAAGGATACACATCGTATAAACTTTACAAAAAAACTCATTGGTACGCGCCTTACTCTCCAATAGGAAGTCTTGCACCAATGACTATGATTCGAAACGAATTCGAGTTTCCTGATATGAATTTTGATCACCTAAACTCTATATAAGGCTATAGTGGGTCTTCTTCAGGTTAAGGATATTTTACCTCACCTCAGAAGTCAGGCTTAAAATAATAACAAAATGAAGTGGCCTTACGATTTTTTCTTTCCCCCCATAGCTTGTTATATTAAAATTTCAGTCTACAGACAAGCAGATTGGAGATTGCAGTATCAGATACTGGTCACTTTAGATGCAGCTGTCCGTCACTGGTTCTTACCCTGATATTTTTAAAGTGATTATTCCGACATCTTTTTTAACTATTTTTAAGACTTTTTGCCCTTTTACATTATCCTAATACGAATTAATTTTAAAGAAATGTGTAAATTACCATAGATTATTTATGCTTTGAAAATAAAAAAAAACAAAAACTTAACTTGTCAAATTAAATACATTTCTTTTTAAATTGTTATTAAATTACACAAGTTTTTGGTTTTCTCTCTTTTTTAGCCTTTAATTTGAATCGTAATAATTATAGGTTCCGGATGAAAATTAGCGTCAGGCTTAGAAGTCTGACAGTAAGCTGATCTAGAAACCTGTTGGTATCCCCCTTTAAGTGATCAAGAAACCTGTTGGTGTCCCCCTTTGTGAGGAACGCACAACGATTTGATATAGTTTAATAAAAATATTTGTATAAAAATTTTCCCGTACATTTTTTTGGTATTACGCTTATATTTTTTCCATCATTTTGTTTAATTACTATTTGTTCTTTTGTGTATTGTCTCTTTATGCTGGTCCAATAATCTTTTTTCTTTATTTATTAATTTTTTAAATCTCTCAATTAATTTTCATTGTTTATTCTCATTTTCTTACAAGTTTTACCTAATGGAGAAGGAACAGAAGAAGGAATTTAGGTATATTTCATAAAGTTTGCAATCATAAATTTTAAACACGTTTATCTGTTGGGTGACTTAATAAGCACAAGAAATATATTTAACTGAACACAAAAAAGCCATTACACGAGTCGAATTATTGTGCCAAGGAAAATGGAATCGAGCCAAGAATTTCGTTATGAAAGTAGACGGTACACCCCTGTGCGAAGGTTGTGAATGTCTTTTAATATTGTCAGTTTAAATTTTTTTAAACTAGCGAACCATTTTGGATTTGAAATTATTGAATACTGTCGATCAACCTTTACCAGAAGAAATTTTTGGGGAAACGTGACCTGTCGCCATCTTTATGTACATGCCCGATATAAATGGTACATAGGTTTTGAAAAAACCGATTGATACGAGCCTATCACCTGAGGGTTTTTTTATTTTTTATAAAAAAGGGAGGCAAACGAGCAGGCTGCTCACGTGATGGTAAGTGACTGCTGCCGCCCATGAACACCCGCAATACCAATTGGCGGAGGGGGGTGTGTGGATCTCCGGTTACCTGCAATCACCAGACGAAACGCAGAAGTTTGTTAGACTTTCTACTTCACGCCGGTGTTCTGTGAGGTCGTGGTACTTCCCCGGTCGAGCTGGCCCATTCATCCCACAACAAAAGCTGATGCGTGGCCCTACCACTGTTAAAAGGATCGAACTCAGGTCTCTTTACTCATACACATCATAATGCTTCTATGACGTTCCAATTTGTTGGTAGTAACGCTGCCTTCGAATCGTAAAGAGTTGTAGGTTCGAATCAATTTTTCAATATTTATGTAAAATTATTGTACCAACGGAAGGCGATATATTAACTACCTGTCAAGTTATTCCTAAATACACATTATTTTCACATGTCATCACAGTGGAATGTGGGTTGAAAGAGCTTCTGTCTTCCCCAGTATTGTCAAATGTGTGAAGATAAAAAAGTATGACAAAAATGTTTAAATTATCTACTAAATAAATAACCTTTTGCAGATGTCAACAATAATTTACAATTTGAATTTCATTTTTAAGAATACATAGCAAGCTTTTAAGCTTCCGGTTGGTCAGCTTTTTCATCTAGTCTGCAACTCAAAGTGTCATTCAACTTAGCTATGCTAGACAGATGTCGCGTCAGGATCTCACACCGCTGTTTGTGAAAAGAATTAATTTATTCATACGCAAAACCGCAAGTGAGAAAAATATAATACAATTTTCAAAAATATTAAAAATTGGAATGTGAGTCGAAAGGACTTTATTGGCCTATTGTGATTACCCTAGTATTGAAAATGGCATGAAGATGTTTTAATATAATACAAACTTTGAAAATTCCTTAAATTTTTCTAGACTCGACCTCTGTCTACCCCTGCATTGGGAATTGCATGAAGATATTATATTTATATTGAATTATTTGTTATTAAATTAAAGAGAAATTCAAAAGTCAGTTCCCCGCATATGTCTGTAGATTTTTTTAATTTCTTTAGACCAGAATTCAAGACGACTTCACTTTTAATATTCTTTATTTTATTTGAAGCCAGCGACTTCGTTTGTGCATTGTATCTGTATTTCCATGGTATCCTACACTTTCTTGTTGTAATAAGTTACCCATATACCTACCTTTAATACTAAAAGTAAAAAAATAATGAAATTTTTAGCAGTAATAGTCTAATGATTAAATGTACGCGCTGCAAAACATAACGTCGTAGGTTCGAGCCCTCTATTTGACTATAAAACAACCAAAGAAGCTTAATTAGAGTGCTTGACAGAAATACTAGTTGTTATTGTATTATTTTATTTAAAAACTCCTTTGAAAGTTGGGGCGTGAGACAAAGTGACATGTAGTGAGGTTATTATCATCTTCGTGTCCAAGCCAAGGATACACATCGTATAAACTTTACAAAAAAACTCATTGGTACGCGCCTTACTCTCCAATAGGAAGTCTTGCACCAATGACTATGATTCGAAACGAATTCGAGTTTCCTGATATGAATTTTGATCACCTAAACTCTATATAAGGCTATAGT
Source organism: Sericinus montela (assembly GCA_029286605.1). NCBI lineage: Eukaryota > Metazoa > Arthropoda > Insecta > Lepidoptera > Papilionidae > Sericinus > Sericinus montela. The sequence goes on from JAGSMR010000016.1 coordinate 7,385,477, forward strand.
GGGTCTTCTTCAGGTTAAGGATATTTTACCTCACCTCAGAAGTCAGGCTTAAAATAATAACAAAATGAAGTGGCCTTACGATTTTTTCTTTCCCCATAGCTTGTTATATTAAAATTTCAGTCTACAGACAAGCAGATTGAGATTGCAGTATCAGATACTGGTCACTTTAGATGCAGCTGTCCGTCACTGGTTCTTACCCTGATATTTTTAAAGTGATTATTCCGACATCTTTTTAACTATTTTTAAGACTTTTGCCCTTTTACATTATCCTAATACGAATTAATTTTAAAGAAATGTGTAAATTACCATAGATTATTAAGTCATAAAATAAAGAAGAAGGTGTATCTTAACTTTATTCAAGAACAAAAAGTGAGAAGAAGAAAATAACTTATAGAAAACACCGTCGATAACTAAAAGAAAACAAGCTTGAAAATTTCATTAAGTCCTTAAATTAGGTGTTTCTAAGTTTTTTCACTTAAGACATAACTTCTAAATTACTTATTAAACTCTTTACATTGCAAAAAGGAAAATATGTTAGTCGCAAACATTTTCCTTTCTTCGTATTTTAGAAATAAATGAAGACAATATGATATACATACATACATATATATATATATATATATATATATATATATATATATATATATATATATATATATATATATATATATATATATATATATATATATATATATATATATATATATATATATATATATATATATATATATATATATATATATATCCCAAAGTAACCACTTATTGCACTTGTGTTACGGAAATAAAGAACAAAAACACTCGGCCTTAAAAATTAATAACATATTAAAGGATTATAGAAATATATCTTCACGCAATTCCCAATACAGGGGTAGACAGAGGTCGAGTCTAGACAATCAAGTCCCTTCGACCCACCTTCCATCGAAGATATTTTCGGGACAACGTGACAGGTGGTGAGCCCGTCGCCGTCTTTATGTCCAAGCCAACGATATTCGTACATAAGTTTTTGAAAAACCCATTGGTACGAGCCTACCAACTGGGGATCGAACTCGGGTCTATTGACTCGAAATTCCGACCATCCAACCACTCGGCTATCGTGACTTAAAGGATTATAGGAATAAGGATTTTCTACATTGATCCTTCTGGGAACCGAACCCGGGAACTCGGAGTTGGCAACACGACGATAAAAAGTGTGCACGCCCCACAACTAAGCAGGCCTTCAATATTGTGGTGATATACCACAGTAGTGGTAGAGACAGATATATTATTCTGCTGAATTCTGATTCAAGCAATATAAAAAAGCGGTCTTCTAAGGTAATACTTTTTTCTCGTTTATGGGGAGGAGGGATAGCGAAATGTAGGAGAAAAAGGAAGGCCAGTAAAAGTCCTCGGCAGGTCAAAGGCCTCTTCTTAAAGAGAGATACGGAATAAACGCTTAGCTCGGCATGCTGATTTGTGATTTATTGTGCAGTACCAGACACTTCGCACCTTATACACTGCTACCCATCACCGGTCTGCTATATTTGGAGATTTCAAGAAAACTCGGCCAACATAACATTCATTGATTGAGAGGCGAAAGGCCGTTCGCCGAATGAGTAAGTGAATATTGTAATTTCTCCTTAACATTTCTGTACATTAGCTAAAATAGCATAAATCTTCACGCATAGTAACCAGAGGAAACTAATCTCCAAGTGCCATGACCCATACATGCCTCTTTCGCTTCTTTCAATCTCCTGAAATCTTTACAGCCTTTCAAAGGTTTACTACTGGACGTAGGCTTGACCTAAAATTTTCCACACAAAACGGTCAGAGATTTTACATTCTAATATGAAACAGTAGCAATGGGACGCGCTACCTGTCCCTTGGTCTCAATTAAGCTTCGGTAAAACGTGGATTGAAAAGACTCAATTGTCTTGACCTCTGTTTACCTCAGTTCTTGAAAAATGCCTGAAGAAAATCACATACACACAACCAGCTTCAGTAAAGACATTTTTTGGGACAACGTGAGAGGAAACGATAAAAATCGTACATAAATTTGAAAAAACACATTGGTGCCTATCATCTGGGGATCGATCTCGGGTCTCACGAATTTAACTCTGTTCATCCAACCACACGGCTATCGTGACATTACGATATAAAAATATTTATTCTTCTATAAATACGAACACAGCATCCGTATACTAGTAGCCGCATTACTCGAAAGTACTCGATGGTTTGATTTGAAATTTTCACATATATTCTTGTGTTCCTACAAAAATTTCAGCTCTTCACTAAAGGAATGAAAGTATAGACGGTATTTATATATACATTTAGTGAAAAGCTGCAATGATTTTTTTTTCAACATAGTTAATATTAAAAGAAAAACAAAAAAGTTGTTGTAATGGTCACTGACAATAGCCCGTCCCCTGGCTATTGACATGTCATTCACCCCTCCCACTCGACACAAATGTCACGTTAGTGGTCTAGAACTGCGTCCCTTCTACATAACTTTTTATGTTTCTTTAGCTTTACTAAGATGAATGACTTTAGTTTGCGTCTAGAACTTTTTGTTAAATAAAAAAGATGTGTTAACTTGCGAGAATTTTTAACAAGATAAAAAATATAATAACTTAACTTATAATATATTAATAATTATTAAAAAATTATCTTCACGCTATTCCTAAGACAGGGGTATACAGAGATCTAGTCTAGACAATTAAGTCCCTTCGACCAACCTTCCACAGAAGATATTTTCGGGACAACGTGACAGGTGGTTAGTCTGTCGCTATCTTAGTGCCAAGTCAAAAAAACAACAATAAACTTGTATAGACACGTATCTTACATAGATAAATACACATATACACATCCATGATTCGAGTACAAACTTCGATCAAGGGTGATCGAAAGGACTTAATAGACAATACCTCTGTCTATTCAGTAGAAGGAAAATGCATGAAAACAGAAAATGTAATGAATATGAATTATTGAATTCGAGTAACACACATTTGTGAATAATTAACTATGTATTAAAGAAAAAAGAGAGGTGTTGAACAATACCCTCGTATCATGGGGATAAAGTGGTTCGAATCCTGCTTTCATAAGCCTGTTAATAATAGACAGGAAAAATTAAAGAACATTTGTCAAGACACGACAACTTCTTTAAAACCATCCAGGAGAAGTGTCAGTGGAAGGGAGTAGAGGCAGGGTTAGACCAAGGGTAGGCATAGACCAAGTAAAGGAAAAACGAAAAAGTGTCGTATGCCAAAGGCCTGGCGTATGACAGTGACAAATGGAAAATACTCCACCCACATGAGGATAACTCATAATTGATGATGATGGATCCTCTAGGGGACGTTGGTAACATTTATCAGAAATTACACATTTTCCGACTCAACGTTCTGTTCTTACGGCTATAAATTTCACAAATGCATATATGAAGGAAAAAGTCATCGTTGGCTTGGATATAAAGATGGCAACAGGCACACCCCAAATCACGTAGTCCTAAAAATGTTTACGGTAAAAGATGGGTTGATAAAACTTAATTGTCCAGACCTCTGCCTACCTCAATATTGGGAAAGGCGTAAAGATAAATATAAAAATCAGAAAATCGAGTATTTGATTTCATCGCTAAGCACTTGATTAATTTAACAACTATTTACTAAAGTCCAAAGTTTCATTTTCGGCTTTTTCTTAGCATAACCGCGGAAAAATACGTCCATACATATATACGTTCATACAAACATACATACGGATAATCACATACATTTATTTGATTCCTAACTATAAGTAGCTTAAGCACTTGCATAATATAATAGGTCACGATAGCCGAATGGTTGGGTGGTCGGAATTTCGAGTCAAGGATGACCCGAGTTCGATCCTCAGGTGGCAGGCTCGAACCAATGAGTTTTTCAAAGAAAAATTAATATACGAATTATTTCGTTAGCTTGGACATAAAGACGGCGACGGGCTCACCACCTGGCACGTTGTCCCGAAAATATCTTCGGTGGAAGGTGGGTCGAAGGAACTTAATAGTTTAGACTAGATCTCTGTCTACCCCTGTATTGGGAATTGTGTGAAGACTTGTATAGTAGAATAAGAAACAACGAATATATCACAAAAACCCAGATACGTGAAAATATAGAAAAATGGTTTTCTACATTGACCCGATCTGGAAACAAACCCAGAACGTCAAAGCATCATGAAAACCGGTGTGTACGTCACTCCTCCACGGGGAGGGTCAAAAGCAGGTGGTTGTTGAGAGGGTGGTTTAATTTTAAGCCGAGACCACACGGTTTACTTGTTTATAATTTAGAGAGCTTCCACAACTTGGCTTTTATGTTCCCATCTAAGCAAATGCAAAAACTAGTTCATCTCTGTAAGTACTTCCCTAACATGTCTCTTACAACTTTGTAACATGCCTCCATTAATCACCCCCTTGACACCTCATTTGTTCCGACCACGCAGGACTGGGGCCGCGTCATTTTAAAATGGAAATAATTTTTTTTATTACTTTGTTTTATTCTTCAATTTATAATATTTTATCTTGTCAAAACCTTTTTATACGGTATTCCCAATACTAATGATACCCGCGGAATTATATGTATATTATTCCGCGAGAAACTAATATAAATTTAATAGGTCTATTAAGATCTTCGTCGAGAAGCGTATAAACCAGCTTTCAAACCCTTGAAACCACTTGTAAATTGTTACGGGTATGGGTTTTTTGTTACCTCCGTTGTTTCTGATTCCATAACACAAGTGCTTAATTTGTTTATTAGTGTGCAGTTTGTATTTATTATTTATTTATTATATCTGTTAGCGCTTGTTAAATAAAAACTTTACACTCTTGTACTGTGTGTGATGTGGAAAAAGTATTATGATTTAAAAAAAAACATTCAGAGCTAGATTTGTGTAAAACTGTAAACGCACTCCTAGCATTGTGAATAGTTGAATTTCGAAATTCCCGTTATGAATATTTATAGTCGGATTTATCCGGATTGTGTTGTTTGCTCGATAAAGCGTCGCTGTTAATGCATGTCAGAAATAAAAAAACGATCAAAAAATGGTAGCTTAAAAACAGTTCAATAATTTATTTTTTACTACTTTGTTAGGTACGATAGCTGAGTTCGAACCCCGGTGGCAGGCTCCTATCAATAAATTCTTTAAAAACTTATGTACGATTTATATCGCCGGCTTGGATATTGAGACGGCAACGGACTCACTATTAGTCACGTTGTCCCAAAATATCTTCGATGGAAGGTGGGTCGAAACGACTTAATTGTCTAGACCTCTGTCTCAGATGGCGTGAAGATATATTATTTATTAATAAAGATTTGAGCATAAATTATTGAATAATATTAGCTGAACATAAGTAACAATTGTTACATAAGTGCCTTTTTATAGGCTTTAAATATTAACATTAATAACATTAAGAATCAACAAATCCATACTTTAACTTTAATTACGTTCTTAATGACTTTCTTTACACCCCAATTTATGGGTGTTAGAAGAGGACAACCATCAACAAAAATACCTGATGAAAACAGTATTTGACGTCTTCCTAGTGTTTTTAAAGATGATGGCGTAATAGGCTCACCACCGTTCACATTATCCCAAAAATAAGGAAAGTAGGTCGAAATGACTTCATCGTTTAGATGTCGGCCTAACCCAGCCAAGGAAAACGCGTGAAGATGTAAAAAGTATTTTCCCTGTCGCCATAACAAAATCCACAGGAATTGAGAAAGAGGGTGATAAATTCCTACGCCAACGTAGGGCGCAACGTATGTATGTTTTTGGTGACATCGATATCTGCACATAAGCAGCTCGCGAGTGTCGTAAAATACAGTGAACACATCGTTATCCTACATGGCGCTATGGAAGTGTCTGCAATCGCACGCATATATACGAGTACCGTTAGAACACTGGCGGAGGAGACGTCCTCCCCAGATCACTAACAGCCGACCTGACGGGTTGTTACCCTTTTCCTGCAGCACTTCGTCCGCAGCGTGTTCAAATGATTAAATTAAAAACTTCCGCAGTTTAATATTAAAAAAGCAGTTGTTATCTGTTCTGTATCTGTTATGTCACGAATTAACATACACACGTTACGTTTCACGTGCATAGCTTCTAATCTAGTTTTTAAACACGCCAAGAAACATTATTTCAAAAAATTTTAACATTCACTTTCATTTTTGACACTTAAATACGAGTATTCATATCCCTACCGGGATTCAAACCCAAGGCGGTGTCACTACAACGCCTCCGTCATCGATCCCATCCGATTTTGAATTCACATTTTTTTTTATTCGCAAACAGAAAGCAAACAAACATTAAGTTCAAAAGAATTATTTTTGTTTTAGACTTTTCCATTGTTAAAATTGTTCCCGTAACAACAACTTAATACAAGAGATCCTGAAACTGAAAAATTCACCTCGAAGTTTCCGTTCGCAATTATTTCAGAAGGTAAATGTTTGCTACCAACTTTAACTTTTTGTTAAACGTTTTTGTTTGCTTACATAAATTCATAATATATTTGTTGCCGAACATTATAAAATATTTACATCTCGTTAAACATTACCTTTTTAGTTAAGGAAACTAAAATGAAACAGTGAATAATTATAATAAATATAAATTAAACCCGGATACGCTTCGCTGAGGCGACCGGTTGTTTAATTATTAAAAATAATAACTAAATTAAAATGAGAAATTTAAAAAACAAAATGACGTGTCAGATTCGAACTCGTGACCTGTATCGTAACGTCGTGACGCCTTTAACTCCGAGCCACCGTGTGCTATACGCATCAGTTAAAATTCTAATATATCTTAGGGACGTCGGCGATATCTGACAGAAATTATTCCAACTTCTAACTTGTTATCCGTAACTTTACAGCTATGAAGACATTCATACGATAACACCATCTGCACCTTTATCTGTTGCGTGTGACCCTTTCTATTGTTGGATTTGAGAATTTCCCGGTAGTAGAGCGTTTTCCACACTATGGCAGATGTCACGGGTTCGAATACCGTCCATGTCAGTTGGTTTTGTTAAGTTTCCCATCTTCCAATTTGATAACAAAATATCCAGCATGATTTACATTATTTAAAAATCAGTATAGAGGCTGTCCAAAGTAATAATAATATCAGCAATTCTACTTGGTATCTGTAAAAATAGTATAATTTAAAGGTAGCAGCAGAAATAATATCATTTGTTAGACAAATTCGATAACATTAATGTTTTTAAGAAGATTTATTCCGTCACCGTGAATTTTCAACTTCTGAAAAACGAATGAACCTTGAACACCCAGACCAGGGAAAATGTTGAAAAAGTAGTTTACTACATTTCTCCGTACGCAAATCGAACCCGCGACCTCAGAGCTGACGATACCATAAAACGTTGCGAACGATGGCCATCCACGGAGGTTGTCCAATGAAAATATGAAGTACAGTTTTTTTTTACCCAAGTACATTAATTACCATACGCACACATACATACAGGCGCGTACAGCAAGTCACACATCGAAAAAAGCGCTTAAGTGTTACGTTATTCAGCATTTCCGTTACCATTTTCCGCTGAAATATTCCGGCGTGTTAGTATAGCTTTTTTATTCGTTGCTCGCAATTATTTTGTACAACCCAATTATTTTTAAGCGTTCATCAAATTAAAAGTTTTTTTCAAAATGTTTCTTGCCTTTTTTTCCACATCATGAAAACGTGCCTAAATTAAATGCTTTAATTACTATACTTTTATTAAAATTTAATAAAAGTGTAGTAATTTCTTTTCCTTTTTTCCTTTTTTTATAAATAAATATGTATAGATAGTGACAACATCACATACATTGCTCATTGGTATGAGACCCGAGAAAATGTAAAAAAATATTAACCCGACCGGAAATCGAACCCAGGACCTCAAGATGCGACAACTTGAAAACCGGTGTTTACACCACTCGTCCACGGTCGCCATTAACACTAATAGTACTGTATTCAAATTTCAAATAAATACTATACACCTATGCCTATACTATTTACGAGGACTATTGTCCCTCACGGGGTAGCCAGAGAAAACAGATTGCAAGTGCGATTCTTACCATACTTACATACCTCTTTCGCCTGTTCTGCTTCTTTTTGAGCAGGAGAATTTCATATTGACGACAACTTTAATTAACTTTGTAAATTAAGACTCGATTTTATTTTCACTAAATGCCCTTTTTCTGTGCCTAAATAAGAGTGACGCTGCCTTCGAAGTTAAGTGTAAACATTTGCCTGGTGATGAATGTTTCTCAGTGAAAAATAGATGTTTATCTAAGTACATTGTATTATTGGATTGGACACAGAGACACTAATGGGCTTACCACCTACCACGTTTCCCCAAACAGGCTTCGGTGAAGAGCGAGTCGAAGACACTTCACTGTCTAAATCTCTGTCTACAGAATGCATGAAGATAAAAAGCTTTTGATGTCAGAACCTTCGCTTAAAATTCAAGAAGTGCTGATTACTAAATGATATGTTGGTGTTGCTGAATAGTCTAAGAATGTCTTGATAAAAGACATTATTAGACTACATAATAGTAATATGCATAATATAACATACATATATATAACATACATGCATAATATAGTACTTTTAAGTAGTATGCATTAGTACTTAAAAGTAGTAAGTATCCTTTTAAAAATTACTAATTAAAAAAACTGCTTTTAATATATCTATCGGAGCTGACTTGGCTTCATATAATCATGAACTGACAGGCAGAAACTCAAAAAGCTATTAAAGTAGTAAGAATATGTACGTTAGGGCATTGATTATATTTATTCAACGCCGTTTTCTGTTTCTATATTGTTTTCATCACCACTGCGTTATCGAAAAGCTTAACACTTATCAAAGATCAGTGGGTAGACAGAGGTCTAGATTATTAAGACCTTTCGACCCACTTTTCAGTGAAGTCTACTTCGGACAACTTGACAATAGAGAGTCTGCGTCTCCACAATGCCCAAGGCAACAGTACAATATAGTTACATATATTAAAATTCATACATAAATATTAATTTCGACTTCTTATTTCAAAGACAGGGTCACTACAAACTAGGCTAAAGCTTTATAAATACTATTTATGTCAGTTGAGCTATGATCACAAGTGACATAAATAGTTTTATAAGAGTTAAGCTGTCTGTGTGCTGTTTAATCCAGTTTCATTACCAAATTGTTTGGTTATTGCCATACACAAATAGATCATATCGTAATATAAATTAAATGTATAAATAGAATAAAAAAGAAAAAAAAAAGTCACGATAGCCGAGTTGTTGGGTGGTCGGAATTGCAAGTCGTCAGACCCGAGTTCGACCCCAGGTGGCAGTACCAATGAGTTTTTCAAAAAACTTATGTACGAATTTCATCGTTGGCTTGGACATAAAAGACGGCGACCGGCTCACTACCTGTCACGTTGTCCCGAAAATATCTTCGGTGGAAGGTGGGTCAAAGGGACTTAATTGTCTAGACTTGTCTACCCCTGTATTGGGAATTGCGTGAAGATATTTTTTTTTATTTTTGACAACACAGTAACACAATGACAGTAACACAAACACCTATACTCAAGACAATTAGTTTTCTATATTCTTACATAATTATGATTCGTTTTATATTTTCAAACTCTGTAAAAAGTTTCATCGTCCCCTCATAAATGCTCCTCTCTTCTGTGACGTCTCATTTATCCTGCCTGCGTATGGCGAGGGCTGCTCTCGCATAGTACAAAAAAATATAACGAAAATTTTCCTGTTCATTTCGGTGTCGACATGTTTATGGTCTAATTTTTTTCATATAGTTCTCAATATTACCGCTTAATAGTCTATTCAGTAGTAAACATGACTCCGAGGCTTGGGGTTGCGATTTCGATCTATATGTTTATTCTATGTTCACATAATTCCAAGTACTGAGGTAGGCAGTGATTTAGACAATGAAGCTACCCGCGAAGCTTATTCGGGACAATGTGGAAGGTGGTAAACCTATCGCCGTTTTAGTTTCCAAGCTTATTTACTTACATACATATTTTTTTTTTTTTACATTATAAGCTAGCGTTTAACGATAATCCCACCTGATGGTAAGTGGCGATGTAGTTTTTGTTGGTAGGCAGACTAGCTTAGAAAAAGCCTATTCACTCTTCTCTTGAAGACACCCACATTGTAATCGGACGGAAAGACTGATGCAGGCAAATTATTCCAGTCCTTTGCTGTACGCATTATGAACGACGCAACAAAACGCTTCGTCCGAATGCAGGGTATATCCACAACAAAAGGATGGAAACCCGCCGTTCGTCTTGTTGTCCGATGATGGAAAGGGGAAGGGGGAATTAACTCATGTAATTCCTTCGCACACTCTCCAAAATGTAACCTGTAGAACACCGAGAGACTGGCCACCCGACGTCTGTGTTCAAGACTGGACAAATTGGTAGTAATCAAGTCAGGATCACCGATTAGCCGCTTGGCCCGTCCCTCCACCGAGTCCAAGGCTGCCAGTTGATATTTAGGAGCTCCAGCCCATGTGTGGCAGCAGTACTCTACAGCCGACCCGACCTGAGCTTTATATAGGGTCAGAAGCTGTCCCGGAGTAACGCCGCACTTTTGCTAGTACTCCCAATCTCCTAGCAGCGGCTTTAGGCTTAGACTCAATGAACCGCCCAAAGTTAAGGTTTGCCGTGATCTCGACTCCTAATAACTGGAGGCGGTCGGTGTATTCCAGAGATACATTCTGAAATTTAGGACCCAAGATGAACTGGCTCCTTTTGGCGGAGAACAGACACGCTTGCATTTTGGTGGCATTGAATCTCACAAGATTGGTGTTGCCCCAGTTGGAAACTGCCTGTAATGTAAGATTCATACGCTCTGCCATGGCCTCCCGAGCAGACTGTACTTGATCCTGTCTGGCCTGAACACGCGCCAGATATCTCTTCACAACTGTGCTATCATCTGCTTACCCAGAGAGACCGGGCTCGAGCAGGTCGTTTATGAGCAGCAGAAAGAGAGTTGCGGACAGAACAGACCTTTGAGGAACTCCGATATTAATCGCCATAGCCTCCGACGAGCAGCCGTCAATAACGACTCGCAAAGACCGTTCCCGCAAAAAGTCTTCTATCCAGGTTAAAAGTGCAGGGCATATACCATATGAAGGAAGCTTATTGATAAAGCTAGCATGCCAGACTCTGTCAAAAGCTTTCGAGACATCGAGCGAAACCGGGAGTGCTTCACCACTGTTCTCGAAGGCCTCACCCCATAGATGTGTGATATACACTAAAAGGTCCCCAGTCGACCGATTTCGGCGAAACCCGTACTGTCGATCGCTAAGGAGATCGTTATGTTCTAAGTATGCCAAGAGGTGCGAGTTCAATATACGCTCCATATTCTTACAGAGTATGGAGGTAATCGAAACAGGTCGATAATTGACAGGGTCAACACGGCTACCTTTTTTGGGCACGGGCTGCTCATTAGCAAGCTTCCAGGATTTGGGCACTATTCCAGTCTTCAAGGACAGGCGATACAAGCGTGTCAGAAAATACATAGATTAATTATTTACATAGATAAATATCTATAGAGTACGCACCTTTGTTTACATCACACAAATGTTTGCCACTAGTAGATTTCTCACCCAACCCTTGGCTTCAATGGCAGGATCGTATCTCGGCTATCTGAATATCAAATGCTATTTATCCATATAAAATGTTATACCCCTTTCTTAATATTTTGACAGTACGAAGAAGTATGAGATTTGATACAGTTAAAGTTTTAGCGCAGAAGGAATGCGCAAACCTTCAATTTATTATTTACTTTGACATTAATTGCTGTAGTCTGTTGTTAAACAGTCTTATAAAGTAGGCATTTAGGCTAGACAAATTCTACTATTATTTCGCTAAATAAATAGAATAGGATAAATACATACATATATAGGGACAGCATCACATACATTGCTGTGATCCCAAAGTAAGCAGTTTTAGCACTTGTATCATAGTATCAGTAACAACGAAGGTACTGCAAACACTCAAACTTGAGAAAATGTAGAAAAAGTGTTTTCTGTATTGACCCGACCGGAAATCAAACTCGGGACCTCAGAGCTGGCGACACCATGAAATCTAGTGTGTGGGCCACACGTCCATGGAGGACGTCCTCACAATTTCCCTCCCACAGAGGTGTGCAGTAGCTCTACTGAATGCATTACACGAGCACTACACTGTACACCACGACTACTAGTCTGATTGCTCGATGATGCCTAGTTGCGAAACACATGTTGCTGATGGTAGCGTGTTTACCTAGTGTCGTATGTAGTGACTGAGTGATAGTGAATTATGTAGAATTATGTGGTGGTAGTATATTATGTACACTTAGTGCAAGCCTCTGTTGTAGCGAAGTTGGTGCTCTTCTGGTCTCCTATCAATGTATTATTTGCCATTATAATTTTGTAATTATATCTCTATTAGTAAATGTCAATTAAATTTCGATCACCGAACAAGTCAATAAGTGTACATATTTTCAACAAACTGAGGATCCTAATACGAAGAAGACTTCGGCAATGATTCAAATATTACTAGTGTTTCCTCTGTATGTTCTTGTTTTTTAATAATAATTACAATAAACACATAGGGGAACATCTGATCACCCAGATTCGAGACAATGTAGAAAAAGAGGTTCTCTACTTTGGCCGGTGCGGGAATCGAACCTCAGAGCTGGTGACATCATGAAAACCGTACGCGACTCGAACACGGATGTCGTCATTTACTTCAAACACGAAATATGTACCACTCGGTAACAACGTAATACGTAAAATAAATAAAACATAAGCATCCCTACATTCCTTCCACTATAGCAAGAAGCGTACGTGCGCTTTCTGGATTGTTCTCGAAAACGAGTATTTTCTCATGATATCCTGTTTCACCTGTGTGACAAATCCGTACTGAATTTCTAAGATCCCAAATGTGCGCTTACAATATACGTGCTTTGAATGAAACAAACACTTCGCTGTACAGCCCGAATGTGTAAAGAACACAAGACAGTTTAATGAAAGAGGATTATAATGTAACGTACAGATAAATGTTTTATAAACTTCTATCTTATCAGAATGAATAAATACGTGCATAGATAGGGACAGCACAAACATTGCTCTGCTATCAAAGGAAGTAGCAAACTATTTGTATTGTGTAATTGGAATCAATGATGTTACCACAATTACCAAGACTTTAGACAATGCAGATCAGTTAGGCGTTCTGTTATCTCTGGCTACCCTGTGAGGAACTGTGAAGATAAATAAGTACAAAAATGGATAGAACATGTAACAAGTAATTAAAAAAAAATTCGTGTAATTTTCCTTTAAACTCGACTTCATATTCCTCTTCATTACTCACTAAATATTCGGTAAATAAAAGAAAATAACATAGGTACCTACGTTTATGAATAAAAATTAAGCTTCTACGCAAGTGTATATAATAAGCGAAGTATAGACAGGAATTTCCAGGAATTCGCAAAATAAAGTTACTTTTTTTTTTAATTTCGTTATGGTTTATTATTTTTGTGTGATGTTTGTAATATGTCAAATAAATTTTTGTGTAACTTTTTATTTATTAATATTTATCGCACCAAAATTTGTACAAAAGTCGAGCTTAATGCTACACTGCATTGTATGTCGGTTAACCAATGTATACTACATTATACTCCGGGACTACGATATTCATAAAATAATATAAATGGAATAAAAAAACACATCCCTAATCAGAGAATAATCGATTTGGAACATGAGTGTGACAGCAATTAGCGCCAATCGTGATAATTGTGTACGGAAGTACCCATTAGCAGCACATTCAGAGCTTTATATTATGCTTACTTGCAAACTGTTCGTTGTAATTACTTGGTTCTAATCCAGCAAAGGCACTTACGGTAGAGAAAATGTTATGAACTTATTATTATTTTTATCTTCACGCATTTTCCCATATTGGGGAAGGCAGAGGTCTAAATGATGAAGTCCTTTCGACCAACCTTTCACCTGTTTATTTCACCAACTATTAATATTTATCACACAAATATTTGTCCCTATCGGGACTCGAATTCCCAACCTTTAGCTTCGATAGTGAAATAGGGTCGTTAACAAAATTTTATCGAGTTAAATCCGTAAACAATAAACCTGTCCCATAAGATGTTTTCGGTGAAAGGTTGGTCGGAACGACTTCATTCTTTGGACCTTTGTCTACCCCATTATTCAGAATGGCGTGAAGATTTTTTTGTTTCGTTTTTAAATTTACACCAAAAGCTTATTGTTAGTTATTCCATAGATTAATGGAAACCATAACAGCAGGTAACGAATTTAACTCATTCAGAATTAGAGACAGACGCAATGGGGGACTTGTGATAGTCGTATGTAGAATTGTTGCATGCCAATTGCATCTGTAAATTGGCAAAATTATAAATTGTATAACGATGTGGTGCACAAATGTATAAATTATATAAATATATTAGCAGTTTAGTTTGCTTGCGGTTTAATATTTAATTTGGGATCTTAATTATTTTTCTAAAATAAAAGAACGCCTTAACACCCGCTATCTGCTAGTGAAAGTGCCATTAAAATCGGACTTGATGTTCCAGAGATTAGCACACTTACAAATTTAAAAATATTTTCAATGTAATTACCGATTTTTATGTCTGTGTAAAGTTACTTTAGAATACATAGATAATCCAATTTTATTTACATGTATGTATACATTACAAATATATTCAATATTTGTTTGATCTGTAGTGTCCCATTACTAGACAAGGCTATATATATTATATATGCATGTTCTTAAAACTTATTAATTTCTAAAGACATAAGTGCACGTAGTTACTTTATTTAATTATATTTTTAAAAAGGGTTTCGACTTAGGCAGAGTTTATCATTAATAAACATTTATTAATAAAAGCATGCAAAAATGAATTTTAAAGCTATGTTATTTCCAAAGATTTTAAACACGAAAAAATCAAGCAAATGTTTCTAAATCATGAAACCAAAGGTGCAAAAAAACTATCGGGACGATTTTGCCTATGTTTAAGAACTTGTTGTGTGTCAGGCCCACATTGGCGGGATTAGAACCCGCATCCTCAGCTTCTACCAACTAGGCTATCGTGTCTGCTATTCTGATTGATTTTTATTTTACAAATGATCGTGTTAAATTACGTAGATTAAACGTGCGCGAAATCGAAACCGGACACCTTTCGTTTGTTTTATAGAAGAAAACTATATTAAATTATCCGATACAAATTATTTAGTTTTCTGAAGTGGTGAAGTTTGCAAAAGTTAGTTGTTATTATTAAACGATTCCACGCTCGAGCACTTTCAAGGGAAAAGACTTAAGTTTAAAGTTGAGGAGATTGTTGTTAAGTTGGACAGTGTAAGCTCAAATCTGAAGTAATCTAACTTAGGTGCTCTCGAATAAGCACGTAGTGTAGTGGATGCGAAGTTTGTTCTCTATAATTGGATTAGTATGGGCATGCTAAAGTATAAAATTTCTCACGCATCTCCAAGTTTAATTCATAATGCTAAAATAAAAAAAAATATCTTCCCAATAGATAGATAGATAGTCGTTTCGATGAACTTTCCATCGGTCGCATTTTAGGTACAACATAACAGGACAGGACAGCCTGTCGCTGTATTTATTTAAAATCTAACGATATAAATCGTACATAAGTTTTTGAAAAAACCCTGTAGTATGAGCTTGTCACCCGGGTATCAAACTCCGGTCTCTTCACTCCAATTCTAATAACCCATCCATATAAATTATAAAAATACAGCATCCGTATGTTTGTGGCTTAAAAACTCAAGCAGAAGAGTCTAAGTTGCAAGGCAAGTGCGTCAACTCTGTGTACGAGTGACGTACATACAGGTTTCCATGTTATCGCCAATCCTGGGAATCTAACAAAGAGCTGAAGCTCTTTGTTAGATTCCCAATCGTGTTTATCTAGAAAAGCACTTTTTTTCCATTTTCATTCTGGGTTTTTTTTTGATGCCTATGATCCGTATTCCATATTATATATTACGTAACACAAGGGCTAAGCTAAGCGTACTTTAGAAAGAGAGCAATGTTTTTGATGTTGTCTCTATCTATTTATGTATGTAATTCTAAAGTACTACTAATAATGTTGCAAAGAACCTTTCTATGCGGCAATGTTTGGGGAGCCTGTCCAGCAGTGGACTTTTGAAAGGCTGCTATGACGGTAATGATCTGGCTAACCCAAAGCAATGCGTGGTCGGGCTTTGTTAGTTTAAGGTCTTTTAATAAATACTTTATTTACAGAAACAAAATTATGTTAATATTTACAATACTTATTAACTAAAAACTACTATAATCGTCCGACTTACCAAGAAAGCTGGCTGCGTTTCCAAGTTTAAGTTGGATGTATTTTATGCGTCTTCAAGAATATAGTCATTGTTTGGTCCTAAATATTTCACAAAGCTTATATGGGACTATTTAAAAACCAGAAAAAATAAAAATATATATTCACGCCATACGTCAACATAGGGGTACATAGGGGTATACAACAAATGTCTATAAAATTAAGTTCTTTCGTGCTCTATTCTACCGAAGATATTTTTTGGAACAATAAATAAAATTTGATAAGTGCTGAGTCTGTCACCGTCCTCATGTCCAACCAACGACATAAATCGTACCAGTTTAAAAAAACAAATTGCTACGACCCTTCCACCTGGGGATCGAACTAAGGTCGCTCACTCGAATTTCCATCACCCGACCACTCCACTATCGTGACTTCACAATAGCATGACAAAACGACATAAAAAACGAGCGCAGCGAAGATTAAGAATTGGATGAAGATCGAGAAATTAAGGACGACTTGAAAATAAATTTAGGAAGTAATTTTCCCTATAACAGAATATTAGAAGAAAAAAATTGGAACCATTCTGTTGTATTCATGGAATAAACAGAGCTTTTCCTTTCCGATAGCTAACACTTGACAGTAGACTCTCCTTAAATTATATTTCCAATAAAATAAATAATATAAATATAAAGTAAGCGAATAATTTAAAAAAGGAAAATCATTATTAAAGTAATTGCTTATGTCCGCACAAATGTTGTAATTTTACATTTAACCCCTTTCATATTTAAATAGGTCGCTACAAAGAATGTGGAGACGTGAATTTCATTATATTCCGAAAATTAAATTTACTGCCAACCCTGTGAACCCTCTCTTCTTTAATTAACTTACGCATTTTCCCATGTAAAACTCTAATAGCATTGTCGTACTAAATGACAAAGGTTCTTCATGTGAATATATTTTTAATACAAAACTGGCGAAGTTAGTGGCCTTAGTAATTAAGTTTCTTCAACCCATTTTTAGCCACGATAGCCGAGAGGTCGGGTGATCGGAATTCGAGTCATGAGACCTGAGTTCGATCCCCATGTGGCAGGCTCGTACCAATGAGTTTTTTCAAAAACTATTTATGTACGATTTATATCGTATGCTTGGACATAAAGATGGCGACAGGCTCAACACCTGTCACGTAGTCCCAAAAAATCGAATTAATTGTCTTAACCTCAGTCTACCCCAGTATTGGGAATTGTGTGAAGATCAATTTTTCATCGCTGCTTATTTTGGTACAGTCTGACAGGTAATGGAACAATATATGAGTAGTTACATATATATCTCACATAAACAAATAAATACCGACGACAAGTAAAACATTCATATTCATCACACAATCGTTTGCCGAGCGGGACATGAACCCCTCAGCATTGAAGGCAGGTTTACAACCAACACATCTATCGAGTATACTGACACATTGATACATACATACATATGTTTATAACACTTGATCAACATTATATGTTCATGATTTAAGAAGTTTTGATTTAAATATACCCAATACTTGCGCTTTCTAACTCTTAAGCTAACGTTTAGTAAAGAAAAGTTTCAACTTGAAGCTGAAATGAACGTAGTGCTCACTGCGAAGTGGAGGACTACTTTTAATTAGCAGTGAAGTGAAGTACTTCACCTTACTTCACTGCTAATTGAAAAACACGATTCGTTATACATCATTATCATAATGATGCTTGTTACTTACCTCAAAATTAAAGTGGATAAAATTGAGAGAACACTCAAACGCTTTGATATTATTGATATCATCTTTTGCGATATCTGTTCATCGATGTTTATGCGAATAATATCAAACTGGAAAACTTGTAGTAATACCTCATATTTAAGCAGGGACCCGAGTTCGATCCCCAGTTGGCAAGCTCGTACCAATGGGTTTTTACCAGTTGGCTTGGCCATAAAGACGGCGACAGACTCACCACCTATCACGTTTCCCGAAAATATCTTTGGTGAAAGGTGAGTCAAAGGTACTTAATTTTCTAGACTAGACCTCTGTCCTTTATTTATTTATTTACGTATAGCTCTAACAAAACAATAATGACCCTCCTACAAAGTGGCGACATAGTTTTTCATAGCCTATTTTAAAACTAGTAAATCGAAATAGTCATAATAACACTAGTATCGGGTTTCCTGCATATCCTTTTTTTTTGATGCACATAAAGATGTCTTTTTAAATCATATTTGAAGCTTGAAATTGACGTTATGAAAAGCGTCATTTAAAGGATGTTCAAAGGATGAACATTGATTTTCTTCGTATTTATAGTCGTTATCATTACGGACTCTATTTGGCCTCACTCCAGCAATAACAAAGGGAAAAGAAACTACCTATTTGGCACGAAAGCCGATACCCAACGCTTTTATCGATAATGACTTTTTCTCGTATATAATCACGATAACCGAGTTGTTGGGTAATCGGGATTCGAGTCAAGAGACCCGAGCTCGATTCCCAAGTGGTAGGTTTACCAGTGAATATTTTCAAAACATATGTACGATTTATATCGTCGGCGTGGGGCGATGGCAAGCTCACCACCTGTCACGTTGTTCCAAAAATGTTTGTACCCTTGTAGACATCTTTTTAACTAAGCAGTGAACTGGCTATATGCATCTCGCTATGAAGAATTGCTTGAATTTATTTTAAAAGAGAACTATTAATGCTAAATATAACATAACTGGTATTCTTGTCAATCACTTCACCTAAGCTAAGACACAATCTGGAGTGGTTCACAACAATAGTCGAATGGAGGACTCAAACCTGCTACGTTTCACAGTAAACACCCTTAACAATTAGACTATTGACACTTTAAATAAGAAAGTTGATGGCAATCGTTGTTCTAGGAGACTTTTCATCTTTGCCCATCAACGGTCATCTTAATTTTGGTCTCATTGGCCATTCATTTGGTTTTGTTTTCGTAAATGTTCAACTATCAACTGCTAGTAGCCATAGCAGTTTTCACTCTTCAGCGCCTGTTCGGTCAGCAACGTAAAGAAATGGATAGTAAATTTCCACAATAAAACCTCCATATACCATTTTTCTACGCCATTCCCAATACTGCGATAGACAATGGTCTAGCCAATTAAGTATTTTCAAACCACCTTTCACCGAAGACTATTTTTTTGGGAAATCGTGACTGGTAATCCTGTCGTCGCCTTTATGTCCAACGAGTCGTACGTACGTAACGTTTAAAAAAAAACCATCGGTCCACCACTTGGGGATCGAACTCGGGTTACATGACTCGAATTACGATCACCCAAACACACGGCTATCGTCACTGATAAGCATTCAGAGCATTCGATTTAGTCTTTCTTGGCATCTTTACGCAATTTAAACTAGGGGTAGGCAGAGATCTAGAAAATTAAGTCCTATCGAGTTTCCACCTCTTTTTAAGACTATGTGACAAGTTAGTATATCATCACTGTTTGTCTAGTTTCAAGTAAAGATAATTTTATATTTGTTTTCCGAACACAGATTCACTTTCTTAAAAACAGAAAGATTGTCAACGTCCCCAAGGAATAAACGGCACAGAAGCAATTTGTAAAGGAAACAGAATTACTTTGGCATTTTGCCTGAGCTATACAAAACAGTTATAAATCGTTTGTTCTAAAAACGCTTTACGTTCAAGAAATTATAGCATTTCTCTATTATTTTTATCTTTTTTTGCTTTGGGTAGGAAGGAAGAGTTTTGTGTACAAAAAAAAAATCAATTGACAATTGATTTTTTTTTCTTGTACACAAAACTTTCCAAAAATACCAAATTACAATTCGGCAAACGAGCAGCACCATTTAATATGCTAGGTTTCTGGTATATTATTAGTAGATGTAAGTCACGATAGCCGAGTGGTTGGGTGGTCGGATTCGGTTCGATCCCCAGGTGGCGGGCTCTTACCAAAGGGTTTTTCAAAAATGTATGAATGTATGAATTATATCGTTAGCTTGGACATAAAGACGGCAACGGGCTCGTCACCTAGTACGTTGTCCCGAAAATATCATCGGTGGAAGATGGGTCGAAGGGACTTAATTGTCTAGACTAGACCTTTGTCAACCCCTGTATTGGGAATTGCGTGAAGATATTTATATTTATTTATTATTAATAGAGTACTATGATTCATATTCTTCACACAAATGTTTGACAGTTGCAACCATTTGAAGGTAGGCTATTGGGTCGTCTTTTTCCAACTATGCTATTTCCAACACTAGAGTCCAGACAGTGGTCCAGACAATTAAGTCCTTTCGACCCACCTTTTACCGAAGACATTTTTTGAGACAACGTGACAAGTGTTGCTTGTCACCGTCTTTTAAGTCCAATTCAAGGATGTAAATCGTACATAAGTTTCGATAAAACTTATCGGTACGAGCCTAAAACCTGGGGATCGAACTCTGGTTTCTTTACTCGATTTCCAATCGGCTATTGAGACTTTATGAAGATTAATAATATCTATTTTCACAATGCGAAATCTATTCATCCCGGTACGGAAGGTAGAGTGAACACGTATTAACCTTTGATCTCTCAACTAGAACATAGTTACAAATCCATAATATTTACTGAATACCGATATTAGATTACTCCATCCTATCAAAGATTTAACTCGAACGTTTCCCTCTACTATGTAACTCTTTACTCGATTACGAATATCAAATTATAAAGCGAGCCAGTCCTTTATTAAATTGGTAAACGTGTTCACTCTGGAGGTAATCTAACTTCTGTCTGAACTAATATCTGATTGAGAATTGTTATTCGAAGCGTACAATAGCAAACCCGATTTGAAACTGTTACGATGTAATTAATTTAATCTTAGAAAGTGTTTGCATTTTTTTATATCTTCTCGTATTTTCTCAACGATAAGGTAGACAGAGGTCTATTATTCGGGCATCGTCGTCACCTATTGAGTCTTTGGGAGCACCAAAGCCTATCGCCGACTTAGTGTCCTATGTTGAGTGTGTGTGTGTGTGTCCTGTGTCCAAATTGCGGAGCTTGACGGTCATTGCGAATACGGCTTTATAGAGACGCATGTAGTGTATTTGCCTTCCTTTTTCTCTTATATCTCCTCCCCTTTCTTTTCTCCACATATAGGAAAAAGTATTACCTCAGTAGGCCGAGATTTTAATATTGCTTGAATCGTTTGATTATAAAGAACAATTTGATATTCTACCACTGTGACATATTACCAAATTTTTGACGGCCTCATTGATTGAGTGACGTACACGCTGTTAATCGAGGTGTCGCCAGGTTCGATTCCTGGTCGGATCAATGTAGAAAACAACTTTTTTTTTCATAGTCTCAGGTCTGGGTGTTTGCGGTACGTTCGTAGTTTCTGATTACATATTACAATTGAGTAAGCTGCTTACTTTGGGATCAGAGCGATGTGTGATGTTGTCCCTATCTATGCATGTATATATTAGACATATACAAATACATAAAATAAGTAAATAAATATCTTCACGCAATTCCCAATACAGGGGTATACAGAGGTCTAGTCTAGACAATTAAGTCCCTTCGACCCACCTTACACCGAAGTTATTTTCGGAATATCGTGACAAGTGTTGAGCCCGTCGCCGTCTTTATGTCCAAGCCAACGATATAATTCGTACATAAGTTTTTGATAAACCCAAGGGTATAAGCCTCCCACCTGGTGATCGAGCTCGGGTCCAACCACTCGACTATCGTGACATCTACAAAAACATCTACAAATAGAGTACAAATATATTCATCACAAAATTATTTTCCTCTAGTGGGCAATCTATTCACTAGGCTATTGAGTAACAAATGCTACTTTTAATTTGTATACATTTCAAAAGCAAACAAAATTCCGTCGTCAAAATTATAAATTAAAATTAGATATCCTACATAAAGTTAACCTAAATGAAACTTCATTTTCAAACAAGGGCCGAAACTCCTTAAAGCAAAATTAAAAAGTACAAAGTAATAACTTCAAGAGTAGGCAGCGGTCCCGAGCCGACGCACTTTTGAGTGTTGTTTTGTAAAACTCGAGCACAACCCTAGTAAACTTCACTTCGTACTTAATATTGCACCGGTATGGGCAAGTGCAAGGAAGAAAGAAAGAGAAATACTTTATTTGCTGCTACAATACCAATACTTGGTACAAAGAATAGAAAAATGGGACTGATATCTTATATTTATGTAAAAAATTAAATTAATTACACATTTAAATAAAACAATTATGAAAGGATTTCATTAAGTTTTATTTAGCTTTTTAAACTTCCCGAAGTTTTGTGTTCTTTATAGCACCCATGGTCACGGGGTCTGAGGTCTTGGACATCCTGTTGTCATATCTAACTTTGAAGGTAGCCGTTGGGCAGCTGTAAAGCACTCGAAACAAAAATTTACAAAATTCCGTTAAAACGAAATTCAAAGTTTTAATTTTGTCAGCATAAAAAATCTTTTTATGTAAGAAAAATGGTAAATTAGTAAATATCATAACATTAAACGTGCTATTATTCACACATGAAGGCCTGTAAAGTCTACCGCAGAACATTTACGAAGAGAGGTTTTGCCATAATGATCATCCTCGGCAAGCGGTTTTGCGATTGTTATGTGTTGTGTGTTTGCAAGTCATTGGCATTGCATCTTGAACGCTGCTGCCCGTCCCTGGTTGTTGTCCCAGGAGTTGTATTTTGATATGTTTTTTTGATGACTATCCCGCTATCTACCAGTAGTCATCAAATTCTTTATCATTCCTTTATCAAGGATTATCCCTTAAGAGTCTCTTACGATACCTAAGAGAAGTATACCATATCATATATATATATATATATACCATATCTTTATTCATTAATATTCAACGTACGTATTAAAATGTTAATAAAGAATATTATAAAATATGAGAAAATAAGTATTATTTTTAAATAAATAAGGCTTTACAATAAAGAGTTTAATGATTATAAATCAATGATAGAATTACATCAGTTGTATAACTATTTCGATTTATTAGTGGCAAAATATATAGTTTGATATAGCCATATCAAACTATGTCGCAACTTGGTAGGTCCTTATTATTTTCTTATAACTATACAGCGTTACGCTGCTCAAATATGAAGTATTGATACAAGTTTTCAATTGGTGTTCTTATCTATGTATGTATGTTTCATTTGTAGTTCGATCTACATCTGTAAGGGATTATTATACGCTTATCTATTACCATTTAGCTAAAGAAATAACTTTAAAACTTTATTAAAAATATATTTATTTGTCTCAATTGTAGCTGACAAAATTTGACATACTTAAAAAAATACGATAAGCTGTCCGAGTTCCCATAAGGTAAGGTAGGTCTGAAAATCAGTGTCGAGTTATCCCGACTACAACTGAGTTCGATCCATGTCGTGGTCGTATGCTGCAGCACGGATTGTCGTATTTGTTATTTTAGTTACATAATTTATTATGAGGTTACTTTAATATTCACTTTCGTTATTTTATTTTACATTGTATTCGGTCCACAAATAAACTAATTTCTTTCTTTCTTTCTTTCATTTCGGTATTCAAGAACTATTTAGCCAAAGTCATCTCTTGTGACTCCTGCAGAAACAGAAATGGCATGTTGTGTTAGTTAGTTACTATACGTAGCACCGACCCTCCTCTCCCCCCGCAGCCGTATTAGCGGTGAGACCCCCGCTAGAGTCGCGGTGGATAGCGACTAAGGCAAAACACAATATAAAAACTCCGCAATTCCACATAGGCTGTGGTCAAACAGACAACACGCGTCCGCAGTTGGCCGACCAAGCTCACTTGAAGCAGCCACCTCGTGCCGGCGATAACCCTGCTAAGTTAGGCCGGCCATGTGGGTTCCTCTTAGTTCACCGTAGGTGTCCATGCCTCAGTTACTAAGCCCCGCCGCCAATATAATTCAGGAATCCGGTCAGATAAAACTCCAGCCTTATGATCCCAACTAAATCAGTATCACAACTTATTATACTATTGTTTTGATAACAAACATACCGAAGTGTTATTGATTTAAGCCTTCAACACTATCAGGTAATAAATAACCACTATTAAAGCGCAATAAACATTGTGTTGGCTCGCGGATGCCATTTTACTAAGTCGGTAAAGCCTCGCAGGCTATAAACAGCCCTGGGCTATAAACAGACCTATAAATAAACGACTCAAGGACATGAGTTTTGGTACAATATTAACTACCTTACTTAGCCTTTAAAAGTATACTGCAAGTCATAGGCGTCTCCCGTAAGGAGGGTTTGTTACTATCGTCACATTTGGCAAATCACCATATTTCCATCTGGTATTGGTTATTGTTATCCTGCCATCTATCGTTGGATATTGCCTATATATATTATATGGTTGGATATATATTATAGTCGAGGCTTTTCAGTCGCCTCTTACTACAACAGATATGTGGTGATAAAGTCTTACACCGTTACCACAACATACTTCTTAATTTTAAAACCAGTACTTTACTTTTATTTTGTATGTGTTTTTCATGTCCTAATAGCTCATCTGATCTGAGTATTTTCATGCTAATTAGCTCTCGGAAATTTTCATTAAATTGCAATTTTATATTCATTAAATTTTCATTAAATTTTCTATGCCTTTCATCACCTCTAACGACACATGACAAGAGTGAGTGTTATAAATTATCTTAAGCTGCTAACGCATGCGTACTGGGTTAAATATTTCGGTACTTATAATATATTATTTCTCATTTATACTACAATTGAGTATTCGTCACGAAACCCTTTAAAATTAATAATAAAATATGACATGTTTAAATCTCTCACATATTTCCAGTATCTGCTTTTATTTAAGTGTGTTTTCAAAATAAAACCCAGCATCTACATTTTTTTTCTAATATAAATAAATAAATATCTTCACGCAATTCCATATATAGAATCGAAATTCCGACCATCCAACCACTAGGTTGGGTGGTCAGAATTTCGAGTCAAGAGACCCGAGTTCGATCCCCAGGTGGCAGACTCGTACCAATTGGTTTTTCAAAAACTAACCAGACTCGAACTCAAGCCTCGGCTTCGAAAACAGTAGTTCTATCAGCTAGTCTAATCAGTCCATAACGTAATATAAAAGTTAAAACAGATTCATTTATACAAATTTTATTGCGGTGTTTTCTTTGACAGTATATGCAAATATTGTTGGAGGCTATTGAGACTTCGATTAATAACAGCGGATATTTTTATAAATGGGTCCGTTGAGCGAGAGACGGGAGCCGATAGCAAAGTCAAGAATAACTATCGATTGCGGCGAGGTCAACGCAAGAGTGAAACAATAAAAACTTTTAAGATATTTTTTCACTTTCACCCTTTTTCTTACATTGGAGTAGTTCGAGATTTAAAACATGTAGATAATCTAATACATGGCGAGCATGTCGCCGTCATAGTGTAGTCAATATCCTTACATTGACAATTACCTATAAAAATTCATGACTCAAAACAAAAGTTTGTGCCCCAAGTGGGATTTTAATCCGCATCCCTTAGCATCAAAGGTAAGTACACTATCAACTGCGCTATTTGATCATATAATGTTCTCCTCTTTAATATTTGACAGGGTAGCCAGAGAGCCAGAAAAACTGATGGCTAAATTTCACATTACTTTTATATACTCACTTCCTTGCTCGCCACCTGTCACAATGTCCTAGAAATGAGTGTAATAAAGAACTAAACTTTTTTTTCTTTCTACCTATTAAGTTTCCAGTCTCTTGTTGCAAGACAAATGTTCGCCCAAGTGCCGAAATGAAATATGTATTATCTCATTACAATATTTCCTTTTCTCTCTTTGAAATCTGATTCACAAAGGTGGAAATATGCGAACAGACACTAACGAATGGTTTCGATGTCCTTGAAATAAAATATATTATTATTTCTTCTTTATGTCTGGTATGGTATCGGTGTAAGAGTTTACTAACTGTTAAGTTTAAAAGAATTTTCAAGGCCTTGGTATCCCAAGGCCTTGAAAATTTAGACTCTACCGACAGATGACGGAAAAACTATATCGAAAACTTCCTAACCAAATTTAAGCTGACGATTAGTAGCGCCTCAGTTCCAATGGAGCTGGTTCTCGTGAAATCATCTCGTCATAATAATGGCGATTAATGCAAACCCTTAGGGGATTACATATTGCATTTAAAAACAATGCTTTCAAGTTTATAGAAATTAAGTTACTTTAATTTAATAGGTTACTTTAATATTCACTTTCGTTATTTTATTTTACATTGTATTCGGTCCACAAATAAACTAATTTCTTTCTTTCTTTCTTTCATTTCGGTATTCAAGAACTATTTAGCCAAAGTCATCTCTTGTGACTCCTGCAGAAACAGAAATGGCATGTTGTGTTAGTTAGTTACTATACGTAGCACCGACCCTCCTCTCCCCCCGCAGCCGTATTAGCGGTGAGACCCCCGCTAGAGTCGCGGTGGATAGCGACTAAGGCAAAACACAATATAAAAACTCCGCAATTCCACATAGGCTGTGGTCAAACAGACAACACGCGTCCGCAGTTGGCCGACCAAGCTCACTTGAAGCAGCCACCTCGTGCCGGCGATAACCCTGCTAAGTTAGGCCGGCCATGTGGGTTCCTCTTAGTTCACCGTAGGTGTCCATGCCTCAGTTACTAAGCCCCGCCGCCAATATAATTCAGGAATCCGGTCAGATAAAACTCCAGCCTTATGATCCCAACTAAATCAGTATCACAACTTATTATACTATTGTTTTGATAACAAACATACCGAAGTGTTATTGATTTAAGCCTTCAACACTATCAGGTAATAAATAACCACTATTAAAGCGCAATAAACATTGTGTTGGCTCGCGGATGCCATTTTACTAAGTCGGTAAAGCCTCGCAGGCTATAAACAGCCCTGGGCTATAAACAGACCTATAAATAAACGACTCAAGGACATGAGTTTTGGTACAATATTAACTACCTTACTTAGCCTTTAAAAGTATACTGCAAGTCATAGGCGTCTCCCGTAAGGAGGGTTTGTTACTATCGTCACATTTGGCAAATCACCATATTTCCATCTGGTATTGGTTATTGTTATCCCGCCATCTATCGTTGGATATTGCCTATATATATTATATGGTTGGATATATATTACAGTCGAGGCTTTTCAGTCGCCTCTTACTACAACAGATATGTGGTGATAAAGTCTTACACCGTTACCACAACATACTTCTTAATTTTAAAACCAGTACTTTACTTTTATTTTGTATGTGTTTTTCATGTCCTAATAGCTCATCTGATCTGAGTATTTTCATGCTAATTAGCTCTCGGAAATTTTCATTAAATTGCAATTTTATATTCATTAAATTTTCTATGCCTTTCATCACCTCTAACGACACATGACAAGAGTGAGTGTTATAAATTATCTTAAGCTGCTAACGCATGCGTACTGGGTTAAATATTTCGGTACTTATAATATATTATTTCTCATTTATACTACAATTGAGTATTCGTCACGAAACCCTTTAAAATTAATAATAAAATATGACATGTTTAAATCTCTCACATATTTCCAGTATCTGCTTTTATTTAAGTGTGTTTTCAAAATAAAACCCAGCATCTACATTTTTTTTCTAATATAAATAAATAAATATCTTCACGCAATTCCATATATAGAATCGAAATTCCGACCATCCAACCACTAGGTTGGGTGGTCAGAATTTCGAGTCAAGAGACCCGAGTTCGATCCCCAGGTGGCAGACTCGTACCAATTGGTTTTTCAAAAACTAACCAGACTCGAACTCCAAGCCTCGGCTTCGAAAACAGTAGTTCTATCAGCTAGTCTAATCAGTCCATAACGTAATATAAAAGTTAAAACAGATTCATTTATACAAATTTTATTGCGGTGTTTTCTTTGACAGTATATGCAAATATTGTTGGAGGCTATTGAGACTTCGATTAATAACAGCGGATATTTTTATAAACGGGTCCGTTGAGCGAGAGACGGGAGCCGATAGCAAAGTCAAGAATAACTATCGATTGCGGCGAGGTCAACGCAAGAGTGAAACAATAAAAACTTTTAAGATATTTTTTCACTTTCACCCTTTTTCTTACATTGGAGTAGTTCGAGATTTAAAACATGTAGATAATCTAATACGTGGCGAGCATGTCGCCGTCATAGTGTAGTCAATATCCTTACATTGACAATTACCTATAAAAATTCATGACTCAAAACAAAAGTTTGTGCCCCAAGTGGGATTTTAATCCGCATCCCTTAGCATCAAAGGTAAGTACACTATCAACTGCGCTATTTGATCATATAATGTTCTCCTCTTTAATATTTGACAGGGTAGCCAGAGAGCCAGAAAAACTGATGGCTAAATTTCACATTACTTTTATATACTCACTTCCTTGCTCGCCACCTGTCACAATGTCCTAGAAATGAGTGTAATAAAGAACTAAACTTTTTTTTCTATCTACCTATTAAGTTTCCAGTCTCTTGTTGCAAGACAAATGTTCGCCCAAGTGCCGAAATGAAATATGTATTATCTCATTAGAATATTTCCTTTTCTCTCTTTGAAATCTGATTCACAAAGGTGGAAATATGCGAACAGACACTAACGAATGGTTTCGATGTCCTTGAAATAAAATATATTATTATTTCTTCTTTATGTCTGGTATGGTATCGGTGTAAGAGTTTACTAACTGTTAAGTTTAAAAGAATTTTCAAGGCCTTGGTATCCCAAGGCCTTGAAAATTCTAGACTCTACCGACAGATGACGGAAAAACTATATCGAAAACTTCCTAACCAAATTTAAGCTGACGATTAGTAGCGCCTCAGTTCCAATGGAGCTGGTTCTCGTGAAATCATCTCGTCATAATAATGGCGATTAATGCAAACCCTTAGGGGATTACATATTGCATTTAAAAACAATGCTTTCAAGTTTATAGAAATTAAGTAAGGAACCTATTTATAAATTCTTACTTCCACATTCTTTTTTAATTTTAATTTTTATTATTTCTATTTCATTAAATTCTTACATTCTCTTAATTATATTTGATAGTGTGGAGCAGGGAAATATTCTTGCTACTCTCGTGTGGTATTACAGACTTAATATTTACTAATTAGAAGCAGGAGACTCAAGTTCCGTCCTCAGGAAGAAGACTCGAATCCCAATAAGTTTAATTTGAAAGTTATATGCAAATTGTATTGTTGGCTTGGACACTACTGGCTATACTGCACGTCAAGCTCACTCACGAAGCTATTGACTGGGTTGGACTAAATCGTTTTGATACTACTACTACCGACGACCAACCCAGTATTAGAAGCTTAAAGACATAAGATTTTTTTATGCATAATTAAGTGGACGAATGGCGTACACACCGGTTTTTATGGTTTTGTCTACTCTGATATTCCAGGGTCGATTCCTAGAAGGGCCAATGTAGAATATCACTTTTTCTACATTTGCTTAGGTGGGGGTGTTTATGGTAACTTCGTTGTTTCTGGTTCCAGTAATCAGACGAATGTATGTGGTGTTGTCCCTATCTATGAACCTACATATTTATCTATTTATTTTAAAAAAAGAGTAAAATATAAAATAGTATCTTTAATAAATGCATATATGAATATAAAAAAACAAGCGCCTATGCCTCTGGCACATAATAAGTCGATATGCTTACTGTTTACGTATGATAAACCAAATCCCAAATAAAGAAATACTAGTGTAAGACAGACGACTTTGTTTTCACACCTGATACCTTATAAATAAGTCGGAAAATGGAATCGTGACTGGAGCCGTGAACAAGGAATACACGAATTTCGAAAGTTGTTGGAAAAAAATTTTGTAAACAAAATCGCCGAAATTATCCGATATCAGCAAAATTCTTATTGCGTATACTTTTCACTGTTGGTTTTATAAAGATTTTGTACGGTATGGATTACTGTCGGAGTGCGTTTTAAATTTCTTTTATAACAAATTATAGATACGGCCTCACAATCATCCCGCATTATTACGGCGTAAGAAAATAGTTTCTTCCTGTGGGTGTCGTAAAAGTCAACTAAGGGAAAAGTCTTGAAAATTTCATGCTATCTATAAATGGCGAGATACCCATTTCGAAAAGTACCAAACCGAAGTTAGGCGGACCAGTGACGGGCAGAAGCGTCAAGGTGCGAAGTGTCTGGTACTGCGTTTGACAATCCGCTTGCCACGCGTAGCGATTACAGTAAATTATTGCAGACGTATGCCTTATTAGTATTTAGCCAAGGTGACATTAAAAAAGGATGTGTGACTGTGGCACTACCACCTAAATATTTTACACATATCAAACCGGAACACAATAATTACAACTGTTGTGTAATAGTTTAATTTGCGATCTGCGATGTGATGTCGTGATTACGATCAGGCTACTTGATCACTATCATTAATCACTAACAGTAAATAAATAATAAAATAAATAAACACATACTTTGCTCTGATACCAGAGTAACTAGCTCAAGCATTTGTATTATGGAATCAGAAACAATGAAGGTACTGGAAACACCCAGAGCCGTGAAAATGTAGTATATTGACCCGAACGGGAATCGTACCCGTGACCACAGAGCTCGTGATACCATGTAAGCCGGTGTGTGCACCTCTCGTCCTCGGAGGTCTACGCCTCGCCGCACGTCTAATACTGAGGTAGATAGAGGTCCACACAATTAATTCCTTTTGACCCTCCTTTTACCGAAGACAATTTTTGAGACACTGTGAAAAGTCGTGAGCCTGTCGGCGTCTTTAGGTCCATGCCGACGACATCGTACTTAATTTTAAAAAAAAAAAAAAAACAATACAAGCCTACCACCTGGGGATCGAACTCTGGTCTCTTGACTCGAATTCTGATACCAGACTCTTGATATGCAATAAAGAAGTAGAAGAATACACATAACTTACCTGAGTCCCGGCGCATCGTCAAGCTGCGTCCCATCAGGCAGCTGCCAGGCGATCTGTGGGGCTGGTGCACCATGCGCGGCGCAAGATACCCTCGCTCCGGTGCTGTTAGAGAACACAAGCCGGGGCGGCGGCTCCATCAGGAATACCGGTCCGTGCTCCTGTCCCTCTCCACCTAAATGCAATAAAGCATATTAAATTCAAAATCTTTTTCTTGGGCGTGAAAATCTGCCATTTCTCATGACTCCTAATTATAAGAGGCACCTATTGAAAAAAAAAAACAATAAATAATAAAATAAATATCTTCACACACATTCCTTCCAAATATTAAAAAAAGAGAAAAATATGACTTCTTTTCCAATATTGAAGTAAAAAATGTCTAACACTTAAGTCCTTTTAACCCACTTTTCACCGAAGACCCATTTTGGGATAACGTGACAGACGGTGAACCTGTCACGTTATCGCCGTATATATATAGCGTCATCGTATTTATGTATCGAGGCTGTGCTATGAGGATATGTGACTTGGAAGAAGAAATACTGCCCTCTAAGAGATAGACGTATGAAATTTTCAATTTAAAAGGATCCCGGTGAGATGTTTGTCCGGAAGTATGAGGGTCGCTTCGGCAAAGCAAAAGTCGTGGTTTCGAATCCCACTACCAGTTTGTTTTTTTTATAAGTTTATTAAATTGCCAAGAAGATTATAGCATCTTGCCGAGATAGCCGAGTGATCGGGTGATCATACTTCGATACCCAGAACGAAGTTTCGCACTTAAGGATTTATTTTGAAATATACACTATTTTCACGCAATTCCCCATACTGGGGTAGGCATAGATCTAGACAACGGCCTTTTACTGACCCACCTTTCACTGAAGACTATTCGGGGCAACGTGACAGGTGGTGAGCCTATCGCCGTCTTAGAGTCCAAGCAAAATAAACTGATATAGCTACCTAGTCAGGTCATAAATTCTGTCACATGTTTAACCTAAAATAATTAAAACAAGTTTATTCATTATGTAACTATTTATATACCAAAATTAACTTAACTAAACATAGATTCTTATGACATTAAAGTTTATTCAAAATGACCTCCGTGATTTTGAATTCTTCAATCTGTGCGGCCAGTCGTCTATCGCAGCACCAACGAGGTCCATGTCAATATCGGCGGCTGCCTTAATCAAGGATGTCTTGAGTAACTCCAAATTGAGATGAGGCTTTAAACACGCCTTTTCCTCCAAGTGTTGCCATATCTTGTAATCTAACGGATTCAAATCTGGACTGGAGGAGGGCCAGTCTCCGTGCCGGATGAAGTCGATTTCACGCGCCGCCAGCCAGTCTAGAGGGCTCTTGGCTCTATGAGCTGGCGCCGAATCTTGTTGGAATACCCAGTGCCTCTTATAGAACATGGTATGAGAAACAGATTCCACAAGGTTCGTCAGGACTGTATTTTGATACACAACTGCATTCGTTTTTACACCTTTCTCGCAAAAATGTACCTCTGTTAAGCCCCAATAAGAAACTCCCAACCATACCATGAGCGAGGATGGAAAATGACCTCGTTGGACACGCGGAATACGGTTGCTCGCTTCTTCACTACTGTGTGCGTACACCTGACCTTTTGTTTGTTGTAGCTCTCTTCTATGGTAAAAAATTTATCATCCGAAAAAAATTTCCGATATATTTTTCCCGCGTACCGCTTAAACAAAGCGCGGCATCTCTTCAGTATCAGGTGCATTAGACGAGCATTCAAACAATGTCCTGTTTTTCTTTGATATGCCCGAAGCCCTAAGTCTTCATTTAACACCCTTTTCACCGTGGTTCTGCTTAACCCCATCTGAAGGGCCAACAGTTTCTGCTTACGTTTGGGATTTCTTTGAATTTCTTTGAAAAGTCACGATAGCCGAGTGGTTGGGTGGTCGGAATTTCGAGTCAAGAGACACGAGTTCGATCCCCAAGTGGCTGGCTCGTACCAATGGGTTTTTCAAAAACTTATGTACGAATTTCGTTGGCTTGGACATAAAGGCGTCGACAGGATCACCACCTGTCACGTTGTCCCGAAAATATATTCGGTAGAAGGTGGGTCGAAGGGACATAATTGTCTAAACTAGATCTCTGTCTACCCCTGTATTGGGAATTGCGTGAAGATATTTATTTATTTTTATTATTTATTTGAATTCGAGCCTTCACAGCTTTTATCACTGCTGGAGTTCTAATAGACCGAGGGCGACCACTTCTTGACTTGTCATCTACACTAGAGTCTTCATTGTATCGTTTGATGGTACGATAAACGAATCTTTTGGCTATATTCAAATTTTTCAGTATGTCAAAAACTTGAATTGGTGCGTTACCGCAACGATGCAACGCAATAACTGCAACACGGTCTTCTTTAAGCGTCCACTCCATAATTTTAAAATGAGTAAAATTCTAAAACGTATTTAGTTTTATTTTCATGAACAATTCGAAATTCGAATTCAATAAACTTTTTTGTGGCCAGCATCTGTGTGATAATACTTATGACCTGACTGTGTATATATGTACAATGTTCATGTATAAATGTTCATGTATACATATTCTCATTGGATGGAAATGCTAACTTGCAAAAATGTCGTCGGTGGATGGCGGCAAAAAAGAGTTAATTGTCTTTCCTGTATGGGAAATAGCGTGAAGAAACTTTTTTTTAACTTCCAATTAGAACATTAAGTTGGAAGTTAGCATGAGTTACATTTAAAATTTCAATTGATGTGTGTGGGACACGTTGGCTCGGACGTAAGAGCTGTACCACGGTATGGCAGAAATCTCGGATTCGAGTAGCAGGCGATATTTTAAATCTGCCATTAATACTAACTAACTGAATTTCACTAATTATTAATTAAAACAAAAAGTCCGGTGCGGGTTTCATGCTTTAAAAATAATAAAAATATATCATAAAGGTTTAGACGGCGTTATCATATTGATATTTACATATCTGAAAAGTTATGGCCATTAAGTGAGAAATTATTACGATTTCCAACGCCCTAAGTGGCATAAGGGAAGTAAAGATTAAACTTGAAACTGATTCGTGTGGGAAATGGTGGCTAGGAGGTAAGAGATTTGCTACAGTACGGCAGAGGTTTCGGGTTTAATTCCTACCCATGTTTGTTGATTTTTTAAGCATCTCGCCATTCATTCCATGCATTCATGGATATACAGAAGTCTAGACAGTTAAGTCGTTTCGACCCATCTTCCACCGAAGATACTTTGGGACAAGGTGGTGAGCCCGTCGCTGTCTTAACGTCCAAGCCAACGATATAATTAAATAAAAAATATTTAGATTCAATAATTCTTTTATTCATAAGATGTCAGTGCAAATTTTTCATTTTTTAAAGAAATGGAAACCCTGACCCGTAAGCTGGGTGAAACCTGTTTCTGGGGAGAGTTTTTAAAAAACCATTGGTACTCTTGACTCGAACTCCGTTCACCCATCCGCTCGGCTATCGTGACATTCAGCTTCTCGTTAAATTAAAGCAGCTTGCGTTTGTACGCCCACTGCGAGGTAAAGCTATTCAATTCAATATTTCGCTCGGCTGGTGCTCTTGTCTTGTGTACCTCACTCATCGATGGGCGGAGGCAGTAGAGAGCAAGGGAGAGGCCCTGGCAGTTAGTTTGGACATAGCGAAAGCCTTTGATCGGGTATGGCACAAAGCGCTTCTTTCAAAGCTTCCGTCATATGGGCTTTCCGAGAAATTTTGTAATTGAGTCACTAGTTTTCTCACAGACCGGAGCATAAAGGTCGTCGTTGACGGTGCATGGTCGGACTCCAAGTCTGTGATCGCTGGTGTCCCACAAGGCTGTGTGCTGTCGCCAAACCTGTTTCTTCTGCATATCTATGATTTGTTACAAATTAGTAACATTCATTGCTATGCAGATGACAGCACTGGTGATACCCTTTATACCGGCCGTGCCAATATTTCTTGGGAACACGTCGACGAGTACCGGAAAAAACTTGTGTCTGAAGTTGAGATTTTGTTGGACAAAATCTCGGACTGGGGCCGATTAAATTTAGTCCAGTTCAACCCTAAAAGGACACAAGTTTGCACGTTTACCGCAAAAAAGAAACACTTCGTCGTATCACCTCGTTTTGAGAGCACTCCCCTAGTTGCCTCAGCCAGCATCGGAATCCTTGGCGTCGACTTATCGAGCAACGTTCAGTTTCACGGTCATTTGGAAGGAAAGGCCAAATTGGCCTCTAAAAAGCTTGGCGTGCTCAGTTGAGCACGACAGTACTTCATGCCGGCCCACCGCTGCAAATTTATAAGGCGCAGGTTCGGCCGCACATGGAGTACTGTTCTCATCTCTGAGCGGCTCGAATTGTCGACGACCATACTCTATCCGATCGGCTAGATCCCCTGGCTTTGCGTAGAGATGTTACATCTTTTTGCATTTTCTATAAATCAACTACAGGGAGTGCTCCGAGGAATTGTTCGGATTAATCCCAGCTGCTGAATTTCACCATCGCTCCTTCGGGCATAGCCAAAAATTTCATCAAAACCACCTTGATGCTTGGCATTCCACCACAGTGCATTTTTCGCGGAATTTTCTGCCACGCACTTACACTTTGTGGAATGAGCGGCCGTCAGCGGTTTTTCCGGACCGATACGACTTAGGGACCTTCAAGAAAGGCCTATACCTTTCTTAAAGGCCGGCAACGCATCCGCTATTCCTCCGGTATTGCATATGTTCATGGGCGGCGGTAATCACTTACCATCACGTGTGCCACCTGCTCGTTTGCCTCCCTCTTCTATAAAAAAAAAATTCCTCGTGAGAAATAAAGCCTTGGTAAGGTACGCCTTCTTACTCCTGTGTAGGTTAGGTCCTACACTGTGCTAAAAAAAAAAACTATATCCTCTTCATGGGTCTTCCCCTTGGTGATCAAAGCCAATTGAACAGCTAACGCTGCTTTAAAAAAAACATACAAATTCATAAAAAAAATTAACAGCCTTCAAAAACAACACACAAACGCAAAGAATAGCTTTCTTAACTAAACTTGTAACAGGTTCATTTCAATGAAATATTCTAATAAAGATAGCGACGGGCTCACTACCTGTCACGTTGTCCCGATAATATCTTCGGCGGAAGGTGGGTCGAAGGGACTTAATTGTCTAAACTAGACCTCTGTCTACCCCGGTATTGGGAATTGCGTGAAGGTATTTGTTTATTTATTATTCGCGATGTGGTTGAGGTTAAGAAACTCCTACTTTTAGTGAAGTCGGAAAAAAAATAATATAATCCACAACATGCGAGTCTCCAGGATACTCTTAAACGTTTCACAGTATCTTTAATTTTCTTTGTGCGAAGTTAAAAGCTCCTCGAAACAGTTTCGAACAAAGAAGTACAACAACTTTTTACAATTTACTCGGGCGAGGGCGAGTCGTAAATTAGTACAAGATAACGGACGCTCGTTTTTATTGCGGAAATTTTATAATAACCTAATTTAAAAAAGAAAACAAAGCGGCCATAGCGGTAAAGGTTGACAATTAATTTATTGTTATGGAAGAATATTTCTCGTCTACATGTTCTCGTCTATATATACAATGAGTAAATATCTTCACGCATAGTTCCTGACGGAGTAGTTATGCAAAACAGATCGCCAAGTGCCCCTATTCGAGAACTCTCTCTATCTCCCTCTCCCATCTTTTGAAGACCACTTCGAAAATATGTCTCGGCCTATTTCGCACCTGTCTATTGTTGACTTTAATTGTTATATGTACAATAATAAAAATAATATGCAATCAAATAAATAAAGTAATATAAAATATATTAATAAATATATTTACAAGAAATAAATATAAATAAGAACTCGAGGCTCAGGGCAACACACACACGAAAATCTTCAACAGAAGGGAGAGCAGACAGGGGACGGTTAGGTTGATAGGGAGAGAAAAAATATCTTCACGCCATTCCCAATACAGTGGTAGACAGAGGCCTAGACAATTAAGTCCTTTCGACCTATCTTCCACTGAAGACAGTTTTTGGGACAACGTGACAGGCCGTCGCCGTCTTTGTGTCCAAGTTTTTGAAAAAACCAATTTGTACTGGGGATCGAACTTGGGTCTCTTGAGTCGGAATTTCGATTACCCAACCACCCGGCTATCGGTTCTTTTTTTAATAGGGAGAGAAACCGACAAACCATACATAGCCAGAGAGAACAGCTGGTCAGGTGTCACATCCTCTTTCTCTTTTATATTTACGTATCGCGCTGTGTATTTTCTAAACCACTCAGTCAGCACTCATTCGCTTTACATACCCAAACGAGTTGTTATCCTTTTCAGTTTTAAGATCACCTCTCAAATCTGATGCAGGTTTGAAACTCAAGATCGAGAATCATTAGATATTTTTCTTGACATTTAATATATTTACAAAACTATTGCTGTTGCTTATGATTCCCTTTCTAGTAGATAAAGCCGTCCTGCTGACTAAGGTCTCATATATATAAATTCTTATTTTTCTGACGGCAAAATAACCGTATAACAACAGTTGAGACATCTTGAACCCCGGTCCCCAGGGCCTAAGTATAGATATTGTCGTGCATTACAAATAGGCATGAAAACGATGCTATAGATAATTTCATACAAAATTAACCTGTCCATATTAAAGAAGCAGAACTCTTTTTCAATGTTTTGCCTATACTCTTCTGAACGCCTCTGCCTCAGAATTAAACTTATCCAGCCTTTGCCAGAATGTATAAAACAATAAACACAATTAGCGACCTACACTTTGACTGACGTCGTACTGTAAAGAAAGCTATGCAGGAAGTTTTCTCTCTCAGAATAATTTTTTTCTTGTTTTTACCTTTTCTTAGACATCATTTTTGCACGTTGTGTGTACCCCTAAGTAATTATTATACTAAGGCATTAAAAATGTAATTTCTTTGTATCAGGTCCTTTAAACTCACCTTCCACCGAAAATATTTTTGGGATAACGTGACAGGTGGTGAGCTCGTCCACGTCTTTATGTCCAAGCCAACGTTATAAATTGTACGCCTTTCACCTGGGGATCGAACTTGAGTCTCTTGACTCGAATTCCGATCACCCAACAACTCGGTTATTGTGACTATTAATATATTTGAATAGATGGAAATTAAACAGACATATTTTTATACAGTGTAGCCACGATAGCCGAGTGGTTGGGTGGTCGGAATTTCGAGTCAATAGACCCGAGTTCGAACCCCAGTTGGTAGGCTCGTACCAATGAGTTTTTCAAAAACTTATGTACGAATATCGTTGGCTTGGACATAAAGGCGGCGACGGGCTCACCACCTGTCACGTTGTCCCGAAAATATCTTCGGTGAAAGGTGGGTCGAAGGGACTTAATTGTCTAGACTCGACCTCTGTCTACCCCTGTATTGGGACTTGCGTGAAGATATATATATATATATATATATATATATATATATATATATATATATATATATATTTATACAGAAAATTTTATTTCATTTCTTACCTTAGAAAAATAAACATTTAAAACATGTAAGTGTCTTTTAATTTGGTTGTATGTGTTAACAAAAATATTCTTAGTATTTTCAATTAAACCAGTACCGCATACAGCCACGCGTGGCCGGATTTAGTTAGTAATCATATGGTCCATCCGCAGCAGCAGTACTGATATAGAATTATTTATTCAACTTCTTCTTCTTCTTTACAACCTCTCAAGAGTCTGCTGAACATTGGTCTCCTCCAAAGATATTCACAAAGAACGGTCCTCAGCCACCTGCACTTTCCACTGACTCAACGCAACACTTTGCAAAATAATTATTAATAATAACAAAAACAGTAATACGAAAATATGAAATGGAATTTACAAAATTTAATAAAATAAATGGTGCAAAAATAATATGAAAGCAACAAATAAAATGAATTTCGGAAACGAAAATTAAAATGAATAACGGCTTGATTTAAACAATGAAGGCAATTCATAGCGTAGCGGTTTGAATTTATGAAGTAATATTTCACGTTTTGGCATTTGAAAAGAAAATACCTTTAACAATATCTCTTTAATTGAAATTAGATCACCATATTGCAAAAGGGATACGGTCGAGATTTGAGACTAATAAATATATAGATTTTACATTTTGACTAAAAAATTAAAAAGGGGTATTTATGTAAGAGTGAAAGGTAGGTGAAACAATCACATACATTAAATTTAGCTGGAAGGTGAATGATGTGTATTAGTTGAGTTAACTATGAGGTTTGGGTAAGAAAATATTTTAGGAGAGTAGTCTCCTAAAATAATTTCTTGAGGGTAGCCTCGAAAAGGCTATAAAAGTTTGTATGGAGCCACGACAATTCAGAGTCCAGTAGTATGAAAACTGGTATATAGGTTTAGGTATATTCATTAAAATTATAAATAATGTGGTCAAATTATTTACAGAATTACACCTTGTAATTCTAAATTATTGAAAATCTTCATTT
This sequence comes from Sericinus montela, assembly GCA_029286605.1. Classification (NCBI taxonomy): domain Eukaryota; kingdom Metazoa; phylum Arthropoda; class Insecta; order Lepidoptera; family Papilionidae; genus Sericinus; species Sericinus montela. The sequence continues at coordinate 7,425,133 of JAGSMR010000016.1, forward strand.
TTGCACTTAATATGTGTTACGATAGCCGAGTGGTTGGGTGGTCGCAATTTCGAGTCAAGAGACCTGAGTTCGATCTCCAGGTGGCAGGCTCGTACCAATGGGGTTTTCAAAAACTTATGTACGAATTATATTGTTGGCTTCGACATAAAGACGGTGACGGTCTCAACACTTGTCACGTTGTCCCGAAAATATCTTCGGTGGAAGGTGGATCAAAGGGTTGAAAAATGTCTAGACTAGACCTCTGTCTACCCCTGTATTGGGAATCGCGTGAAGATATTTATTTATTTTTGTTCTTGATGGGTGTAGGAATTAAACACATACGCACACGCATACGTACATACACGAACACATACTTCATGTATGTGTGTAATATATAAGGTTAGACTGAGCCTGTACATCAATGTTATATATGTAGTTATTTAAGGCTTCATAGGTCTAATCTGTAGTTATAGTCTTTGAAGGAAGTTCGTAATTCAGTATGCGCATACATTTCGACGAATCTGTCTGTCTGTTACCTTAACCGCATTAAATCAGTTCGCTTTGCTGCAATTTGATAAATCACGTAGAACTTGCATAAAGACGAATCGCACAAAGCATATGTCGTTTAATGTTATTAGAGGTTGCCATAATAAATGCAGTCTATACACTTTAAACCAGCCGCGTTGTATCGGAATAAGAATAATATCACGCCCTTTCTTCCCGTGGATATCGTAAGAAGCGACAAAAAAGAAAGCCTTGTTCATGCAATGGGCTACCGACAGATGGCGGGATAATCAACTCTAAAAATAACAGAAAATCCAACAGACCTGTGACGGCGGCAACGTCAACTAAGCCGGTGTGAAGTCTTCGCTTGCAGCCATATAATGGCTGCAGGGAAACTGCTCGAGGTCGAGCCTCTTCCAGTAATATCTAATCGCTGCTCATGAATATAAGCAGGTCATTAGGGGCGCACCGTAGTGCTGGTGGGTTCAACATTTGTTCCTTGAAGGTGAGTATCTGTGTTAAGCCCCACCCTTCGCGCGGACCGTCAGCCGGGTGAGACCCCATTTGGGGGAGGCCCAGCTAACTTACCAGCGAGTAGGCAGGGCTACCAGATTCTTATGGTTCTCTTATGGTTAATTCCTGAGGGAGTGCCTTTCCCTCGGGTGGTCTGGCGTGCAGCGGTGCAAGCATCCTGATGTGGGGCAGACGTGAGTCGTCTGCCCTTCCAAACATTCTTGTCGCCGCACGTTTAATGAAGATCTCCAGGTCTTCGTGTCTCAGGTCTCGCATGATGGTAGAGTTCCTTACGCACCTAGGAGCTCCCACGATGGTCCTGAGGGTGACATTTTCCAATCTTTATAATGTGGCTTTCCCTGTTATGTTGGCAAGTGAGTACCACGCGGGAGCTGCATAGGTAAGCCGGGGCCTGATGTTCGTTTTGTAGACCCCCAGCTTTACGCGTAGTGGAAGGCGGGACCTGAGAACAGGGGACAAGAGTGTCCTAGATGTCCTGACCCTACCTTGGAGCTTTTTGATGTGTGGTGTCATGGAGAGGCGACGGTCCAGAGTAACTCCGAGGTAAACAACCTCGTTGAGCCACTCCATCATGTCGCCCTGCAGATGTAGTTTGGGTGGCATCTTCCGTGTCTGCCCAAAAAGGATAGCTTGTGTTTTGCCGATGTTCACTGACAACCTCCAGTCAGTGAGCCATGCGGGCAGGAGGTTAGCGACTTGCTGAAGTACGCGGCGTCTTCCGCGTACAGCGCAAGCATGGTGTCTCCTTCGACCGGGATGTCATCAGTGAACACGGCGTAGCAGACTGGTGACAGGCAACTTCCCTGGGGAACCCCGCATGAGCGGTACGAACCTCCGAGAGTGCACCTTCGACTGTCACCTGGAAGCGGCGGTTTTCCAGGAAGGATGCCACCACCCATACCACACGGTGGGGGATCCTAAGTAGGGACAGCTTGTATATGAGGCCCTCGTGCCACACTCGATCAAACGCTTTCTCCATGTCGAGAAGCACTGCCACAACAGCATTTTTGTTGTTTGCAGCTGTTGCCGCAAAGTGCAGTACTCTCGCCAGTTGGAGTGTGGTCGAGTGTTCGGCCCTGAACCCGAACTGCTCACTGCGGATGTTCGCATTGGGCGTTATATGTCGCAGCAGGAGTTTCTCGAAAATTTTCGAGACACTGGGAAGTAGCGTTATCGGTCGGTAACTCTCTGGTTTAAAGATGTTCTTACCCTGTTTGGGTAGCATTATGACCCGTCCCAGTTTCCATTCTTCTGGAAAGTGACCCGAGCGCAGGATGCCGTTGAATAGCCTAGTATAGGCTGCTATGGCTTTATAGGGCAGATAGCGCAGTGCCTGGTTCGTAATACCATCTGCGCCCGGGGCCTTCTTGGGTTTGGCGAGACGCATAAGGCGTCCCACTTGACCCGGAGAGAAGGAAATGGGAGGATCGGGGTCTTCAGAGGTAACCTGACCGTGGAAATAATCCCGTAGGTGTGACTTCACTGCTGCGACGTGAGCTGGGTTGTGAGACGGGTAAGGCCGAAACTGTTGCTCTAGATGTTCTGAGAACAGTTCAGCACGATCTTTGGCCTCGTATACAAGTGAGCCGTCACTTCGCTTCAACGGCCTGCGTGGGGTTTTGGCCCCTGACAGCTGTCTACAAATTTTATGTATAGACAGCCAGTCGTCCGCGGCATTCTCAAGGTGTCTGTCCCAACTCTTCGTCTGAAGTTGAGACAGCCCTTCCTTTATTTTCTCCGTTAAAGCGTTCAGCGCGGCTTTCATCGTCGGGCACCGGGAGATCTGCCAGCAACTAAGCGTGGCGATTATGGAAAAGGTCCTTAACGAAGAGTGAGGCTACTTGCGGGAGAGAAAGAGCAGAAAAAGGAGCTATGGAGCAGGGCTGTCCCAAAGTTACCTTCACAGGCGGCAAGTGTTGCTAATTGCTGTATGGACAAAAGACCATAATTGTATTATTATTAAAATTCACTAACTTATGTAAGAATTATATCATTAGCTTGAACATAAAGACTGCTTCTCTCATTTATTCTCACCACCTACAGGTTCCGTAGAGGCATTTGTGGGTCGAGAGAATATTTTATTAATATTTGTCTAGATCTCTGTCTATCCCTACATGGATAATAGCGTGAACATATTTTTTTAAGGATGGAAAGCTTCGTTACATTTTAAAAATAATTTAAAACATTAAAATAGCACCTTCAAAGAGAATTACACGAAAATATCTCTCTGTACTTTAAGGTCGTAAAGCGAAGATTTCCCGGAAGCAATTTCTCTCGTAGCTCCGTAAAGCAGATTGATCAGATTTTCTCCGCTGACCTGTTACATTTGTGAAAATATATCACAAACGAAATGAACGTAAGTATCTTGCAATGAGAACGAATGTTCGTGACGCGATATTTTTCTAATTAAAAATAATGGAAGTCACGATAGCCGAGTGTTTGGGTGGTCGGAATTTCGAGTCAAAAGACCTGAGTTCGATCCCCAGGTGGCAGGCTCGTACCAATGGGTTTTTCAAAAACGAGGAATTATATCAATGGCTTGGACATGAAGACGGTGACGGGCTCACCACCTGTCACATATTCCCGAAAATATCTTCGGTGGAAGGTGGGTCGATGGGACTTAATTGTTTAGATTAGACCTCTGTCTACCCCTGTGTTAGGAATTGCGTGAAGATTTTTTTTAATTCAGGGTCCGTTAGCGATAGTTAGGCTGGCTAGGGATAAATGTTTGTGTGGTATGGATGTTTATACTCGACTCATGGATATAAGTAGATAAGTAGACATGTGAACTATATTATGACGTAGCTTGAAGAATAAGATTATGACTCCACCTGAATATTTTTTCTAAAGCAAGCTCTGGTGAAAAGTGGCTCTCCCTGCGAGCCACTTTTTACCGGAGCTTAAAATTGTCTCCGTCTCTACCACAGAATTGGGAAACGCGCGAATTTAAAAGAAAAATGTTCTATATATTAGATTCCTTTAAATACCTATTTTTTTCATTTATTAAGAAAAACAAACAATTATACATGAATATTAATTATATACTAAATCTTATCTAGACACTTATAGTATATGTACAATCTATACCGTTTTCCACAAATTATGTTACTTAAACAGAAACTTAAAAAAGTATTAGTTATATAAGTAATATATTAAGTGTTATAAATGTTATAAAGCTCTCTATTATTACCATTGTATTTAAGTCTTACTTCTGAACAGATCAGTTACTAACTTTTTGTATTCCTTAGGATGGGTTAAAAATATATCTAAGTTGCTAAGTTCATTGTTATACAATTCACATAGGCGCCTTAGAGGCGCTCGCACACCAGCTTGTGTGTGGCAATTTCTAGTATGAAACAAATGATGTAGGCGCAATATAATATATACAATATAATATATGTTTTATAATATATACAGTATCCCGACCGATTTCGGACACAGCGAGCGTCATTCGTGATCGCAAGTGACCGACGTAACCGATTTTTGACATGAACGTGCGTGCGTGCACACTGAGTGCAAGTAGGTGATGGCTGCAGGTGATCGAGCCTTAAGCGTTAAATACTAACTACATTTGTTACAGTGCGTCTATACTTTTTTATTTGCATGTGCAATGATGCTGCCGAGCATACATCAAATTATCTATATACAATGACTTTTACATATGTTTACATTTTTTGTATATGTTTTTTTCTAGCTGTAGAGAAAGTAAAAAAAGGGACTTTAGGTAATTTACTATACAGATCTGCTGATGTTGTTAAATGAAAATTACTGTAGGTCCGTCGCCTTGCATAACATCGACGTGAGCTAGAGGCATCCGGCCCCATTCACCCATGCCCCGCCTACCTTTTTACATTTTCATATCCATTACTATCCTTAAAAAACGTAATTGTTGCTTTTTACAAAGGAAGCATTTTAGGATATTTTTTTCTTAAAAAGTTTATTAAATGCCTTTTGAAGCATGAAGTGCATAATTACGATAAGTCACGATAATTTTATAATTTAATAATTTAAGTCACGATAGCTGAGTTGTTGGGTGGTCGGAATTTCGAGTCTAAAGACCCGAGTTCGATCCCCAGGTGGCAGTACCAATGAGTTTTTCAAAAACTTATGTACGAATTTCATCGTTGACTTGGACATAAAGGCGGCGACGGGCTCACCACCTGTCACGTTGTCCCGAAAATATCTTCGGTGGAAGGTGGGTCAAAGGGACTTAATTGTCTAGACTTGACCTCTGTCTACCCCTGTATTGGGAATTGCGTGAAGATTTTTTTTATTTATTTATTTTATAAGTGCATAATTAAAGCTTCTTAACTATAATTTCAGACCCTGAGGTAAACATGTGCGTATGCATTGCAACTCATGCAAAGAACAAGTAAGGGGGGCGGGGGGGCGAGTCGCTAGTCTCATATGTACTGACATGGCAAGGATAAGATGCATCTGCGATACATCAACTTCATTTTTAAATAATGACAACAAACTCCGTCCACGGAATACATCCTTATGCATACCACAGGAGTTTATAATATTTCAAAAATGAAATATACTGCAATTTAATTCCAAATCCATTTTTTTTCTCCAAATCAATTTATAAAAAGTAAGAATAATAAAAGTAAAGTTTAATTTGACCTGTACAAGGTATGATGACTCGTACTAAAGAGAACTCAAGCTTTATCTTTTGTATAACTGGACCGATTTCAATAACTCTTGCATCAGTTTTTAAGTTAAAAAGAAAGACATTGAACAAGGTAAATATAATCAAAATCTGTTTACTACTGCGATCAGAGTAAAGCGCCAATCTTGAAGTAACAGACAAACAGACAACAACTCTAAAACATTGTTGTGGGTTCAGACACGTGTTAGTAATCTATTGTAGTTATTTTCACTCAAATATCTTCAATGTACAGATATGACCCTTTTACAACTTCAACATTGTAGATTATAATTATAGTAAACAAACAAGGGGCTAAATCAAAAGGTAAAATAAAAATTTTGTGATAGAGATTGGATGATTGATTGATTTTAGTTTTTTAATCTCCTCACTATCAATAGATTTATAAAATTTAGATATTTAGTCAAGGATTCAAATTATACACATATTTAAAAAAACTCATTACTTCGAACCTTCAATTTGGGGTTCGAACTCAGTTCTCTTAGTTCAAAAACCGATCACTCAACCACATGGCTATGTCGGCTATCATTACTGAAAACTTTTTGACCATTTTTTACATAGGAAATTATAAAAAATTTGGTAACCGCGAACTGTTTCGTGCTCAGATGCACGTATTTATTTTTGCAAAATAAAAGTAACCTAAGTGACCCCTTTAACATCAGCTTCCAGTGTAAGTCCCGTCAAAATCGGTCCAGCCGTTTCTGAGATTAACCGGAATAAACTCACAAAGATAACTTGTAGACTAAAATATAGTACCGTAGTAATTTGAATATCCAATACAACAACGCCTTCAGAGTACTCATGGGACTGCCTCGATATTGTAGTGCCTCTGGTATGTTTGCGGAAGCACGTACAGATAGCTTTTCAGCGATTATGAGAAAACGTTGCGTTTCTTTACAATGTAGTTTGCGTAACTGCCAAAATCGTATGCTGACGACTTTGGCGGATAGGTGGGACTCTTCGTTTCTCCGAAACTGGATTAGGAGACATATGAGTAAAGGATGTGATAAATAAAATTATAATGGTAAATGTAAAAATCGGAATTCGCTCCTTACAAATATCTCTTATCAATGTTAGTATTTTAGTACTTTAGTAGTGTTAGTATGTTGTATTATTTTTTCTTCGTAAATGTACATATTTTTGATTTGATTGCTGTTTTGTACTTTACTATGTTTTGTATTGATTGCTGGTCCGAAATAAATGAATTATTATTTTGGGGTATTTGTTATATTTTCTCGTCTGGTTGGGTTTTTATATACATAAAAATAAAAATACATAAAATAAAATAAATAAAAGTATTATAAAATATATACGTTATAAACCCATAAAAATACATAAAAATAATAAATAAATATTACGACCCAACCAGACGGAAGCCCTCGACAGGGGAGACCAGACGGCCGAGGGTTAGGGCGACAGGGAGAGAAACCGGCGGACGATGCGGGTTGTATCGAGGAGCACCGCCTTCTACATTTTAGCTCGGAGCGGTCCGTCACGTAATCCCAGTCGCCTCAGATGTTCAGCGAGGCTGACTGGGATTAACCCATTCGCAGAAACAACTATAGGAATAATTTCAGAGGGCAACCAACCCCACATGTCGGTCACCTCGTGAGCCAGGTCCAGATATTTCGTCTTTTTGTCTGTTTCGGCTTTCACGAGGTTCTCGTCATACGGGATGGTAATGTCCACCAAAAATATCCTTGACTGTGCCCGGTCCATCAACACGATATCAGGCTTATTTGCCAGAATCGTCTTGTCCGTGATGATGGGCCGGTCCCAATAGAGCCTGGCGCGGTCATTTTCGAGCACGGCCTCCGGAGAGTACTTATAGTAAGGCAGTTTCCGTCCGACGAGACCGTATTTAAGGGCGAGCTCCTGAAGTAAAATCCTGGCTACTTAGTTATGTCTATGCAGATACTCAGAGTTAGAAAGCATGGAACAACCGGAGATGACATGCCGAAGCGACTCCCCAGGATGGCGACAAGCTCGACAGATGTCGGCGGTGCCATCCCTTAGGATGTACCTCCGATAGTTGTTCGTCTTAATAACCTGATTCTGTATCGCACAGACAAAACCCTCGGTTTCCCCAAAGAGGTCACCGAAACGTAACCAGTTAAGGGAGGCGACAGTATCTACGAACGGCTCATGTAGAGCCTTGTAGAACCTCCCATGGAGCTCTTTTTCCTTCCATACGGTCTCCTGGTCGGAAACGCTCTGTGCTCCCGGGCCCTGCCATTGCTCGTCGGCCAAGGATAGAGGGTTAAGTCCTTTATCACTCATAATGACGTCTGCGTAGAACGAATCATCCGATTTCGCTAGGAAGTAGTTACGGAGGCTGTACACCTCGCGATTATGCATAGTTAGGGCGCTTAAAAAGCCCCGTCCGCCATGCTTCCGCGGTAAGGACAGCCTCATCACTGACGACCTCGGATGATGCATCCTGTGAGACGTCATAGTGGTGCGGACTTTTCGATCCAGGGCGTTAAGGTGGGTTTGAGTCCACCTGAATATACCGAAGGTATAAATCAGGACTGGCATGCACCAGCCGTTGAAGGCGCGTGCGTTGTTCACGCCTGACAAATAGTTATTAAGCACAATTGCCAGGCGTGCAAAAAACACTCCGCAAACTGAATGCTTCATGCTATCCTCATCGACACCCAAGTTTTGTGACATACCAAGGTATCGGTATGTATCTGACTTGGAAAGGGTCCGTATGTTGACGGGCTATCCAAGTCTATGCCCTCGGTGTTAGTGACCCTGCCCCTTTCAACATGGAGAACCACACACTTATCCGTCCCAAGCTCCATCTTGATAGAATTGCTGAAATCACATGTGATTCCAAGCAATTCCACCAAATGGGAACGATTGGAGGCGAACAGCTTGAGGTCATCCATGTAGAAAAGGTGAGTAGCTTTTGTCCCTCCTCTCCGAATCTGAAATCCTCTCCCTGATCCCTCCATCAGTGTGCTTAGAGAATGATTGCAATTGGTGGAGCTACATTCCCAACCAAAGCATTCTCATTCGACGAAGGAACAGCTTCACGTCTTAGTCGTTCGAGTTCGGCATCATCGAATATGTTAGAGAGGATGATGTACCGAACTCGGTCTGCCAGGTTTTGCTCCGTGACTGTGATGGTAGGCTCCAGCTCGGCAAAAATGCGACGCATCTTTGCCCGACATGCAAATTATATTATTATTATTATTATATAGTTTCAAATCCTCCCTCTGAGAGAGGCCTTTGTCCGACAATTTTTTTAGACTTTAACAGGCCGATATGTATGTATATACTTTCATATGCATTTAGTGGAAAGCTGTTAATTTAAAATTACAAACGGATACTATTATTTTATCGACATGCACTGATACTGAAATTTTGGTTATGAAATGTAAACATCCGATTTTGCATGCGGAGTCGATATAGTGAACTAAATATAAACATAAAAAGACTATTTACTGACCTCTGCTTGACCCAATATTGGACAATGCCAAAAATAATATCGTTGCAACATTGCGACAAACATAGCAATGAAAAATATAAGTTTGCGCGTTAATTCTGGCCCATTAATTTCTGCCGACTTCTGTGGCCATTGTCCGTCCGCGCTTGGAAGCCAATAAAAACGAAATTGGAATATTCAGTTGGCAGTTGAAAACCATGTTTGTCACCAAAATTTTTGCAGCTTTTGTTTCGATGACGATATAAAAACTCAATCTAATGCTGTTTTTGAACGGGTTTATTTTGCTTTGAAATTCGTACGTCTACATCTAAAATATTTTTTTACAAAATATATAAATTGAGTTAAAAAAAAGTCACGATAGCCGAGTGGCAGGGTGGTCCGAATTTCGAGTCGAGAGACCCGAGTTGGATCCCCAGGTGGCAGGCTCGTACAAATGGGTTTTCCAAAAAGCTATGTACGAATTATATCATTTGGACTTAAACATAAAGATCGCGACGGGCTTACCACCTGTCACGTTGTCCCGAAAATATCTTCGGTAGAAGGTGGGTCGAAGGGAGCTGTATTGGGAATTGCGTGAAGACATTTATTTATTTATTATAAATTGAGTTGATATTGGTATTGTTCTTCAGCTAAACAGCTTTATATAAAAAAAATTCTTCCTGCCATTCCCAATACAGGGGTTGACAGAGGTCTAGACAATTAAGTCTTTTCGACCAACCTTCCACTGAAGATGTTTTTGAGACAATGTGAAAGGTGGTGACCCAAGTCCACGATATAAATCGTACATAAATTTTTGAAAAAAAAAAAAAAACCCATTGGCTCGAGCCGGCCATCTGGGGATCGACCTCGGGTCTTTTGACTCGAATTCTGATCACCCAACCACTCACCACTCTGCTATGGTAACTACAAATAGCTTTATGGATTTCATAACAGAATATTAGAGTTACGATAGCCCAGTTAGGTTGGGTGATCGGAATTCGGGTCAAAGGACCCGAGTTTAAACTCCAGGTAGTTGGTTCATATCAAGAAGTTTTTTTAAAACTAATGTACGATTCGTTTCGAAACTAATGTCGTTGGCTTGGACATAAAGACGGCGACGGGCTCACCACTTGTCGCGTTGTTCCCACAAAATGTCTTCGGTGAAATGTTGGCCTAAAGGACTTAATTTTCTAGACCTCTATCTACCCTGGTATTGGGAATGGCGTAAAGATATTTATTCAATTTATATTAAAGCTAAAAGGTGATTAACTACATGTACTCGCATGTTTAGCCACATAAATATTACTCGTATAATATTAAAATGCATTTGCTGATTACGTGCCTTAACGTTCCCTCTTTTAACCAAAATTTACGTTTCATGGCTAATACGCATTAATATTTCCGGAGCTTTTGTGGGCATTGTACTTCCACACTTTGCGGCGCAATAAAAATGAAATTCTATCGTTCCATTTGCAATTAAAGCCACTGTATTTCAACAAAAGTTAAGCATTTAAAAGATGGCTTTTTATGTGTTTGAGTCATACTGGGGTAGTCAGAGGTCTAGACAATGATTTCATCGCGAGTCGGAATTCACCGTAGGCTATTTGATACAACGAGACAGATGATGAGCTTGGTGCTCAAACCAACGATGCAGAACGTATATAAAAATTTTTAACAAAATCTTGGGTACGTGCATTTCTTGATCTCCTGATTCGAATTTCAATCACTCTAACATAGGGTTAGTATCGCTAATGGGGTTGAAATCCGCAATCTCTAGCTTAGAAGGCATGGTTGCTACCATCTGTGCTGTTGGGCTATATATTTATTGTCCTATATATGATTTAATTTTTTTTATTTTCTACCCCACCTAGAATTTTTATTTTACGATTAATGAAGTTCTCACGAAAAGAGAGACAGTTTTCCCGACATCTTTAGCTAACGACTCTTTCCCTATAGTCGCATCTTGCAATACGACTAAGGAGACTACGAGAAGAAAGGGACTAGTATAATAAAATAAAAAAAATGATTAAGCATAACAGTTGATTAAGCATGACAGTGAAAGAACTACCCGATTTATTTCTGGAATGATCGATAGCTTCGATGGCAGTGTCACCACAAACTAAGCTATTGGGTGGTATCTACTTTGAAGATGTATCTTCATGCAATTTCCATAACTGGAATAGACAGAAGCCTATACAATAAAATCTTTACGACCCACTCGTCACCGAAAATGTTTTGGAATAACTAAAAATACATATTATAAATAAATATATAATAATAATAATTATATAATAATAATAAATAAATATCTTCACGCAATTCCCAAAACAGGGGTAGACAGAGGTCTAGTCTAGAAAATTAAGTCACTTTGACCCACCTTCCACCGAAGATATTTTCGGGACAACGTGACAGGTGGTGAGCCCGTCGCCATTTTTATGTCCAAGCCAACGATGTAATTCGCGCATAAGTTTTTTGAAAAACTCATTGGTACTGCCACCTGGGGATCGAACTCGGGTCTCTTGACTCGAAATTCCGACTACCCAACCACACGGCTATCGTGACTTATAATATAATATATTTATTATTATATAATTTGGAATAAATGTTTTTCTATAATTAATAAAAAAATATCTTCACGCAATTCCCAATACAGGGGTAGACAGAGCATTAAGTCCCTTAGACCCACCTTCCACCGAAGATATTTTCGGAACAACGTGACAGGTGGTGAGTCCGTCGCCGCCTTTATGACCAAGCCAACGATATATAATTCGTACATAAGTTTTTGAAAAACCCATTGCTACGAGCCTGCCGCAGGGGATCGAACTCGGGTCTGTTGACTCGAAATTCCGACCACCCAACCACTCAGCTATCGTGACTTCAATAATATTGATTAATAAAATTAATTAATAAAAATTCATACATACATATGACGATATATGACTCTAGCTGGATCCGTACCCGTAACCCTTAAATTCGAATTCATTACCAACTAGACTATCGAGTCAGTCGACAAATTAAACAAAAAAAGAAGTAATTCTCAATATCTTTTCATTTTACTAAAAAGTAAGTACTACAGAAATAGTTTTACTAACCATATAACACTGATGGTATAAAAAGTTGGAAGCCTCGCTTCTTGTTTATATGCAAATGCGGCTCCACTTGCAAGTTTGCGTGCCATTATCACGAGCTAAACTAGATTGTATTGTTATTGTAACAAATGCTATTTTCTAAAGTACCAAAGAAGCGAAATATTACTTTTTCAGAAGTTATTCTCGCTGATTTTCTGTTAGTTTTGTTATTGTTATGGAGTCTGCTAAAAGAATAAAGTTTATTATCATTTATTTTAACAAGTACAAAGTAAAAATTTAGTAACAGTGAATATAATACAAAAAAAATTAGACACATTTTTTAGAATAACATCACGCAATTTTCCCATAATAGTCCTTTCGACTTCATTTTTAACAACGCTTATTTATTGCCGTCTTAGTATACAAGATAATGGTAAAATTACTTCCATACATGTAATTTATTTAAATTCACAAATATTTATATATTCTTCCAATCATCCATGACTTGATGCCGAACAACACACATATTCAACACGCGAATGTTTTAAATTAATTTAAAAGTTTGTATTTCCTTTGTAATAAAAAAGCTAAAAGGAGGATATCTATGAGCTTCTTTCGCCTGTTTATTCTCCGTTTAAGGAAGCTTATTACGAATCGGCGAAACATTAAAAAACAACGATCGATATATGTAATGTATTTTACTTATATCGATAAATAAATGTTTTTTTATTTGATTTTTACCTTAGCGGAACACGACCTTCGACTCTCACTAGCAACTAAGCCATCGAGTTCTTGTAAAATATGTGTAGTCCTTTAATAATATTGACGTTAAGAAAGCGATTTAATAGTAGAATGTTTGCAATATAATGCAAAACCTCTTAGATTCTCATGCGTTTCGGCATAAGACGTTATTACATGTCATTTTCTTCTACGCAATTTCCGAAGACGTCGAATACACTTCGATTAATTACCACGCGTAAGTGGAACTCAGTTAACTTAAGTTTGAATTTTAATGAGTTTAATATAATAGTGTTTTAATAAAGATATCGCTTGGCATAAATAAATGGCACTGCTCAAATATTCTTAATAAAATAATTTATTTAACTGATTGCCGTGTTGGTAGTGAACTCTACGTAGCTAAGAGTTGTCTACCTATACCTATTAATAATACCTATTAATTCATGTCATTTCATTGCTCGGCGATAATCTTAAAACTCGTCACGTTGTTTCAAATAAACACCAAGGGAAGTATGAAACTTGCTTTTAAAGGTCTCCTGGCTGTGGGTCTGCAGTGTTCCCCATTTATGCAGCATCAGAAGCCGATAGGCAACTTCCTGGTCCAAAAACGTGATATACCGTTATTTATATATTTACGCTACTTTCTCCTTTGCCATTTGTCTCTTTCAAACACCGAATTGCCAATTAAAATTGCTAATTAACGGCATTCACAAAATAAAGCTTATTGCGCCCAGAAATATTTACTGCAAATACGAAATTTCAAGTTTTACGTCACGCTCATCAGCTACTCGGTCGCTACGATTTGCATTTTAATTGACAGGACATTCGAGCGGAAACCGCGAGAGCTTTTTGTTTAAATAGCTTTTTTGAAAATACTTGTTGTTTATAAGTTATAAAAAACTAACAAGGTACGGTAGTTACGGTTGTGTGAATGGGATTCGAGTCAAGAATCTTCGTCGTGTCACCTCCTTTTTAAAGCACTCCCCTAGTTGCCTCAGCCAGTATTGGAATCCTTGGCGTCGACATATCGAGCAACGTTCATTTTCGCGGTCACTTTGAATGGAAGGCCAACTTGGCCTCTAAAAAGCTTGGCGTGCTTAGTAGACCACGACAGTACTTCATGCTTCAAGAGAAGAGGTATCTTTCTCAAAGGCCGGAAACGCAGCTGCTAGGCTTCTGATATTGCGGTTGTTCACGGGCGGTAGTAATCACTTACCATCACGTGAGCCACCTGCTCGTTTACCTCTCTTCCCTATAAAATAAAATAATAATAGGATGATGTTGATATAAATATAGAAGAGATAGTTTCAAAAATCGTTAATAAATATACAACCACGTTGTAGTCATCAGCTTTACGCGTCGGGTGACTCGAATTTGCATTTTAATTGACAGAAGATACAGTGAAAACCCGGAGCAAGCTTACCATATAAATTTAATATATATTTAGTTGGTAAAATATTGTTTTATAATGGATTTTATTGTGTAAAATTTTATTGATGTAATGCAACCAGGGGCACTCTAAATGAGGGAAATGGTTTCCTTTTTTTAGATTGTGTGTTAATGTAATGTAATAAATTTTTTGAGTGTGTGTCCGTTTCGGAGTCATCTTTCGGGACTCTCGTGGGGCGCGCACCGCTGTTGCGATCGTGAGGGGAGAGCAGGTTGGGTGGCAGACTCGGAGGGTACGTTGCCCGCGTGGGATTGGAGGTCGATGAGGTAGACGCGGCCGTATTCCAGTTCCACTTTCGGAGAGAGATAAGAAAGAGAGAGAAAGAAAAACGCGTTCTCTATCCAGTAGAAGCTGCACCGAGTGCTCAATAAGGGGCAGGATTTCAGATGTGTGTGAATGCGTTGTGTAAAATATTATATAGTAATGTTTTAATTGAAATTTATGGTTATGATGGCCAAGTGTTTGCGTGAATGGAATTCAAATCCAGAAAACCTACTGCGATATCCAGTTTTTTTCAAAACATATGTACAATTTGCTTGGACATAAATACAGCGCCAGGCTCACCACCTGTCACATTGCCCCAAAACATGTCTTCGGTGAAAGATGGGTTGAATCGACTTAATTGTCTAGACCACTGTCAGTCTCAGTATGAGGAATGGCGTAATTATATTACTTTGATTTTTTCTTTAAATCTTTAACCACTGTTATGTATTCAGCTCGAATTGTTTTATTGTTTTCGAATCGTTAGAATTAAACATTGAAAGGGAAAAACGTAAACAAGATGTAATATGAAAAGTGTTAAATCCGTGCCTTTGTTGGTATTCCCAGTAAGAAATATTCACAAAAGCTAGAAAGGATGAAAGCTTCCGGCGTGTTTTGACACGAAATTGAATAGAGGCTTTAGCGACGTTGCCTGCCACTTTTTGTACCGACCTTTGATCTTACCCGGAGAATTAATTTAGACATTTTTAGCGTAATAGGTTAAATATAAAACGGTATACAAGGAAATTTCATCAAAGTGCATATTTATGTCAACTTAAAATAGAAATTAGCTACCGTGAAAGCTTAATGGTTATTATTAACTTCGTGACTGTGTCATTTGGAAAATTTTGACTTATTTGTTGTATAATTTAATATCTTCACACATATTCTTAATACAGGGGTAGACCTATGTCTACGAAATGAAGAAATTTGCCATATGGCAGGTTTTAAAGATGACTTATCGTAAAATTGATAAGAGCGTGCTTTAGTTTGAAGGTCTGGGCTATTGAGCAAATGAGTGAAGACCGAATAGTGAAGAAAATGTATAGCGCGAAAGTTAATATTATTAGGTAGGCTAAAACTAACTTTCGAAAACCATATAAGTAAATTACTCGAAGAGGGGAGGGTTAAGAGCATGCATGAAGAAGATGATAAATCTGAAAGAAGCTAAAGATGTACGTAAGCATCGTGACACTTGGCGATCTGTTCTCTCTAGCTACCCCGTCAGGGATTTTGCGTGAAGATAAGTTGAGTAAAGTACTTAAGGCCTTAAGGCACCTTTCGTCGACGATTTTTTAGGTCCAAGCGAATGATTGTGAGCCTCTCACTAGCTTAATGTCGATGCCAATGGTAAAATATACTCACAAAGATATAACTTACATTGATTTATATACGCACCGATGATTGGCGACCTCCGAGTGGCTTAAACACTATCTAGGTGTCGCTATCTCGAGGTCCCGGTTTAATTCCCGGACGGGTCAATGTATAAAAAACACTTTTTCTACATTTTCATGGTTCTGAGTATTTGTGGTGCCTTCGTTGTTTCCGTTTTCGTACCTAAAGTGATTTAGCTTCTTACATTTGGATCGGAACAATGTATGTAATGTTGTCCCTATCTATATATGTATATAAATAATAAATAAAATAAATATCATCACACAATTCCCAATAAAGGGGTAGACAGAGGTCTAGTCTAGACAATTAAGCCCCTTCGACCCACCTTCCACCGAAGACATTTCGGGACAACGTATCAGATGGTGAGCCCGTCGCCGTTTTTATGCCCAAGCCAACGATGTATTTCGTATATAAGTTTTTGAAAAATCCATTGGTACGAGCCTTCCACCTGGGGATCGAACTCGGGTCTCTTGACTCCATATTCCAACTACCCAACCACACGGTTATCGTGACTTTTTTATATATAATTAAAAAATATTACGTATACATATAAACATTTACGACTCGAAAACAAAGATTCAGATTCACCACACACATGTTTGCCCCTAGCGTGGAACTGCAGCCGTTGGGTTATCGTCATGGTTTATTTTTCATTGCTTTTGTGTGTTTGAGTTGTCAGAATTTCGAGTCAGGAGACCTGAGTTCGATCCCCAGGTGGCAGGGTTGTTCCAATGGGTTTTTCAAAAACTTATATGCGAATAATATTGTTTATGGCTTGGGTATAAAGATAGCGACGGGCTTTTCACCTGTCACGTTTTCCCAAAAATATCTTCGGTGGAACGTGGGTCAAACGGACTTAATTGTCTAGACCTCTGTCTTCCCCTGCATTGGGAATTCCGTGAAGATATTTTTTTTTATAAATATTATATATTTTTTTTATTACTATTTTTTTTTGGGACAGGAAAGCGTAGGAGTGTGGCACTGACCCAGACGACTACTAAGCGGAAAAGATAAGCTATACAATTTTTTATACCTTGGTAAGTTACCGTTAAATTAATTGTTAGGTTATTGATAGGTAGATTTTTTTTCTACATAGGATTTGTATGGGTATAATGCCATATGCATACTGATTTCACCAAGAAAACCGTTTCTCGAATATTATGTACCTATTTAAAGTTAAAGTATAAAGAGGCTAATTCTTAAAAAAAAGGTGGTCTATTCAATATCCGCTAGATGGTGGGACAACCATCTCGAATCATAAACGTTAGCCGAGTGGTTGAATGATCGAAATTGGAGTTATGAAACCCGAGTTCCATCCTCAGGTGGTAGCCTCGTACCAACGAGTTTTTTCAAAATGTGTATACGATTTAAACTGTTGGCATAGACGTAAAGACAGTGACAGGCTCACCACCTGCCACATTGTCCCAGAAATTATCTTCAGTCAAAGGTGGGTGGAAAGAATTTAATTGTCTAGACGCTTGTGTACCCTATGTGTATTGGCAATAGCGTAAATATACTAGACCGAGATGGAGGAAATCACTGACGGACAGCAGCGTATAAGCTCCGAGGTATCTGATACTGAGTACAAATCACGATAGCCGAATGGTTGGGTGATTGGAATTCAAGTCGAGAGACCCGAGTTCGATCCCCAGGTGGCAGGGTAGTTCCAATGGGGTTTTTCAAAACTTATATGCGAATAATATTGTTTATGGCTTGGGTATAAAGATAGCGACGGGCTTTTCACCTGTCACGTTTTCCCAAAAATATCTTCGGTGGAACGTGGGTCAAACGGACTTAATTGTCTAGACCTCTGTCTTCCCCTGCATTGGGAATTCCGTGAAGATATTTTTTTTTATAAATATTATATATTTTTTTTATTACTATTTTTTTTTGGGACAGGAAAGCGTAGGAGTGTGGCACTGACCCAGACGACTACTAAGCGGAAAAGATAAGCTATACAATTTTTTATACCTTGGTAAGTTACCGTTAAATTAATTGTTAGGTTATTGATAGGTAGATTTTTTTTCTACATAGGATTTGTATGGGTATAATGCCATATGCATACTGATTTCACCAAGAAAACCGTTTCTCGAATATTATGTACCTATTTAAAGTTAAAGTATAAAGAGGCTAATTCTTAAAAAAAGGTGGTCTATTCAATATCCGCTAGATGGTGGGACAACCATCTCGAATCATAAACGTTAGCCGAGTGGTTGAATGATCGAAATTGGAGTTATGAAACCCGAGTTCCATCCTCAGGTGGTAGCCTCGTACCAACGAGTTTTTTCAAAATGTGTATACGATTTAAACTGTTGGCATAGACGTAAAGACAGTGACAGGCTCACCACCTGCCACATTGTCCCAGAAATTATCTTCAGTCAAAGGTGGGTGGAAAGAATTTAATTGTCTAGACGCTTGTGTACCCTATGTGTATTGGCAATAGCGTAAATATACTAGACCGAGATGGAGGAAATCACTGACGGACAGCAGCGTATAAGCTCCGAGGTATCTGATACTGAGTACAAATCACGATAGCCGAATGGTTGGGTGATTGGAATTCAAGTCGAGAGACCCGAGTTCGATCCCCGAGTGGCAGGCTCGTACCAATGGGGTTTTCAAAAACCTTTGTACGATTCATATCGTTGGCTTGGACATAAAGACGGCAACGGGCTCACCACATGTCACGTTGTCCCAAAAATATCTTCGGTGGAAGGTGGGTCGAAAAGGCTTAATGGTCGAGACCTGTGTCTACCCCTGTATTGGGAATGGCGTGAAGATATTTTTATTTTTATTTATACGAGTATATACTCCTTACGGTAGCGACCTAAGCCCTGGAGTGGCCTTTTACGGACCGTTAAGCACGTAAGCTTGTTTTATTTTACTCATATTTAAATAAAGTTTCTATAGAAACTTGTGTAGCTATTGTATATTAAAACTGAATATCTTGAGAGGGAATGAAATTTTTGTTACTTTTAAAAGCACATCTCCCTCAGTATCTAGGGAGATCTAGATGTTACTGCTTTAAACTTTTATTGTACATTAAAACTTTATTGCAATTCTAAAGAATAACTTTCATGAACGGATCGACAAACTAAGCTAATGTATTTTTTGTATCTTCACGCAATTTCTATAGCTAGGGTAGTCAGGTGTATCCAATTTAGGATAATTAATTGACTCAGGCGTTACTTTGCGGAAATTCATTGTAAAGTTGTTATTGAAAAAATTTCTTCACCATTCCGTATGCAAATATAAAAAGGTATATGTTACATGGTCCGAAGAGAAGAAGAGCACCACCTTCCCTCCCTTCCACAGATGCATGCACTAATTCCACTTTATGCACCACCACCACTACACTCAAACCAGGTAACATATACCACCAACGAAAACGCGACTCGTGTTTCGCCTCAAAACAAGGCATTTTCAAGCGAGTAGACTCTACGATGAGCGACCGAAGAGTCAAAGTTTTGACTCTTGGTATATGTTACCTGGTTTGAGTGTAGTGGTGGTGGTGTATACAGTGGAATTAGTGCACGCATCTGTGGGAGGGAGGGAAGGTGGTGCTCTTCTACTCTTCGGACAATGTAACATATATCTTTTTACATTTGCATGCGGAATGGTGCGAAGTAATTTTTTTAATAACAACCAGCCAATTTAGTACTTTCGACCGAAATAACACCGGAGACACATGGAACATGGTGAGTCTTTCATCGTCTTTGTCTCGAAGGTTAGGAATGTTACAATGTAAACAGTGGTAGAGCCACGCATTAGCTTTTGTTGTTGCATGAATGGGCCGGTTCGACCGGGGAAGTACCACGACCTCACAGAATACCGGCGTGAAGTAGAAGTCTAACAAACTTATACGTTTCGTCTAGTGAGTGCAGGTAAGCGGTGGCCTACACTCCACTCCCCCAACACTGGGGGGGGGGGCAGTTTAAGGGAGGCAACGCATCTGCTATGCCTCTGGTATTGCGGGTGTTCATGGACGGTGGTAATCACTTACCATCACATGAGCCGCCTGCTCGTATGCCTTCCTTTTCCATAAAAAGAAAATATAGGTATAATATTAATAGCAAAATCAAACACAAGCTTATAACGCCAGTGTCTAGGCTCCTTAGCGTAAATAACTCATTCATGGGGTAATGTGTACGGGTTTCTCTAATTCTAGCGGATTAGAGACGATAAAAAGAGACTTCTTAATATACTCTTTTTTTAAGAGGAAAAACAAAATTAATCATTAATTTAATTAGACATGGCATGGGAGCGACCAACTCACTGATATTATGAATAAAAGATTTGATTTCGTACGTATTAAATATCAGTATCGAAAAGCGAAGTAAAGTATCAAAAATTCATTGATATAAAGCGCCTTCCTCCTGTTAACCGAACTCAGGTCTCCTGATTCGAATTCCAGCCACTTCGCTATAGTGTCTCGTAGTAGTTTACAAAATAAAACTATCAATCACGACGCAACGTTTTTTCTAGTAATGTTATTGTAAAAAAGCCCCATATTTACTCGCATTCCCCAATAGAAGGGTAGCCAGACGTCTGGATAAATAAATCCTTATAATTATTATTTTTAATAATAGACAAATTTTTGCCCCAAGCGGGATACAAACTCACACCACTTAGCTTTGTAATCATTGTTACCTGTAATTATCTATCAGCCTATCAGGACGGTATTTTTAACAACAACCAGCCAATTTAGTACTTTCGACCGAAATAACACCGGAGACACATGGAACATGGTGAGTCTTTCATCGTCTTTGTCTCGAAGGTTAGGAATGTTACAATGTAAACAGTGGTAGAGCCACGCATTAGCTTTTGTTGTTGCATGAATGGGCCGGTTCGACCGGGGAAGTACCACGACCTCACAGAATACCGGCGTGAAGTAGAAGTCTAACAAACTTATACGTTTCGTCTAGTGAGTGCAGGTAAGCGGTGGCCTACACTCCACTCCCCCAACACTGGGGGGGGGGGCAGTTTAAGGGAGGCAACGCATCTGCTATGCCTCTGGTATTGCGGGTGTTCATGGACGGTGGTAATCACTTACCATCACATGAGCCGCCTGCTCGTATGCCTTCCTTTTCCATAAAAAGAAAATATAGGTATAATATTAATAGCAAAATCAAACACAAGCTTATAACGCCAGTGTCTAGGCTCCTTAGCGTAAATAACTCATTCATGGGGTAATGTGTACGGGTTTCTCTAATTCTAGCGGATTAGAGACGATAAAAAGAGACTTCTTAATATACTCTTTTTTAAGAGGAAAAACAAAATTAATCATTAATTTAATTAGACATGGCATGGGAGCGACCAACTCACTGATATTATGAATAAAAGATTTGATTTCGTACGTATTAAATATCAGTATCGAAAAGCGAAGTAAAGTATCAAAAATTCATTGATATAAAGCGCCTTCCTCCTGTTAACCGAACTCAGGTCTCCTGATTCGAATTCCAGCCACTTCGCTATAGTGTCTCGTAGTAGTTTACAAAATAAAACTATCAATCACGACGCAACGTTTTTTCTAGTAATGTTATTGTAAAAAAGCCCCATATTTACTCGCATTCCCCAATAGAAGGGTAGCCAGACGTCTGGATAAATAAATCCTTATAATTATTATTTTTAATAATAGACAAATTTTTGCCCCAAGCGGGATACAAACTCACACCACTTAGCTTTGTAATCATTGTTACCTGTAATTATCTATCAGCCTATCAGGACGGTATTTTTAACATCTTAATTGGCATATAGAGAGAAACATATGATTTTTAACTTTACCACAGTGTCTTAAATAGATTCATCTGCTGGAAAAGAAATAGACTTTTTTGGATTTTTTTAAATAAAAGTCACGATAGCCGTATGGTCGGAATTTTGAGTCAATAGACCCAATTTCGATCCCCAGTTGGAAGGCTTGTACCAATGGGTTTTTCAAAAACTTATGTACCAATATCGTTGACTTGGATATAAAGACGGCGACGGGCTCACTACCTGTCACGTTGTCCCGAAAATATCTTCGGTGGAAGGTGGGTCGAAGGGACTTAATTGTCTGGACTCGACCTCTGTCTACCCCTGTATTGGAAGTTGCGTGCAGATATTTTATTTATATTATTTTTTAAATTAAAGAAAATATCTACACGCCGTTCCCAATACTATGGGTGGACCGAGGTCTAGACTATTAAGTACTTTCGACCAACCTTCCACCGAAGACAGTGTTAGGGACTACGTGATATATGGTAAGCCCGTTGCAGTCTTTATGTCCAAGCCAACGATATCAATCGGACATAACATTGGAAAATAACCCATTGGTACGAGCCTGCCGTCTGAGGATCGAACTTGGGTCTCGTCACTGGTAGCCCGATCACCACACACACAGACGGTCTTCTAAATTTACAAATTACATTTCAAATATACCCCTATCGCGTCTCCAGCCACCCTCGTTTGTCGAAAATCTATTTTCGTTTTCAGAGGTTACAGAAAGTAACGTTGTTGTTGTTTTTGTACTTTTTAACGAACCCCGCTCTCACGCTTATTTAATGAGGTTGTAAAGTAAAGGATCTATGTGCACGAGCAGTGACGTATGGTACAGGTTCAAGACGGTAATGAGTCTCCTTACGAATGGCAACAAACCTTCTTAAGAGAGAGGCCCGTGTCCTTCACTGGACTTTTACACCTAGCTAAGAAAGTAAGTTAGTCTTTTTCGTTTCTTCTTCTTCACAAATATTTTTATAACATTTTTATTGCAATAATTAATGAAATAATACAGAAACTTCTCTGAAATTGTTTAATTAAATCAATAAATAATTAAATAATAAAATAATTAAAATAAATTTTCAATACTCTTTCGAAATCTCAATAAAAACCTTGTAGTTTAAGTAATGCATACGTTATAAAATAAAAATTAAAAGTATTATTTAGAAATATAACAATATTTATCATATTGCATTAATATTCATTTCACACAATTTATTTGCAGTCACAGAACTATTCATTAAATTTTAATTTATAATTAATATTTGTAAGTGTATATAAATGACTAGTGTACTATGAGATACTATCATAAAGAATTTGTAACCCCTTCAAAAACTGTACCATTTTTCAAGGAAATATAGAAATAAAATACAACTATAGAAATAAATATAGAAATAAATAAGTGCAATAGATGATTTTATTTCAAAGTAGTGTAAGGTATTGAAAAGCGACACTTACCCATAGCGAACAGGATGATGAGGGCGGAAACAACCCAAGAGCACATCTTGTCTTCACTATATCGCTTGTGGGATCACATCTCACTTTTCACAGATATTACATTTGTACAGCTTAGTGTCCCTGAAACAACATAATACAAATTTATTATTTTATTTGTTATCACTTGAAAAACAAAAACCTATTTGCATAATATTATTTATAGATAGCAAAGTAATATTTTATTTATTAAGCGATGGCAATATGTTATATAACAGGTGGTAGGCTCGTACCAGAGTTTTTTCAAAACTTATGTATGATTTGTATCGTTAGCTTCGACATAAAGACACGTGACAGGTTTTTCTTTATAGAAAAGGGAGGCAAACGAGCAGGTGGCTCACGTGATGGTAAGTGATTACCGCCGCCCATGAACACCCGCAATACCGAAGCAGAAGTTTGTTAGACTTCTACTTCACGCCGGTATTCTGTGAGGTCGTGGTACTTCCCCGGTCGAGCCGGCCCATTCATGCAACAACAAAAGCTGATGCGTGGCTCTACCACTGTTAACCCCGACCCACTGTCACCCCCCAGTTGACCCCGACAGGCTCACCACCCGTCACCCGTCACATTGTCCTAATAAATTTATTCGGTGAAAGATTGGTCGCAAGGTCTTAATTGTATAGACCGGGCTACCCCAACATTGGGGAGGGCGTGAAGAACATCTTCATAATCAAAAAAATCTCATGCCTTATAATTTTCATTACTTAATACATCTCAAATATTTGTTTGCTTGTTTGTTTGTTACGCTTCGTTCCAGCCGATTTCAATGAATTACATAAATGTGTATATATGGGACCGCGGAGAAATATATGCCACTGTTTCTAACGATAAACTAAAAGTTCTTTCAATGGAGACGAAGTCACAAGCAAAAGCCATTAGAATATAAAAACGAAAAGTTAATCAAAGCAAGAAATATATCATATTTAATATTTGAAATTCTGAAAGTAAAGTTAGTCAAACTTGGGGTCTTCATTATGAAAGACATGGTCGTAATATAACAATAATTTTAAAATATACTGCAATTCGTGTATATAGCTATGACCTATGACTTCTTAGATGGTGTATGGTGTAAAGGTTAAAGCGAAAAAAACTTTTTTGTGCAGACGAAAGTTTCTCTTTTAATTGTAATAAATAAAAAAAGCTCCAATCCCAATACTTGGGTGGGCTAGACAACTAAGCTCTTTCGACATACCTCCCACTAAAGATCGACTGGAACAAGGTGGTTGGTGGAAGGCCCGCCTCGGTCTTTATCTCCAAGCCAACGGTAGATCATTTTTGAAAAAAAAAACCCCTGGGGATTGGCAGAGATCTACACAATGAAGATCTTTCGACCCACAGTATGACAGGTGGTGCACACATCGTCGACTGTCTAAGCCTTCGATACAATACACTTTCGTACATATTTATTTACATCAATAAACATTCCTACATACTTATTAATATCTACGACGCAAGTACAACACTCACATTCTGCACACACATGTTTTTCCCAAGCGGGGCTCGAATTCGCTACTCAAAACTTCATACCAGACTGGTTTTTAGGTAAGAATACAGATAGGGACAACATCACACGCATTGCTCTGATCCCAAAGTAAGCATTTGTGTTATGGAATCGTAAACAACCAACCATACACATTCTGACTCGAGAAAATGTTGGAATAGTGGTATTTTACATGGGCCCCTTGTGGGAATCGATCCCGGGACTTCAGAGACAGCGACACCTTGAAAACCAGTGTCTACGCAACTCGTCTTACATCCGAGCCACTGCGGTACACCCACAGCAGATGAAACTATAAATTTCTCTCGTACGCCTCAGAGGAGCGTTAGCGCCTTATAACTTTCGTTTATTTAATAACCTAACTAAAGCATAGCATGGTTTACATGTACTGAAAATTAACAATAATACATATCAATCAGTGACAAGAATGTCTCGATTATACAATTATGTACCCAGAGACCCTTACTTTGACATAATACATGATAAAATTTAAGACTTTATAACAATATCCCTCCGTCTATATGGTATTAATAGCAGATTCACTATATTTTGCGAATTTATGTTGTTTTTTTCTATCAAAAATTTTTTTGATTTTGATTTTTTAATACTCATACGGTTTTGGAATTTCTTTTTTGCTGATTGTGCAAAAAAGACATTCCAAAACCATATGCTTCCGTAATACGTAACTCGGACCGCAGTCTCGAATACGTCATATAAATTTCCAAGTCGTAAAACAACCAAGAAGTAAAATTAAAGCGCGCCCTTATCCAGAGCAGCGAGTTCACAGACTGTCATTTATCAACGCTCGGCGCCGGTTGAAGGACTCGTCTTGGAGTTTTATGCTCCGAGAGATTCACATCTTAGTGCCGATTTTAATTGCACTTCGTAAAATGAAATTATGTTATTGCGTTAACCTAGTTCTATCGAATCTGCGATATTCAGGGCGCCTATTCCAAGTTTTATATTCATCCATTTTAATAAATTGTTTTAAATGTGTTTGAGTTATATAAGTCATTTCTAAACAAATGATTGTCTGACGACGAAATGGCTTGATGTTTTTAACATAATAATAGAAAGGATTAAAATTATGTGCACCTCTGACCACCCCATGGGGAGTGCGAGACAAAATAAAATCCATTTTAGCAAAAACGTTTATGCCTTTACCAACTAGACGTTCAAAAATCAATATTTCGTTTTCATTAACAGTATTCTTGCTATGAATTATTTATATTATACCCATGTATTAGACCATGTGAGCAAATTGCTCGAAGAGGGGAGGATCATGAGTACTCGGATACCTAGACGTGTATGTATGTATGAAGAAGATGATGAATCTGAAAGAAGCGAAAAATGTATAATAGTGATTGTGACACTAGGCCATCTGTTCTCCCTGGCTACCCCGTCAGGGATTGTGCGTGAAAATAAATAAAAAATAAATAAATGAATTCGTATTAACTTTTACCAATAAAAAAATAACTAAATATCTTCGCGCAAGTCCCAATAAAGGGGTAGACAGAGGTCTAGTCTAGACAACTAAGTCCCTTTGACTCAACTTCCACCGAAGATATTTTCGGGACAACGTGACAGGTGGTGAGCCCGATGCCGTCTTTATTTCCAAGCCATCGATACATTACATTCGTACATAAGTTTTTGAAAAACCCATTGGTACGAGCCTGCCACCTGGGGATCGAACTCGGGTCTCTTGAGTCGTAATTCCTTTTTTTACCAACTCCACAATTTAATTATTTTTCTTTAAGAACTTGACCGGTTTCTCTTTTTATTAGCCATACAGTTTGTACAGCAATCGATATCTATTCCCTAATCAATAATGTACAGCTTTAGTGACGATTTCGATTGTAGGCAGGTATAGCCAATAAAATTAATCCCAATTAATCCCTCCACAAATCACTCTGACGCGATAGAATATTCACTCCGATAATTAGTCGTGGAATATTTACTAATTCTGCTGAATTAGATTCTAATGTATCTTCACAATCTTTTCCACCATTTAGATTACCTTAGTTCCATTCCCAATACTTGTGTTCACCGGGTGGTGAGCCTGTCGCCGTGTTTATGACCAATCCAATGACATAAATCGTATATTAATTTTGAAATAAAAGTTATTGGTACGAGCCTTTTTTATATAGGTGGGGAAACAACTAACGCAAAAGCCGGCGGGGGCAAGGGTGGGTGATCCGTATCCGTAGCGGGCTGACCAAGCCCACCCGGAGCGTACTCTTCGAGACGACTATCCCCCGTAGTGAGGTCGGCCATGTGGATTCCTCTTGGAACACCATGGGTTTCCAAGCCACCGGTTGCTAAGCTCCACCGCCACGACTAGGCGTGAACACGGTTGGGTGGATTGGTGCGGGCCTACCACCTGGAAATCTCTGGGGGGTCTCTTGCCTCAAATTCCGATCACCGAACCAGTTGGCTATCGTGACTTTTGACTTAGACTAGATTTTTCAACATTAAGAAGGAAAAAGTCACGATAGCCGAGTGGTTGGGTGGTCGGAATTTCGAGTAGAGAGACCAGGTGACAAGGTCTTTTTCAAAAACTTATTTACGAATTATATAGTTGGCTTGGACATAAAGACGGCGACGGGCTCACCATCTGTCACGTTGTCCCGAAAATATCTTAGGAGGAAGGACCCACCTTCAAAGGGACTTAACTGTCTAGACTAAACCTTTGTCCACCCCTATATTGGGAATTGAGTGAAGATTATTATTATTAAATTTTCATAAATTAAAACTGAAATTTCTAATATCTACTTTGAAGCAATGGAAAAAACACAGCATCGGGTACAGTTAAATAAAAATACAAAATAAAACATTTTCCCTGAAAGTGCTACATAATTAAATTTTGTTTACAAAACAGCACTAAAAGGTTTGGAGAGTACTGTTACGACAACTAACAAATAATGGATTGTTTTTGTTTTTCCGCTTAGCTTTTTGTTGTTTTTTTTTAGCCGTCTTACAGAACAATAATGAGAAAACAACACAATTTATATGTAACAAGTCTACCCGAATGATAAAGACCGATGAATAGGAGTCTTTTATACCTTGTCCAGCTATAAGTACTGTTCCAAATGAAAATGTATTTTTTAAAGAAGTAATGTAATATTATTTAATTTTATACCTACATATTTATGAGTAACAGGAAAAAAATGCTGTTAGTATTGGCCAGATCTCGTTTTATAATACGCGCCAAAGTCCTAGCGGGAATCTTCATTTCTCGCGAGATTTTTTGCTTCCTAATGGGATTTCGACGAATTCTGGATTTAACAGCCTTTGTAGTTCTAACAGCATGCGGCCGCTCCGATCTTTTCTGGTTTTCGACAGAGGAAGTGTAGTTGTATCTGTTAATAATAGGTTAGAGAAAAAGTTTCTTAGCATTTTCTAAGAAATTCACAACTTTTTTTAATATAGTTTATTTACATTTAACTAAAGTATGTAATTTGCCATATTGCCATCTTTATGGTAGGGACATGATCCCATCACTATAGAAATTTCTTCAGTTCAAAATACCGCGACAATAGGTTTTGGCAGTCCTCTCGTGATGTTAACCTGACTCTGCCTAAATAATTCTGAAGAGACTGAAACAGGTGGAAATCTGAAGGTAAAAGGTCAGGAATGTACGGCGGATGCATTAACGCCTCCTAGCCAAGCTCTCTTAATTTTATCTATCTATCGTTATCATGATGAAAAACCACACCCAATCAACAGAAGTGATTAATTCTGGCCACTTTTTCTCAACTTCTTGTTTTAATCTCATCAGTTGTTCGCACTATAGATCAGAATCGATGGTCCTGCCTGGTGGTAACAGCTCATAATGAATAATGCCCTTTCAGTCCCACCACACACAGTATCACCTTGTTGCGAGTTAACCCGGGTTTCGCCATATTCTTCACTACAGTGTGAAGCCTGATCGGCCTTTGACCACGGCCTATATCGCACGTTCTTGTCGTACATGATTTTCCTCACCAGTAATTAGCTTCTTCAAAAATGGTTCGGTTTCATTACGTCAACTAGATCCATATACATCGCAATTTTTTTTCGCGGCTTGTGTTGCATTTTCCATTTTTTGTAAAATTTTAATATGTATCGAATTTGTTCAATGAACAAATTCGATACATAACAAACTCATCTTGAATGAATAAAATCACACATTTTCCTAATTTGAATTTCTTTTATAATTTTAACTTTTAATTATACCAAAACCAGCCAGATACAAATAGTCTAGCCAAAGAGTTTTATTACAACTTCATACATACCATAATGCGTAAAGACTTTTTCCCCAACCTATTAGTACGATATAAGAACATACGGCTGATACCAAGTTTTTGAAGTGTCTGTGTGTACTTCGTTTCTTATTCCATAACACATGTCTTAGCTACTCACTTAGGGATCAGAGCAATGTATGTGATGTTGTACTTATCAGTTATGCAATTTATAAAATGTAAATGCTTTTAAATAAAAAAAAAACAGCTCAATACGATGTTTTATCATGCGAAACCTCTGCAATTATCTCTGCGATTCAAGTTTCAATGAATCCTACCAACAACGTCATTCATTTCAGCATTTTGAACTCTGCGACAAAATTACCACAATATACACTGACTTTTAAATGTCTAGTCTGTCTGAAAACTTTTTTCCATCTCATTGGAACGCTAACTGTAGACTGTCGACCTTAAGGTTAAGGTCATAACGTTTATTTTTGCACGTATGAGGTTATTAAAACACATCGTTACGCGGGGTTTCTGAATCAATTATGCAGTGCCCTAACGAGATGCAATAAAGGGGAGCTGTTTGTGAAGCGTTATTGACAAATCTAATTATTCTGAGATACCTTATTACATCTATTACGACGCTCTCGTATCCAAATAACATAATGCGCATGATATTACGCCATTCCGTTGGGAGCGATTCGCATAGACTAAGCAGAATTTAAAAGAAAATGTGTCTAATAAAATTAATTAATACATACATACATACATAACGGCCTGTCCACTGCAGGACATATGCCTCTACCACAGGGAGAATTTGTTATTAGGCGGATTGGCGATCGCAGTAGTAGACCACTCGCACCTCAGACAATGCTGGCCATCTTGATCTGATTATTTGGGTCTGATATTTTTAGAGAAGGTTTAACCCGCCATCTTACCATAACACTATTCAAGGCCGATCCCCTTAGTCGCCTCTTACGACACCCACGGAATGAAAGACAGTGGCAATAGTCTTACACCCTTACCGCACGGTCATATTTTGAATTAATTAATAATAATAAATAAATCGAACCAAATACTAAGAGCTGGAAACACCATGAAAATAGGAGTGTACGCCACTCGTCCACGGAGTTCGTCAAAAAAAATACATGATCTATAAGAACGAGTTTATGATTAATTTTTTTATTTTTATTGTTATTATGGTTTCACGCTATTTTTCATTCTGAGGTAGAGAATTAAACATTTTCGACAGCTCTATCCCCCTGGTACAACAAGACGCTACCGTCTAGACATCTGTTTATCCCAGGTACGGGAAAGGCAATTGCGTGAAGATATTAAAAAAGACACAAATGCTGGTTCTCAAATTGTCGCTAGACCTGGCTTTCAATCTCGGGTTCGATTCCCGGACGGTTCGCTGTAGAAAAACACTTTTTCCACATAGTCTAGGATCTGGGAGTGTGTGGTACCTTTGTGGTTTGAGATTGTAAAGTGCTTTAGCAACTTAGGGTAAAAGCAACGTATGCGATGCTGTACCTATCTTTATATGTATTTATTAAATTTTAAAGTGAGGTCTTACCAAATACAGTACAACTAATAGGTTCAGTATTTAGATTAGTTTGTTAAATAATTTCTTTTGAAACGGTGTACTGTAAGATAATTCAAGACAATATATTTAAAGCTTGTTAGAAGTAACGTAAAAAGTAGAGAAATACATACACGCGCCTATCTATATTGTTTTTCTATTAAGTAAATCGATTGTCTGTCTTTTGTTAATGTCCAGTAAAGAACAACTTTCAGTTCGTTTTTCGCAAAACTTCTTTGAATAACAACAACATTGAAAATTATAATAGTTTGCTCACAAAAAATATACTCGACGGCTTACGTATTCTTCATATCTTCACGAAATTTTCCATACTAGGGTAGAAAGAAGCCTAGACAATGAAATTTTTACCAAAGCTGTTACCAACGTGATACTCGTATGTAGGTGGTGAGCATTCGCCGTCTTAGTGTCCAAGCGAACGGTAGAAAATATTAACATAGGCCTATTAATATTACTTACATAGGTTATTTATATTTATATAGATAACATTTATGTAGTTCATTGTTATCATTGATGACCTCCGTGGATGAGTGGCGTAAATACTGGTTTTCAAGGTGTCGCCCACTTTGTGGTTCCGGGTTCGATTCCCGGTCGGGTCAATCAACACTTTCTTCTTCTGCATTTTCTCTGGTGGTTTTGTGGTATGATGTTTCTGATTCCATAATCATATCATATTTTTCTTCCTAGCGAAATTCGAACCCGTTGCGTGTTCAAATTCAACTTAAAAAACAACCTTAGCTTCTAAGGAATCCTTCCAAC
This sequence comes from Sericinus montela, assembly GCA_029286605.1. Classification (NCBI taxonomy): domain Eukaryota; kingdom Metazoa; phylum Arthropoda; class Insecta; order Lepidoptera; family Papilionidae; genus Sericinus; species Sericinus montela. The sequence goes on from JAGSMR010000016.1 coordinate 7,456,492, forward strand.
GAACTCGATTATAGGATTGTCAATGTTATTCTCGAACGTCTAATTTAAAATGTATTATAAAACATCAAAAATTTCTTTTTCTTGGCTACAAAATTACCTGCCAGTTAGTATAATTATATAGACTGAACAAGATACGTTTTCCATTTTCTTTTATATTAAAGTTAAAGTAATCCTTCGTTATTACATTTTTCAGAAAATATTCTAAGAGTTGTAGTTTCTAATTGTACAGTCTTTGAAATAACCTTCAGATATACATAGGATAAGCCACCCACGTTCTAGAATCATATTTTAAATCTTTGCGAGAAACATAATTTATTCGTCTTCGTGTCAAAGTTTTACCTACGTATAATGTAACGTCACAATAGCCGAGTGGTTGGGTATTCTGAATTCGAGTCAAGAGACACGAGTTCGATTTCCAGGTGGTAGAATCGTACTTTATATTTTTGGCTTGCACATTAAGATGTCGACAGGCTTACCATCTGTCAAGTTGTCCCAAAAAATGTCTTCGATGGAATGTGGTTGAATGGACTTAATTGTCTAAACCTCTGTCTACTCGAGTATTGGGAATAGCGTGAAGGTATTTTTTTTAATTGATTAATTTATGAATTATTATTATTTTTTATTTTTATGAATTTATGTAATGAAAAACCAAACGAGCGAGTGTGAATTTGTTCTTTTACTTGTTACGCTAACCACTACTAACCACTTAGACAATTTTTAAAATTCTTTCACCAGAAGAAAGCTACATTCGCGTGTAACATAGACTGCATTATTTTAAATTAGACTTCGAAAAATTACAATAATGTAACCTATGGTTCCAAATAATGACAAATAAAAGTCATAATTTAACATGCGCTGCTATTTATATGTTATTTTTTTAGAGAATTTAGGTTTACTATGAAGACCCCTTTAATACTTAACATTCAAATATGTATAAATAAAAAATTACATTAAAATCGAATTTTGAATAAGTAAATAAAGGCGGTCAGCTTCAAAGGAAATTTGCTAGAGAATTAATTACATAAAATAAAAAATAAAATATCTTCACGCAATTCCCAATACAGGGGTAGACAGAGGTCAAGTCTAGACAATTAAGTCCCTTTGACCCACCTTCCACCGAAGATATTTTCGGGACAACGTGACAGGTGGTGAGCCTGTCGCCGTCTTTACGTCCAAGCCAACGATGAAATTCGTACATAAGTTTTTGAAAAACTCATTGGTACTGCCACCTGGGGATCGAACTCGGGTCTCTCGACTCGAAATTCCGACCACGCAACAACTCGGCTATCGTGACTTAGAATTAAATAAGACTTAGAATTAAATAGAATTAAAATTACATAATAATTTTATTTACATTCATATATATTTAAAAGATCTATAGCCTAGTTGGTAGTGACCCTGCCTTCGAAGCTAAGGATTGCGGGTTGAAATCCCGCTTGGAGCAAATATGTGTATGAGTAAAATGAGAGATTTTACTCGAGTCATGGATGTTTACATATATTTTTATCTATGTAAATCTATAAATATATGTGAGAATATTGTACCATTGGCTTGGACACCAAGAAGGCGACCGGCTCACCAAGGTGGAATAGGCTGTCATGTTATCCCAAATAGTCTTCGGTGAAAGGTGGGTCTCTATCTCCCACCCCAGTATGGGAAAATTCGTGAAGATTAAAAAATATTACTTTAATCTTTATAGCACAGAACTGAAATAAAAAATGTCTTCTTATTTATAATGTTTTTTGTATGAACATATTTATTTATAATATCTTGTCCCCAGCTACGTAAGCGATCTGATAATACGTCAGCGAGCGCCCAGAAGACGCATTACGCGACGGAATCAGAAACATTTCACGCCCGGCTAACCCGCGCAGTAGGCGTGTTTGTCTGTTGACGTTAAAGAAGGTGATAAAGGACGGGGAAGAGACGAAAAGAACAATTTGTTTTTTTTCTTTTCCAAAAATATCCGGCCGGTGATAAATTGATATTTTAAGAACCGGGAATAGTCACCAGCCGAGTGGTTGTGAGATCGGAATTCGAGTCGAGAGCTTGTACCCAGGTTCATACCAATGAATTTTTTAAAACTCGTGTACGATTTATATCGTTGGCTTCGATATAAATTCGTCTACTGATATGATGTTTCCAAAAATGTTTTCGGTGTGTCGAAAAAACCTAATATTCTGGATCTCTGTCTACCTCTATTAGGAATGGCATGAAGATATGTATTAAAAAACACGAAAGATAAAATTTCTTATGACATTTTCATATTACAAAACTTTCTACAATTAACAACAAATAAATTATTAATTTCCAAAAGCATATCCTACACAATACAGAAAAGGACTCATCAGGTTTTATAGAATAAAATAATAAATATCTTCACGTAATTCCCGATACAGGCGTAGACAGAAATCTAGTCCAGACAATAAAGTCCCTTCGACCCACCGAAGATATTTTTAGGGACACCGTGACGGGTGGTGAGCCCGTCGCCGTTTTTATGTCCGAGACAACGATATAATTCGTATATAAGTTTTTGAAAAATCAATTGGTACGAGCCTACCTCCAGGGAATCGAAATTGGGCCTCTTGACTCGATATTCCGACTACCCAACCACTCGGCTATCGTGACTTTTTATCGTGACGTTTCATAGGATTTCTTAAAAACTTTTGGTTTTAATGGTGGTCCGTTCAGTTGTCGCAGTTTGACAGTAATTATATTTATTTACGGTTATACAACGAATTACTTATTTACGGTAATTTAGAACTTAACTTGATATGGATCACTATGCTGAACTATAATTGAAACATTCCTAATTGCTAACTCGTCTACACATATTCAAGAGAAGATTACTTCTTACCACGCAATCAATCCTCGGAATACCCGAGAGCACCTTTTCACCTAAATAAAATGCAATAAACTATTATAAATACTATAATTTAATGAATAATAAATTATTTTATCGGTGAAAAACTTATCAACACCTTTCTTCTTGCGATCTCGCGACTTGAAAAAAACAAGCCAACATTCGTTAGACCCATGACGGGCGGTAGTGTCTAAGATGCAAGTTGTCTGATATTGCGATTCCGCCGTCCGTCGGCTACTTATTTGTGTCGCCTTGTAATGAAATTGGGAAGGTAAAGAAGAAAGAAAAGAAAGAAATGAAATGCATTAATTTACTAAGAAATGAATGCTAAACATAAAACTTAATTATACAAAACAATCAAATAAACACGAAAAGTCACGATGGCAGGCTTGTACCAATGGATTTTCAAAAACTTATGTACGAATTGTATCGTTGGCTTGGACATAAAGACGGCGACAGGCTCACCACCTGTCACGTTGTCCCGAAAATGTCTTCGTGGAAGGTGGGTCAAAGGGACTTAATTGTCTAGACTAGACTCTGTCTACCCCTGTATTAGGAATTGCATGAAGATATTTAGTTATTTATTTTATCAAATAAACATGGAATTAAACATAAAATCTAAAAATAAAACTTAAAATTAAAAAGAAAATACGAAATTTGTACGCCGAATTCCACGTAAATGAGGATGGCGGCTCAGCATCAGCGCTGCCGCTTGCCGGACTCAAATTTGACACAGCACTTGTTTTCATTGCCAACCCCCGAGACACTTCGATGCCATTTTATTATGTGCATTACTGGGATAAACAACTCTAAACAATTAAATCCTATCGGACACCTTCCACCGAATAGTTTTTATAGCAACGTTGCGGGTGGTGAGCTTGATGCCGTCTTTATATCCAAGCCTACGCTGAAAATTATATGTAAGTTTTTGAAATACCACATTGGTACTAACTACCTGGATGTCGAATTCGGGTTTCTTGACTCTAATTCCGATCATCCAACCACTCGGCTATCGTGACTTGGTATATTTCGTAAATTGTATTTTTAGAGATAGTTAGTTCTCCGTCTTCCCATATTAATAGCAACTTTTAAGTTACAAAGCACATGGGAAGACAGAGGTCAGTTAAACCTAAAACCGATATCAAATTACAGGGCTATCAGTAATATAGTATAGTAACGGCAGGGAAAATTACATAAAAGAAATGGTATATGCTTAGTCTGTCATTACGATATATGAATTTATAAATACCATAATATAATGAAAAAGTGGAAGAGTCTTCCTCTTCCACTTTTTCAAGAAGAACATTTACAAGGACCAAATAAAGGAATCAAGTCACGATAGCCGAGTGGTTGGGTGGTCGGAATTTCGAGTCAAGAGACCAGAGTTCGATCCCCAGGTGGCAGGCTCGTACCAGGCAAAGGGTTTTTCAAAAACTTATATACGAATTATATCGTTAGCTTGGACATAAAAACGGGGATGGGCTCACCACCTGTCACGTTGTCCCTAAAACTATCTTCGGTGGAGGGCGGGTCGAAGGGACTTAATTGTCTAGACTAGACTTCTTCCTACCCCTGTATTGGGAATTGCGTGAAGATATTTTTTTTAAATAAAGAAAAGGGACAGAAGCGTACACCATATGAGCAAGGCTCTTCATTATTAAAGAAGATTTACATCACTATTTAAACATTATCTTCACACATTATCCCAATGCTGGGTAGACAGTGGTCTAGAAAAGAAAGTCATTTCGACCTTTCGCTGATGCCAATTTGGGGCAACTTGACAGGTGGTGTTTTAACGTCCCAGCAAACGGTGCGATGTACTCAGATAGATATATATTTACATACGCAAATATTTCTCCATAGGCCGAGTGGTTAGGGGATCGGAATTCGAGTGAAGAGATCCGAGTTGGACCCCCTGGTGGAAAGCTCGTAGTAATGGGCTTTTTTCAAAAACATATGTACTATTTATATTGTTGGCTTGGATATAAATACGACGACGGGATCATTACCTGCCACGTTGTCCAAAAAATAAATAATTGTCTAGACCTCTGTCTAGCCTTGTATTGGTAAAAGCGTGAAGATATTTAATTATTTCATACAAATATTTACATATATATTTAAACATCCATGACTCAAGTATAAATATTCACATGCATTACACAATGTTACGAACAGGATTAGAACCCGCTACCCTTAGCTTCGAAGGCTGGGCTACCTACTAACTACTACTAATAACGTAGAAAATTATATGGCATTTCAATTAAAAAGATCGTAGTTATAAAAATAAACAAATTATCATCTACTTTATATCAGCTGATCGGTAGCATTCAGACATAACCTCACTCTTTACATCTCCGCGAGAGATTTAAACAGCATCTCACTCCTCGTTTCTTACTCAACCTGCGTAACCTGACCTCAACGGGACTTTAATTAATGGGCACTCCATGGAACTTTAACCCTGCGACTCGCAGGCCAACCCTTAATTACTACGTACCGTTATTCCACTGCGTTTTGTTTCGCACTAGACTCTAGCACCGGTTTGCGGGAAAGGGATGGAATTACCGCGAGCCTCGCGTCACGTCCGCGCGCGATGGCGTCGCAAGGCTGACTAAATCTGTGCCGCTCTCAAGCCAGGTCAGGTCAGATGTTGGGACTCGTCCAGAGGGCCCGAATATTTCGAATAATAAATTAAGTAAATGTTTTAGTACACACGCCCATGTTTTCAGCGGCAATTTGGGCGGTAGCTTTCGGCGTAAATTTTCTCATTCCACTTTTATTGATAGAAATACAGTAATGTGTTCGGTTCGGTAAATAAATTGAGCGAACGAGAAAAATCCACCGTGAACTCTATCGTGGAAGTAGAACAAAATGAATCTATTTTCTTATCGTGTCTTTTTCTTTATTAAGTTAAATCCTTTATTCATCGATTCAGTAAAATACAATTGCATTTACGACCGCAACTTTTTTTTTTTTATTTATTACCTGGTATTTTAAACTCCGCGTCTCTCAAAACTCAACATCGTGCCGCGTTGTCACGGCCTATGAATATACCACCATCAACACCTATCTACCGTGGTTGTCGTAAGAGGCGACTCAGGATAGTAGCCAATAGCACTTTCTAACCTTGAAAACTTGATGACGTAAGGGCTACTGATAGATGGCAGGATAACCATCTCGAAATATACCACACCATTTTAATTCAGCACACCGATGTAGCAGCGTCTATGATTCGAGGTGTCTGGTACTGCAACCGACAATCCGCTTGCCAAAGCGTAATGATTGTGGCCAACTCCTAGAGAGAGACCTGTTTCCTCCAGTGGACTTTTACAGACTGTTTTTTTTTTATAGAAAAAAGAGGCAAACGAGCAGGTGGCTCACTTGATGGTAAAAGATTACCGCCGCCCATGAACACCCGCAATACCAGAGGCATAGCCGATGCGTTGCCGGCCTTAGTAGACCTATTTCAGAATTTGCTATGTACAATCATCTATATAAAGTGTGCATAGTTTCTCCATGTTTGAAGAAATCGAACCACACTAAACGGATGGATTGACGATCGCATTATCAGAAACCTATCACCTGCCCGTCACCGAGCAAATTTTGTTTACTGTCGTTAGTCCATTTAAATTGTGAGACGTTTCTCTTAGTCGCCCCTGACACTCACGAGTTAAAGGATGGTGGTAATTTTATTCACCGACACAACACGGCATTACTATTTTATATGTGTAAAATATTTATATGAAAAATATCTTAATGCCATTTCCAATACTGGGCATAGGTCGCCATAACTTCGACCCACCTTTCACGGAAGACCGACCGTCTTTATGTTCAATCCAACGATGTAAATCGTAGATACGTTTTGAATAAGTCCATTTCTACGAGCCTACCAGCTTGGGATCCAACTCCTATCTAAGCTATCGTGACTAATTAATTATTTTATTCTGTGTGGATATTTTTTTAAATACTTAGATATTGGAGACTAAAGTTATTTAGCATTGAATTAACTAATTAAATAATAACAATAAAATTAAAACTAATAAACATCTATTGCATTGGTAATATTATTTTAACATTCGATTACATATTATTTTATCTATACGCATTTTCTAATACTGAGGTGGACAGATGTTGAGACTGTTAAGTTCTTTCGACAAACTTTTCACCACAACAAAACCCTTAAGTCTTCAATGTGAAAGAGGCTTTACTCAGCATCCCACCAACACAGGCTTAACAATATACACGTACACACCATAACATTCTAGCATCCTTCGTGAAGTTTGATACATTTCCGCATGTGTGTGATAAATCTTCGTTGTGTGTGTGGTCCTGAAAATGGCCGCTCAGGATATCACGCATGCGCGCAAGAAGAACCGGTATTAGCATAGCTCTCTATGATATTTTGATTGATAATGGAACCTATTAATAGAGCATTAAGAGCTTTATTAGTGTTTACTAAAAGAAATGCTAGAAAATATTGCGAGTTTTTGAAGTTCAGACTTGAGGAAGGTAAAGGATACTTCTTTGACGCATGAGCGCGTGGAATGAATTAAATTGTGAGCTTATGAATTTGCTTCTTAGTTGGAAGTTTGATAATTATTTCAGCAATCATAAAAACACAATTATGTATAATTTAATTTATAAATACGTAGTTAGTATTTTTACATATTATATAATATATAATAATGGCTGAGCGATCTTTGTGGTGAGTTCTAGGGGAGGTTTATGGTCAGCAGTAAGTACTCTTGTAAGTAAGTAAGTAAGAAGAGAAAAAAAATCTACACGCCATTCCCAATATAGGGATAGAAAGAGGTCTAGTAATTAAGTAAGTAACAACCACCCCAAAAAATTATAAAATATTGAAAAAAATTTTTGGGGAAGAAGATATACTCGTAATATAAAACTAAATTCTATTCTCCAAATTTTTATTTAGCTCAGCTAATTTTTCTGCTTCGAGGATACTAAGGATAATTTTGATAACCTCACCTATTTACGATTTCACGGATTTCCAAATACAGCCAATAGGTAGACCGAGATCTAAAGTCTTCATTCCTTTCCGTCCATATTAGCAATACTTTTAGCAAAACTATTTTCTGTACTAGACTCATTCCAATGCCTAAGCTCTTCCGCATCTGTTTGCTGGTCACTCTCTTATCTTCAGTCAGTCTCTTCCTCTATAATGCATTGCACATCACTGATATAATCTTCAGGTGTTACTATTCCTAGGACATCCCTCACTCAGATCATCACTAAAATTGCTACGCCAAGGATTCGAACACGCAACATTTTGCTATGAAAGCAAGGTGAGCGTGCCACCAACCACCCATCCACCAGGAGCAACTCGGTTATTGGCATAAATTACGCCTTTTGGCAATATATCCGTCATTACGTATTGTATTTTTCGTGCAAAGAAAACTGTATACAAATTTCAATAGAGACGACGGTTGTTCACTGACACCTGCTTGGGATCCTGTTATAAATAAAATTAAGTTAAAAACAAAGCATAACACTGCAGGACTTTTAGACACAAGGAGCCCCTTCTGAGTAAATCGCATCTTAATTAATAAATATCTTCACGCAGTTGCCAATACAAGGGTAGACAGAGGTTTAGTCTAGACAATTAAGTCCCTTTGACCCACCTTCCACCGAAGATATTTTCGGGACAACGTGGCAGGTGGTGAGTCCGTCGCCGTCTTTATGTCCAAACCAACGATATAATTCGTACATAAGTTTTAAAAAACCTATTGGTACGAGCCTGCCTACCTTGAAATCGAACTCGGGTCTTTCGAACCAACCTCAACTCAGCTGTCGTGACTAAAATAATTTTATTTTAGATAAATATAAATTAATAATATAAAACCAAATAATATTATAAATTAAAGACAAAGTTTGCCCACAAACTTAGAATATTCCTAACATGATTAAGTTAAAAAATATCCTCACTTGGTTTTAGTTCCTCTTTTGTAAAGCTTAAAGCAAAAACTGTAACCATTTGCAATGGCTAATTTAGAAGAGCTGAAGCAACACATGTTGCGAAGGCATTTTACATTCTAACCGCGGTTCTGCGGGGATCCAATTAGGACACACACACATAATATGTCGCATAAACCTAATTCAGTGGTATTGTGCTTTACAAGCAAAAACGAAGTAGAAGCCGAGTGGTTGGGTGGTCGGGATTTCGAGTCGAAAGACCCGAGTTCAATCCCCAAGTAAGCTCGTAACAATGGGTTTTTCCAATCTTATGTACCATTGATATCGTTTGCTTGGACATGAAGACGGCGACGGGCTTACCATATGTCACGTAGTTCTAAAAACTGTCTTCGGTGGAAGGTTGGTCGAAAAGACTTAATTGTCTAGACCTCTGTTTACCCAAAGTAATGGGAATTGCGTGTAGATATTTTGTTTATTTTTAAAAAAACTACAAAAAAGCCTGTTTCTTTTCCAGCAGAGGAATCTATTTAAGAAACTGGGGTAAAGTTAAAAATCATATGTTTTTCTCCATATGGGAATTGCGTGACGATATTTGTTTATTTTATTTATTTATTTATAAGCATAAACACAATAGCACTATCCTTGTATAGAATAAGTTTTTTTTTTAATTTGACGATTACCTTTTAACAGTGGTAGAGCCACGCATCAACTTTTGTTGTTGCATGAATGGGCCGGCTCGACCGGGGAAGTACCACGGCCTCACAGAATACCGGCGTAAAGTAGAAGTCTAACAAACTTCTGCGTTTCGTCTGGTGAGTGCAGGTAATCGGTGGCCCACACACCCTCTAAGGGAGGCAACGCATCTGCTAAGCCTCTGGTATTGCGGGTGTTCATGGGCGGCGGTATTCACTTACCATCACGTGAGCCATCTGCTCGTTTGCCTCCTTTTTCCTATTAAAAAAAAATAAACCCCGTACGCCCGTTAGTGTCATCATCAGCTCTGAGGTCTCGTGTTAGATTTCCGGCTCGGTCAATGTTGGAAAAACCACTTTGTGCATCATCACGGGTCTGGGTGTTTGCGGTGCCCACGTGGTTTCCGAGTAATGTAAACTTGTGCTTTAGCTACTTACTTTATAATCAAAGCAGTGTATGAGCGACGACGACCTATGTATGTCTAGAAGTTACTCTGCCTTCGAAGTTATAGATTCGGAATTCTAATCCCGCTTGGGGCAAACATTTTTATGATGAATATGAATGTTCACTGACTGTCACAAAATAAGTTTCGGTGAACAGTGGGTCGGAAGGACACTAGCTAAACCTCTGCCTACCCCAGTATGAGTAATTGCGTGAAGATATAAAATATGTGAAATTATTCGCATTTTTTATTTACATATCATTAAAATAAATAAATATCTTCACCCCACTCCCAATACTGGCTATAAAATATATAAAAAATTTAAAATATATAAAAAATATATAAAAAAATTGTAATCTTAAAAATAACTCATACATTCTGTCTTCACAGCAGCGTGAGAATAAGGGAGCAATAAAACACGACATATTTACGTAGCACGAACTTGCATCTTATCTAACTCAGCTGAATGCGACGCCACCAAATGGCATCGTAAAATTTTATTTCATATTTTATAGTGTGTTCTGATATAGGGGTAGAAAAGCAGTCGGTTAAATCGAGCACATAATTTTAGCAGTTATTTTGTAGTAAATAAATAACTTAAAACTGTCTTCGCGTACATAAATATTTAATGGATCACTACAAACTTAAATTGTTGTAAATTAACTAAAATAATTTAAACACATTAAAAGTCACTTTTACTTTTATTTATATTAAAATACCTGAACGGTATCGCCTTTATGGCTTTATGGCATATAAATATCTACACGCCATTCCCAATGACAGAGGTCTAGTCTAGACAATTAAGTCTCTTCGACCCACCTTCCACCGAAGATATTTCGGGACAACGTGACAGGTGGTGACCCCGTCGCCGTCTTTATGTCCAAGACAACGATATAAATTGTACATAGGTTTTGAAAAAACCCATTGTTACTGCCACCTGGGGATCGAACTCGGGTCTCTCGACTCGAAACTCCGACCACCCTTCCACTCGGCTATCATGACTTATCAATCAATATACACTAACTATATGTATTATTATTTTATTTATATCAAAAAATAAAATATTAATATAAATAAATGTGGAATAAGTAAAAGTAACTTTTAATGTGTTTAAAGATGAAGTTTCACCAAGAGATGAATCGTGAGTATTCAACATAAAATAATTTAGTTACAATTTAATAAAAATAAACCAAAGTAATTGTTGTTGTAAAAATAGCAGGCATATTCACTTATATTTTAATTGATGATTGATCGATGAAGGAATTATGAAGATGATTTAATTTATGAGTGGTTCGATCATCGGAATTTGAGCAAAGAGACCCGAATTCGATCCTCAGGAGGCAGACCTCTGGGAATGGCGTGAAGATATTTCTTTTAAAACCGAAAATATTGCACATCTATGGTTCCCTTTTTCTCTTTTAAGCTATAACCTTTTAGCCCAGTGCATTCACACATTTTTACTTTCCACTTATACAACACTAGCTTCAACAGTATAAAGACCTATAGTCACGTCTATGTCTACGCTACGTTATTTAGCGTAGAACATTGCGTAGCTATTATGTAGTAGATAGCAGTGCTACGAACACGAACACTGTATGCTACATAAAAATATTAGTGTAACTTGTACACTATGAAACATAAATGCTTATCTTCACGCACAGTCCCTGACGGGGTAGCCAGAGAGAACAGATCGCCCAGTGTCACGATCCCTACATACCTCTTTCGCTTCAAAAGTTAGTCTCGGCCTTTTTTAATATTAACTTTCGCGCTATATATTTTCTTCACCATTCGGTCTTCGCTCATTCGCTCAACCTGCCCAAACCATCGAAGCACGCTCTTATCCATTTTAGTGATAAGGTCATCTTTCAAATCTACCACTTTGCGAATCTCTTCGTTTCGCTTCCGGTCGGTCAAGATAATAAGGCCGCAAATTTTACGAAGAGATCGCATCTCCACTGCATTCAACCTGCTTTTATGCTTTTTCTGGCATACCAGTGTTTCGCTGCCATATAACAAAGTCGGTACCAGCACTGCCTTTTGATTAACGCAGTCAGGGCACCATTGACTTTGTTTCCGGCAGCGACACGCCTGTCCACATCTATATTACATCTTCCATCCCGGCTAAAAGCACTTTCCAAGTACACAATCTCATTCACCTGTTCTAGACATTCCTTATTTACCCATATTTCACACTTCGTTCTTTCTTCGTCCCTTTCAAATACCAGAACCTTAGTTTTATTAGCATTCAAACGGTGGCCTTTATTCTCTTGCAGGTCTAAATCCGCATTGTGCTTCCCATAAAAATCATTCCGGTTTCTCTCGCATCCTACGCGTCAGAACCTTCGTGTAAACTTTACTTGTTAAAAAAATAAATAATAATATAAAATTAACTTCTCGATTGCCTAGTTGGTATTATACTCCCCTAGAGCTAAGAGTTGCGTATTTGAATCCTGCTAAGGGTAAACATAAATGCTTTGTACTCAAGTCCATGATTAAAATATATCTATGTAAGTAAAATCTTTGTGTATATATTGTACCCTTAGGTTGGACACAAAAATGGCAACAGGCTCACCGCCTGTAACGTTGTATCAAATAAGTGGATCCTCCAGTGATAAGTGGATCAAAATAAAGAAACGGTGAAAACTTCCGTCTACCGCTGTATTAATAAACCCGAAATGAGTTGTTACATAAAACGGGATGTAAAACCGCGTATCCGAATTTAATTATAAGAAATAAAATTCAGTTTTTCATCGCCGTGTCGTTCGCTACGTAATCAGCTAACGAGCCTTCTTTAACAGAAGCTCTTAGAGCGTAAAATGCAATCATGTAGCAGTAATTAATATCTCGTTTAGCGTTGGCGCCGTGCCAGGCTGTAAATTAAAAGCAAAACATTAAATCGAGTACCGAAATAGAACTATGATTTATAACTTCGTTTAGTTCAAGTAATGATCTTTTAAAATGTCTATTATTGTTTTTATTAAGTGTGAAATACTATTAATGTATTTTTTTATTTTTACTATTATGTATTTAACGACCCGATAACTCCGAGTCACGATAGCCGAGTTGTTGGGTGGTCGGAATTTCGAGTCGAGAGACCCGAGTTCGATCCCAAGGTGGCAGTACCAATGAGTTTTTCAAAAAACTTATGTACGAATTACATCGTTGGCTTGGACATAAAGATGTCGACAGGCTCACCACCTGTCACGGTGTCCCGAAAATATCCTCGGTGGAAGGTGGGTCAAAGGGACTTAATTGTCTAGACTTGACCTCTGTCTACCCCTGTATTGGGAATTGCGTGAACATGACATTTTTTTTACCCGATAACTGAGTTGTTAGTGACCCTGCCTTCGAAGCTAAAGGTTTCGGGTTCGAATTCCTCCTAGGGAATTGCCCCTAGAGAATTATCTGCAACATTTTGTTAGTCGTCACTCCATCTCGTGAGAGCTCGTCTTACACTGCGTTTGCTTAAATAAGGTTGTCACTCGTGAACCATTTTTCTCCAATGGTTATAAATGCGCTGAGCTATGTGGGCGGCCCGTTGCCTCATTATTATTATTATATTTCACATAAAAATCTCGAAAAGTTGTCTCTTTGGTATATTTTAAATATTCACTCTAAACCATGTGAGAATTAATGTTCGTAATATTTGGGTAAAAATAACGTGAAGGGGTTCCTAGCTCTTTCAAAACCAATCACAGCCATTATTAGGCGCATTATATCCTTATGTACAAAATTTCTAAATTGCGTCTCCTTGTATAAAAATGTGCTATAAGATTTTTTGACATCTTCATGCCATTTCTACAATAGGGGTAGACAGAGGCCTAGTCAATTAAATTTCGACCCACCAGCTACCGGGGAATTTTTGGGACAACTTGACAGATGGTGAGTATGTAGCCTTCTTTATGTTCAAGCGAACGATATATTTCATACTTCAGTTTTTGAAAAAAAACTCAGTAGTATGAACCTGCCACCTAAGGATCGAACTCTTATCCCGATCACCGAACAATTTGGCCATCGTGACTCTCTTTTTTTATTCAAATAAATAAATTCATACAGAGGTACGTTCAAAGTAAGCAGCTAAAGCATCTATGTTATGAAATTAGAAACATCGAAGGTACCATAACCACTCAGACCCAAGACTACAAAAAATTGAAGACATTCTCAATTCGATTGTATGCTCTTTTTTAATTTTTGTTACCTCATAAGATATAGTACAATCAGGACTATACACATGAAGAAGGCTCATGAGATCAATGAGATTCTCAAAAAGTTTGTTGATTTATTTTATGATAGCTGGGTTGTTTTGTTCCAAAGTTTTTTTTTTACATCATCACATACATACGTTTAATGATTTCTTGCATTACGCGAAGATTACACACCTAAATTAAACGATTTTCGGATTTTGTCGGGTTTTTTATGAAATGTAAGCGCATTAAATTCCGATAATTGTTTCATTTTACATACATACATTGATCTGATCCCAAAATTATTTGCTAAACCCTTGTGCTATGGGGAAACGGAAACAACGAAACCAACACAAACACCCCGACACGATAAAATGTAGAAAAGTAGTTTTTCTGTATTGACCAGTCCGGGAATCGAATCCTGGACCTCAGAGGGACACCTTGGAAACCGGTGTGTACTTCACTCGTCCACGGGCGTCGTCCAAAGTTTGAATCGGGATATCAGAGTTCGATATCCAAAACGAAGGTACGTAAGCTTGAACACTAAATCGGGAGTTCTTGTCCCAAGTTATCACTGACATCCCGAAAGGTGAGTCATAAGTACTTAATATTCTGTTCTTCTTGTGTTCTTCTTTACCTTGGGGAACCCAACCCTCCCCTTTAGGAAGAGCGGTTGTAATCATCACTGTAGTGCCATGACGTTTCTCTGTCTACCTCTGTTTGGTACTGGACGAATATAAAATAATAGTTTAAAATTTATGTTAAAAATGGTTTATTAAGATTTCGAAGAATATGATGTTAAACGTTATATTTTTTAATGATATGTTATTAATGTTAAATGTTAATAAATTCGCGTTCATCGCCGTAACGGTTAATACGCGAACTAAATTTACATCTGTATAACTAAAAGAGTTGTCGCGAGCAGAAATGTACGGTTGGACCGTACAACCCCAGTATGTATTTCGGATAACGTGACAAGTAGTGAGCCTATACCTGTATCGTATCGTATATGCATCGAGTGGAACAAAATAACACAACTTTATAATTAGTTAATTATTATATTTATTTCGTTCGTAAATTATTTACAATTGGCAATTTTCGGCAGTGATTGTGATTGATTGATAGGTAACAGATAATTAATCTCTTTTTAATCTGACTGCGTCTGTGACTGTAAATTTAGTCCTACTGACAGATACAGTTTATTTCACATGACAGTTTCTTTTTTTGGTTTCCATCAAATATGCCATTAATTAATAAATCATACACTTTTGCTTACATTCTTACTGTACTTAATCAAATAAAACACTTGTTAAGGTATATTTTATATCGAGATACACTTGCCTTTCATAGCGTAACACTTTTATCGAGAAATACTTTACACAAGTAACAATTGCGTTAATTATTTCTTTTTAACAAAATCTGAAAATCTCGACACAATTATTTCTATATTTATAGTTTTCTATTAAATATATCAAAAATACTCATATAAAACGCACTTCAAATTTTCATTGGTTAACTTAAACCAAATATCTAAAAAACAAATGTTTGTTATGTAAAATTATTTGAGTCTTCATGTCTGTAAAAATTTCATAACATGAAAATTAAACAGTATTCACTAATACAATGAATAATTCAAAGTTATCAAATGTTAAATAATTTAATGAAAATGAACATCAATTAAAATGCTTTCGCTTGCCCTTGCTTATTACATATTTCCAATAGGTTAAAAAAATCGCACAATTAATGTGTTTTAACTTCTATATCAATAACTACTTTTTACATTGTATCAGAAATAGTATTTATAAATACGTTAAGTTGAAAACACTTTAATTTTAGACAAAGGAAGTTATCCGTTGAATTATAAATTTAGGATACGTTACAAGTCTTGTTTTCATTCATATAAAAACATAACAAGTATATTTTGATAAAAATGTAACTAAAATGCAACGACATATAAAACTGACAAAAATTAACCTAATATACACACTTCTTATCTTTCACATTCATCTCACACAGTCACTTACATAAATTTCAACTTTACACATTAAATACTACTTTATATGATACGACGAACCACAAAACTGTTTGAAACAATAATAGGATTATATAATTTTTTTTATTAATTTTGATTGATGGTATGAGCTTTATTGTCCTCACCTTAAAGTTCCGAATAGGCCGAAAGTACAAAACATATATTTCTCAAATAGTAGCTTAATATTAAATCTAATCACTTTATCAAAGATTTGCGTAGATTGAGCGATACGAAGAAATAATTGGCATTAAATGTTTCGTAAAAACATATTTTTGAGTATCTAGTCAGATGTAATACACGTTCTAAATAAGAGATGGCATGTTATGGTAGGTATAAAACCTGTCACTTTGCATGCATATTAGTGTAGTAAAATACTCATTATTAATAATGGCTGACTACCCTAATATTACAGGATTCGAACCCGCAACCATTAGCAAAACAGCTTTTTGTAATCAGTAGGTTCTTGATGAAATTTCCTCCATCAAGAGTCCTTTCATCATAATTTCTTTCTTAGCTCACCTCTTTAAACGATTACCATGCAATATCATAGTTTCATAAAATTTTGTGATTAGTTTGTGTTTGTCTTACTTGTGAGACGTATAGATAATTTTGTACATTTTTAAAATGCATTAATCAATTAAAATTATTCAATAACAAATGCCTTCGGATCGTTCAATCTAAAATTTTCTTAACTCTTCAACATTATGTGTACGTGCTAATTTAATAACAATTTTATAATAGAAATTAACTATTTTTGCTTGCAGCAGTCTTTATTGTCTTAAATTTATACATGAATTGTGAAATCTCTTCTTTCCTGTTCTTGACGCTGTTGGTATCTAGAAAAAAAACAATCTTTTAGCTATAGATATATAAATATTATGAAAATCCTTTACAAAAATATAATATTATGAAATATAAATATTATGAAAATCCATATAAATATTATGAAAATCCTTTACAAAAATAACAGTAAAAATATATCAGTAGCTACTATCGCTCCAAAATATTATCACCATTTTGTTAACAGCGTCATCTAGTTGTAACTTGTAGTACTATAAAAACTGCGTTCACTTCCTTTGAAGGCAATTTCCTTGAGGGTTAGTTTGTTCGTTGCTATTTCAGCAGATGGCACTTTTTATTTTATTTCAAAATCTTGTGAGACATAGGCAATATTAAATGTAACTACTTAATACTTATTCTGTAATCTGATTTTGATGATATATATATATATATATATATATATATATATATATATATATATATATATATATATATATATATATATATATATATATATATATATATATATATATATATATATATATATATATATATATATATATATATATATATATATATATATATATATATATATATATATATATATATATATATATATATATATATATATATATATATATATATATATATTCCACCGAAGATATTTTCGGAACTCATTGGTACTGCCACCTGGGGATCGAACTCGGGTCTCTCGACTCGAAATTCCGAATACCCAATAACTCGGCTATCGTGACTTAATAATTATTATTAATAATATATTAATAAATATTTATACCAAAAAAATTAATGGCATTTAGATTTGTTGGGGATATAGGAAGCCAGGGAAGGTCCGCCACTCTATCTTATCTGACTGCAAAGCTCTCGGTAAATGAGTAGAGTCCCGGGACCCTGTCTAGGTCCACGGCTTAATAAAGGTCTCTCACGTAGGGGGATTTTCCCATCGCACCTTAGTTGCTGACCGTCACTGATCTACTGAATTCTGATATTATTAGAGATGACTATACCGTCATCCATTAGTGTACTCATGGAATTTTCCTTAATCGTTTCTTATGACACCCACGACAAGAAAGAGGGTAATGTCCTCTAACGCTGTATGTTGTTACAATCCCAAAGTAAGTAGCAATTGTGTTATGAAATCCGAAATAACAAAGGTGTGGCACCTTTCCTAACCACCCAGATCCGCGAAAATGTAGAAATAGTGTACAAACAACTAGACCCGAGTATGTAAAAGTGTTTTCAACATCGCTATGAGGTTCCGATTTCATTCGATTCGAGGAGGGAACCGCGAATCGAATGTAATCGAAACCTTAGAGCTGGCGGCATTTTGAAAATCAGAGTATAGGCCACTCATCAAATCAAATAATTTATTTATCGATATAAGTATCTTCACACTATCGTCCGTAATTTCATCGAGCGTCATTTTTTAAACCACGTGTTGAGGTTCCTTTAATGGAGAATAAATGGAGAAGCGTAGAGAAGATCCCCGGAGGTTGGTAGAAACAGTAGAAACGGTTCGTACCGAGTGGCGGGCGCGTGGTGTCGCCGCGGGCGGCGGCGCGGCGCCAGCGACCGCGCCTCCACTGCCGACTCCGCGCTCGAATCCGTCACCGTCCGGAACGGTTCGTCTATACATAATGTAGATAATATAAAAATATCATATTTATTTATTGTGTATCTATTTACATAGATAGATAGATAGATATTTCTTTATTGTACATAGTCTTATAGAATTAATTATTACAATTTCGGAAACCTTAAAACTACTAACGGTGGTCATATCGCTTTAAGCGATTTCTGCCTGACAAACCGGGTATTAAAGGAATATTAGCTCTATTAAATAGGATAGGTGCAATTTTTATTGTGCGTATTTGTGTATATGTATAAAATACTATTGTATGCATGTAAGTAGTAATGTAAATGTATATGTATGTGTATTGTATTATATTATAATTTTGTATTTATTATCATTATATTATAATTTTGTATTTTTCCTTAAAACTTTATTTTTTTTTTAATTGCTACTTTTGCACCCATCACTAGATTCTCTGCACAAACCAAAGGTAGACTGATAGAGAATGCCTTTAGGCATTAAGTCCGCCGTTTCGTACATTTTTTTATGTGTGCAAATAAAGCTTAAATAAATAAATATAAGACCAAACTTTTTACTTTGCACTCTGTTAGGTGTAAGGCAGATAACACTTAGAAGATTACGATTCTATGTAAACAATCTAAATGTATGTAATGCTGTGATAGCCGAGTGTTTGGGTGATCGAAATTCGAATCGAGAGTTCGATCTTGAGATGGTAGGTACTACCTATGGGTATTTCTCAAAACATATATACGATTTATATGGTTGCCTTGGATATAAAGTCATAAAGTCGGTGTGAGTCTCACTACCTGTCACGTTGTCCTAAAAAATATCTTCCGTGAAACTTGTGTTGGTCGAAATGACTTAGTTGTTTACACCTCTGTCTACTCCAATATTGGGAATGCCATGAAGAATCCTCGATAAATATGAATCCGTAGGAGTTCAAATGCGTGAATTAATTAAAGATCACAAGTATACACGTACTACAAAGTTGCAAGATTAGTAGCATCGTGGCCGTTGATAATGATAAAGCATTCCCTTGGTCAGCTTTTACGGCACCCACGGAAAGATGGGGGTTGGTATATTCTAACGTAGCCTTGCAGCTAATTGAAGTTCCAACGGTACTAAAGAAGTCACAATAGCCGAGTGGTTGGGTGGTCGGAATTTCGAGTTAAGAGACCCGAGTTCGATCTCCAGGTGGCAGCCTTGTACCAATGGGTTTTTCAAAAAACTTTGTAAGGGTACGAAAGCGCTTTCTATAGTATGGGCTTAAGTCTAGCTTGCTCACCTTTCGCCGGCACGAGCGGGCGGCGGCAGCCCGCGCTGCACTCGGCGCAGGGCGAGCCGCTCGAGTCTGAGTCCGTCGCGCAGCGCCGCACCGTCAGCGTCATCGCGCGCGACAGCCCGTATTCATCTGGTTTTACATTTATGTTTCGTTAATTAAATATTACATTGGGATTCATGATGTTATTGTTATAATGATTCTAAAGTAAGTAGCTCAAGCATGCGTGTTATGAAATCGAAAAGAGCGACGGTTTCAAAAACACCCAAACTCGAGAGACACTGTAGAAGTCCGCGGGCGCGCGGTGCATGAGCGCGCGGCAGTACCTGAGTCCGCGGCGCGCGGTGCTGCGCGGCAGTACCTGAGTCCGCGGCGCGCGGTGCTGCGCGCGGTGCTGCGCGGCAGTACCTGAGTCCGCGGCGCGCGGTGCTGCGCGGCAGTACCTGAGTCCGCGGCGCGCGGTGCTGCGCGGCGGTACCTGAGTCCGCGGCGCGGTGCTGCGCAGCAGTACCTGAGTCCGCGGCGCGCGGTGCTGCGCGGCAGTACCTGAGTCCGCGGCGCGCGGTGCTGCGCGGCAGTACCTGAGTCCGCGGCGCGCGGTGCTGCGCGGCAGTACCTGAGTCCGCGGCGCGCGGTGCTGCGCGGCAGTACCTGAGTCCGCGGCGCGGTGCTGCGCGCGGTGCTGCGCGGCAGTACCTGAGTCCGCGGCGCGCGGTGCTGCGCGGCAGTACCTGAGTCCGCGGCGCGCGGTGCTGCGCGGCAGTACCTGAGTCCGCGGCGCGCGGTGCTGCGCGGCAGTACCTGAGTCCGCGGCGCGCGGTGCTGCGCGCGGTGCTGCGCGGCAGTACCTGAGTCCGCGGCGCGGTGCTGCGCGCGGTGCTGCGCAGCAGTACCTGAGTCCGCGGCGCGCGGTGCTGCGCGGCAGTACCTGGTCCGCGGCGCGCGGTGCTGCGCAGCAGTACCTGAGTCCGCGGCGCGGTGCTGCGCGGCAGTACCTGAGTCCGCGGCGCGGTGCTGCGCGCGGTGCTGCGCGGCAGTACCTGAGTCCGCGGCGCGGTGCTGCGCGGCGGTACCTGAGTCCGCGGCGCGGTGCTGCGCGGCAGTACCTGAAGTCCGCGGCGCGCGGTGCTGCGCGGCAGTACCTGGTCCGCGGCGCGCGGTGCTGCGCAGCAGTACCTGAGTCCGCGGCGCGGTGCTGCGCGGCAGTACCTGAAGTCCGCGGCGCGCGGTGCTGCGCAGCAGTACCTGAGTCCGCGGCGCGGTGCTGCGCGGCAGTACCTGAAGTCCGCGGCGCGCGGTGCTGCGGCAGTACCTGAGTCTGCGGCGCGCGGTGCTGCGCGGCAGTACCTGAAGTCCGCGGCGCGCGGTGCTGCGCAGCAGTACCTGAGTCCGCGGCGCGGTGCTGCGCGGCAGTACCTGAAGTCCGCGGCGCGCGGTGCTGCGGCAGTACCTGAGTCTGCGGCGCGCGGTGCTGCGCGGCAGTACCTGAAGTCCGCGGCGCGCGGTGCTGCGCAGCAGTACCTGAGTCCGCGGCGCGGTGCTGCGCGGCAGTACCCGGAGTCCGCGGCGCGGTGCCGCGCGGCAGTACCTGAGTCCGCAGCGCGCGGTGCTGCGGCAGTACCTGAGTCTGCGGCGCGCGGTGCTGCGGCAGTACCTGAGTCTGCGGCGCGCGGTGCTGCGGCAGTACCTGAGTCTGCGGCGCGCGGTGCTGCGCGGCAGTACCTGAAGTCCGCGGCGCGCGGTGCTGCGGCAGTACCTGAGTCTGCGGCGCGCGGTGCTGCGCAGCAGTACCTGAGTCCGCAGCGCGCGGTGCTGCGCAGCAGTACCTGAGTCCGCAGCGCGCGGTGCTGCGCGGCGGTACCTGAGTCCGCGGCGCGCGGTGCTGCGGCAGTACCTGAGTCCGCGGCGCGGTGCTGCGCGCGGTGCTGCGCGCGGCAGTACCTGAAGTCCGCGGCGCGCGGTGCTGCGCGCGGTGCTGCGGCAGTACCTGAGTCTGCGGCGCGCGGTGCTGCGCAGCAGTACCTGAGTCCGCAGCGCGCGGTGCTGCGCAGCAGTACCTGAGTCCGCGGCGCGGTGCTGCGCGCGGTGCTGCGCGCGGCAGTACCTGGAGTCCGCGGCGCGCGGTGCTGCGGCAGTACCTGAGTCTGCGGCGCGCGGTGCTGCGCAGCAGTACCTGAGTCCGCGGCGCGCGGTGCTGCGCAGCAGTACCTGAGTCCGCGGCGCGGTGCTGCGCGGCAGTACCTGAAGTCCGCGGCGCGCGGTGCTGCGGCAGTACCTGAGTCTGCGGCGCGCGGTGCTGCGGCAGTACCTGAGTCTGCGGCGCGCGGTGCTGCGCGCGGCAGTACCTGAGTCTGCGGCGCGCGGTGCTGCGCAGCAGTACCTGAGTCCGCGGCGCGGTGCTGCGCGCGGTGCTGCGCAGCAGTACCTGAGTCCGCGGCGCGGTGCTGCGCGGCGGTACCTGAGTCCGCGGCGCGCGGTGCTGCGCAGCAGTACCTGAGTCCGCGGCGCGGTGCTGCGCGCGGTGCTGCGCGGCAGTACCTGAGTCTGCGGCGCGCGGTGCTAAACGTGGCGTACGGGCTGATCTCGTACATTTCTGCACCATTTGGAAATGTTGAATAACGATATATTTCCGCTTCCGCTTTAAAATTTATTTCTATTCTTTTCCTAGTTCATTAGGATCACCAACTTATGTCCAGGTGATCATCTTATTGAAAAGTGAAACACAAAGCTATCGCAGTCAATTTCATTAATCTTTTATTAAAAACTACGCTTCTTTAAAATGATAATTTCATGAGAATTTCAAGGGAAGCCGCGGTCAAGAACTATTAATTAAAATAAATCAATGTAATGATAAAAAAATACACAATGTATGCTATATTTATATATTTAGCGATATAAAAATGCGTTCAATTACTCTTATTTACTAATTTATATATTTCATAATCCGGATCTCCACACAGGCGTCGAAGCTGACACACACTTAATATATTCTTTTACATCACGGGTCAAGTCATTCGGATAACAATTTAACTTAGTATATGTTCTGTTTTTAATTAAATTAAATTAAATTAAATTAAATAAAACTTTATTGTAAACCAAACATAAAAATCACAGAAAGAAAACAAAGATAGCAAACAGTACAATGGGCGGCCTTATCACTAAAAGTGATCTTCCAGGCAACCTTTTTGTTTTTAATGTATGTAGAAAATTAAAATTTTTTTCTTTTTTTTCTTTCTCTTTATTAATGAATTCTAGCGGAGCTAGAGTTCCTTTTAGTGACCACTCCAAATAAACTGTAATGCTTGTTTGTTGTGTGGTTTATGTCAATCGTCAAATGGAGGGCTTACGACTATGTTTATATGCGACTATGCGAATATGTTTAGCAATCCGAACCATAAATCGTTAAGCTATTGCAGCTATTTAAAAAAGGGATTTAAATTAAGACTATGTTGTTTTTAATGCATGTTTCTAATTCGATTTGGTTGTATTTAAAACTAATTTGACTTCATGTTACCCAAATATTTTGTATATAGAAATGTACCTTGTTGTTCCTTTTTACTGATAGGATGCTTGATTGGCGACGACGTGTACACCTGCTGGCAGTTTCGTCGGTTGTCTCTTTTCTCAACCGATTTCTCTTCTTCCTCCGCGATCCCACTTTGTTCGTATCCTTTTCTAATGCAGGGATGTGTTGTGCTGAAAGTAAATAATTAAGACTTTGATTTTGCAATTTTTAAAACGTTGTAAAAATTGTTAGAAAGAGCAACAGCTCTGTAGTTCTTTCAAAAGTATTAAAATCTAGCGCATGATAATAAGCTGTAAATATTTCATTATTATCGTCAAAAACGAACATTGAGCATTATTTACGTGCATGTTATTGTATTTTAACCGGGAATGCGATCCTGTTTATTTCTTTAATTAAATGTCGAAATCATAGTAATCGAAATCATAAATAAATAAATACATACATAGATAGGGACAGCATCACATACATTGCTCTGATCATTAAGTAGTTAAAGCTCACGTGTTATGGAATCAGAAATAATGGAGGTAACAAGTTTGCGCGTTTACCGCTAAAAAGACCCTTCGTCGTATCACCTCATTTTGGCGTGCTCAGTAGAGCGCGACAGTACTTCATGCCGGCCCACCGCCTGCAACTTTATAAGGCGCAGGTTCGGCCGCACATGGAGTACTGTTCGCATCTCTGGGCGGCGGCACCCCAGTGTCAGCTCCTTCCGTTTGACCGTATCCAAAGAAGAGCGGCTCGAATCGTCGAATACCATGTTCTATCTGATAGGCTAGATCCCCTGGCATTGCGAGACGTTGCATCTCTTTCAATTTTTTACAAGATTTACTACGGGGATTAATCCCAGCCGCTGAATTTCACCATCGTACCTTACGGCATAGTAAAAAATTCCATCAAGACCGTCTTTATGCTGGGCATTCCACCGCAATGCAAAAATTTTCTGCCACGCACTTGCACTTTATGGAATTTGCTGCCGTCAGCGGTTTTTCCGGACCGATACGTAAGTGACCTCCAAGAAAAGAGCCTCTGTCTCTGGTGAGTGCAGGTAACCGGAGGCCCACCCCCCCCCCTCCCCCAATTCTGGGGGGGGGGGGTGGCTCCCCCACGCCGACAACGAAATCCACTATGCCTCTGGTATTGCGAATGTTCATGGGCGATGGTAATCACTTGCCATCACGTGAGCCACCTACTCGTTTGGCTCCCTTCTCTATAAAATATAATCACAAACACTCCGACCCGAGGAAATTGATTAAAAAATTAATAGAAAAATGATTTTTATACATTGTACTGTCCTGGACCTCGGAGATAGCGATTCGATTGTCGATATTTAACAACTGGAATTCCTTTCACATTTACATTTATACATAGTTTCAAAGGTGTTTAATAGTAACCGAAAATTTCTAACAAATGTTACGTCAAAAAATGATTTTTATATGTAAATTATAAAAAAAAAAACAAAATTCAGCCTACATCGCTGGCTGATAGTGAAGTCTTCAATTGATGAAAGAATTTTTGAAATCGATTTAGTAGTTAAGGCCTTGAAGCGTAACAAACAAAGAAACTAACTTGTATGTACGCATTTATAATATAAGTAAAGATTGTGTTATTACGCAATGGTAAAATTAAAGTATCGCGTTCGTAGATTACTAACACCAGACACGTTATCCCGAACAATTTCTTCCATAGGTAGGTCTAAAGACTTAGATAAATTGTCTGCAACTCTGTCTACCCCAGTATTAGGAATAGCACGACGAAATTTATGTATTATTTATTAACTTTACCTCCGTTTATACGCCAAGGCAGCTAGAAGTATAAAAGCAGCTAACAGAGCAGCAGCAGTGACCAGGAGTGCCACTCCACTGTTACCGCTGATACTGACGCCTTCACCCCCCGGCGGGAACTCCTCTGGTTGCTGAATTCGTTCTATATACCATTAAAAAACAATCACAATTAAAACATAAAAAGTCACGATAGCCGAGTTGTTGGGTGGTCGGAATTTCGAGTCGAGAGACCCGAGTTCGATCCCCAGGTGGCAGTACCAATGAGTTTTTCAAAAACTTATGTACGAATTTCATCGTTGGCTTGGACATAAAGGCGGCGACGGGCTCACCACCTGTCACGTTGTCCCGAAAATATCTTCGGTGGAAGGTGGGTCAAAGGGACTTAATTGTCTAGACTTGACCTCTGTCTACCCCTGTATTGGGAATTCCGTGAAGATATTTATATTTATTTATTTATTTTTATTTACAATTAAAACATTCTTGAATCAATAGTACGTAGTATTAAGTACTTCTTATATCGGCTACACATCTCAATTTATTGATATCACACGGTTTAACACAATCAAGAAAAAACCTCTTGCTCTTCGATGTAAGAGCGGTTGCTTTTGGAATTTGTACTGCATAAAGAACCTGAAAGACAGTCCGATATTAAAGCCTTAAATACCGCAAAACATGACTTCATTCAATACATTTACTGGATTAATGCCAGGTATACTCTTGAAACTTGTATACAGCTTTATATTGAGATATTTCTACATAAACCAGGAACGAACACAAGCTTGTAACTGACTTGATAGAGTATGTAACTCATTCATGGGGTGGGGTGTACGCTTCTACAACAAAATCCCGGTAAATATGCAAAGCTTGCCTATTAACAATTGTATTGGGGATTTATTAAAGAAAAATTTCACAAAAAGTTTTATTATAGTATTAAGGATTTACTTTAAAAAATGGCTACCATGCTTTTTATAATTATATTATGTTCATTTTGATTTGTTCAAAATGTCACGATAGCCGAGTGGTTGGATGATCGTGATTCGAGTCAAGTGTCCCGAGTTCGATCCCTACGTGGCTAGTACCAATAATTAAAAAAAAACTACGAGTATATCTCTCCTCGAGACTCCACGCACAATTTTTTTTATCTATGGCCATTTGGTATTGAGGTTCCTCAAACGGAGATGATACAGGGGAACAAAGTTCCGTAGGTAAACTTTTTTTTGCTTTATTTACAAAGGAAATACCAATCTAAACATAATATCTTCACGCCATTCCTCATATAGAGGTAAATAGAGGTCTAGATAATTAATTCTTTCCGACCCACCTTCCACCTAAGACATTTTTGGGACAACGTGACAGAAGGTGAGCCCGTCGCCGTCTTTATGTCCAAGCCAACGATATTATTCGTACATAAGTTGTCGAAAAACCCATTGGTACGAGCCTCCCACCTGCAATTCCGACCTCGTAATTCCGACCACCCAACCACTCGGCTATCGTGACGTCAATTTAATTTATTTATCTTTTCAAAATACGAACCTCCATTTTCTGTCAATGTGGAGAAGTAATAAGTTGCTGTCGTGGCTCCCGCTGTGCTGGTCGCGACCACTCTCAGATGGAACCACGTGGCGGGTGGTAAATCACAGAGCGTCACTGGCAGAGGATCCAATTCCACTGTCTCGGTACGCCAGGATGACTCCTCAAAGCCTACGCAAATATTTGTAGGACTGTAATGATATTTGAATTAATGATGTTGATTGCCTAGACTAGATGTTCTAGTCGGTTGTGTTCTTCTATGTAACGGGTTCGAATCACGCTAGTGGCAAATGTTGTGTGATGAATATGTGTGTTTGTACTCGAGTCAGGTGGTACTGATGCAATACTCGTATAATCGTAAAAAGAGTAATTAAAATATAGCCAATTTAATTTAATTTTTAAATGTATATCCTGTTAATAATATTTCTGTTATGGTGTGTGCAATTACTTGTATATCCTGTTAATAATATTTCTGTTATGGTGTGTGCAATTACTTGTATATCCTGTTAATAATATTTCTGTTATGGTGTGTGCAATAAAGTGTATAAATAAATAAATGAAATAAATAAATACACAACCCCCTCTCCCAGTTCATTGCACTCTAAGGCAGAGTGTAGTAAAAAAATTAAAAAGTAAATTTTAGGTAAAAAATTATTTAATGCTCATTCGTGTCCTTTTTTAAGGTTGAATTTTTGCAATGAAGGAAAATGAGAAAACAATATTACCTTTGATAGATATCAGGAATTGTGTGATGGGGCATCCGTTGCTATCCCATGTTAATAAATTTAGTCGAATGCAGCTGCTGTTGGCAGTGAAGAAGTGTTTCTCTAGCGGTTGTTTTGGAGCTGTAAGATCAAATATTTACAGGTTAACATAATTTGGAAGTATATCAGTAATGATTTTAAACGAAAGTATTGAATGAAAGTAAGACCTTATCTATAGCCCCCTACGGTTCACAATAAATAGTTAGATAAAAAATTTGAAGTATGACGACCAACAATAAAAGTTCTCATAATTAAATATTGTACTACAGTAGAGTGTTAATGATGTCAATTAAATTCTTAGAAAAAATTTCCTCAATGTGAGTTGGCTAACCTTTCTTGTCGTACACCAAAAGATTTACACGAGATAAAGAATAATTTATATGTGAACTAATGCAGAATTGATTATAATACTCGAATCTACATTTGCGTAACCTAATTGCCTAGTTTAACTGTTGGCAGTGGCATTAGCACGATCTAATTATATTAGCTGTGTATTTCACGAGCCCCACGAGTAATTAATGTTTTGAATGGTATAATTGACACATTCAGCTGCTATTTAGTGAATTAGCGAAAGAAGAAAGTAGCTTGCGAGCTTGACTATCAGCCGCACGCACACGCTTTTCTCGCTACTTTGGCTACGGGCTTTGTGCGCAAGGTACTGGCCGGCGCCGCTGGTGGTGGAGCGCGCTCAGCCCTACATGGTAGAGCGCGCCGCACAAGTGCTCGCCGTGCAGCGCACGCACTCGCTCCACTCGCTACTCTGGCTATAGAGTGTATGCGCACGGTACTGGTCGGCGTCGCTGATGGCGGCGCGCGCCTAGCCCGTACGGTACAGTATGTGCGGCCCGCTCGCCGTGCAGTGCACGCATTCGCCGCTCGCTACAGGATATGCGCGCACGGTACTGGCAGGCGCCACTAATGGCGGAGCGCGCTCAGTCACACGTGACAGGCACTCGCCGCTCGCTACAGTGTGTGGGCACGGTACTGACGGGCGCCGCTGGTGGCGGCGCGCAGCTCGGCGCCGGGCGGCGCGGCGGGGCGGCGCGCGCGCAGCCGCACGCGGTAGCGCGCGCCGCACGCCAGCCGCCGCAGCGCGTGCGCGCGCGCCGCGCCCGCCACCCACACGCTGCGCCACGCCGCGCACGCCGCGCCCGCCGCGCCCGCCGCCTCGCGGCAGTACTCCAGCGTGTAGCCTGCCGGAGGATACATGCTCAGTTTCTCTCATGTTAAGGAAATAGATAATAGTGTATTATAATGTATTTCAGGCGTTATTCACATATGAATAAATTATGAGTCATGTAACCTGCTTATCCAAATAAAGATAGCTAATTGTGTTTCGTGTACAGCAATCTATTTTTTTAAATTGTTTGTTTTTAAGAATTGAATTAACTGTAACGTCACGATAGAGTGAAGTCACGATAGGCGAGTTGTTGGGTGGTCAAAAAGTTCGGTGATCACAAGAACTCGTACCTATGGTTTTTTTTTATTTATGCTCCATTTATATAGTTGGGTTGGACATAAGGACGAAAAATGTATTCGGTGAATGGTGTGTAGAAACGACTTAATTGTCTGGACTTCTGTCAACCCCAGTATTGAGAATGAAGTGGAGATATAGTTACTTACATATACACTGGGGCAAACAGAGGACTCGTCTAGACCGTTTACGTAATAAACACAATTCGAAAACAATAATTCGAGGAGATGTGAGTGCTGCCAACACGCAGTGGAGCATTATGATCCGCCCCTACTCCAATCTCTCTCAAATCTTTGAGAGATGCTCTTTGCTGAACAACCCACCACCACCCATGGCCCCACCAACCTTTCGGTCATACGGGCCGAAACACGGGGTGCACGCGGTCCCTGAGGCTCTTGCTCCGCGTGCACTCTTGACGCCCTACAAATTACTTACCCTTTCCTTGTCCCCATTTGCGTCACTCTCCCCCTTCTGGGCATGACAACACAATCACGCCCTCGTCTTCGGGCAGACTTCTCCTGTTCCGTTCCGCCTTGCTTTGTCGCATGAACCAGCTGTGCGCAAACTCACGAAGCTCTGAAAAATTCCCCTCCCCACTAACCAAGTCCCCGTAGTAAACCGGACCCTGCTCCGTACGACAAAGCCCATCCATCATCTTGCAGCGCAGGTCTTCATACAGAGGACACTCCCATAGCACATGGTGAGCGTCCTCGCCAACTGCATCACAATCACACCTACTCGAATCAGTCAGTTTCATCTCAAACAGTCTTTTCCGAAAACATCCATGTCCTGTAAGGATCTGCGAGACTTGATGGTCCAGTGCGATCCAGGTAGCCCCGAGTCGCCCCGCCACGTTCGGGAAGAAACGGTACAACTCTCTTCCCTTCGTATCGGTCGTCCATCGTTTCTGCCATTCTACCACCACACAAGCCCAAATCTCGCACTACCGCCTGCTCAACTCCTCTCTGGGCCCATTTAGTCTGGCGACACCCATTCTGCCAGCACGGATAACCTGGTCAGCAGGGAGAACGCCCGCCAGCACCGGAAGGGCTGACGTGCTAGTGGACCGGTATGCTTTGGTGAGCAAGACCAAAGCCGATCTTTGAGATCTCAATAATGCGCTACGAACTACGAACAACTTTGCTCTCTCACACCAGCACTCAGCGGCATATGTTATAGTGCTAATATAAACACCGTTATATATTAGCTTTAATGTCGGGTATCGGATACCCCATGAGGATGCCGACACCCTGGACATTTTGCCAAAACCATTAGTCGCCCTTTCGCCTATATCCGCTGCATGCTGTGCGAAGGACAGGTTGGAGTCAATAAGTACTTCGAGTACCTTCATGGCGGTAACACACCTAACCGAAGCATCACCTAGTTTTACCCACGCGTCTGGAGACGAAGTAGTCCACCAGCATCTTATAGATGTTAGGGGGACACCTCCCCACCTTCGCCTTTACCAGAATTATTGGCCACCAGGCGTTATCGAAGGCGCCGGATATGTCCAAGAATATCGCTAGTACGTAACATATTTTGGAAATTTTTATTTATTCTTACACTCTTCTCCGCCATGGCCTACCTCTCCGTATCTTCCGCAGACTACATCTTTTGATCGGCAGTATTTTGCCGGGTGGCCGTACTGCTGGCACTTCTGGCAGCACGTGACGTCCACGTAGTCGCATGGCTCAACAACATCCCAACCCACATAAAGCCTTGACTAACCTATCACAACATCCCTAAACTCTGCTGTGCACTCTATGACCACCGTGGTTCTCTTGCTCCCTCTCCACGATTTCTTGAATGCCACTTTGGCGCAGGACCTAACTTTATCCAGGCTCCAACCGAGAGCCGCCAAGTTTTGTTCGTGCAGCCCTTGTATTACGTCATCGCTGCTGACATCCTCCTCAAATCTTCTCAGGGCAACCAAAGGCTGGCGTTTCTTAGGGACCGCGACTCTCAGTGTTGGTGGCGCAGTAGTCCTAAGCCTCTCGGCCTCTTCCTGGGACGTGGTCTGCACCACGACACCCGCATTGCCAACCTTTTTGAGCTTGTTTACCTGCAGGCCGACCAACTTAGGGTTGACCGTCTTCTTCAGCTCACACTTTATGTCTTCAGCCGTCTTCAACGGTCCCTCCTCCTCCGCCGGGTAGAAGGCTAGAACTGGACCATTACAGGCAGGAATCCTAATCTGCTCCACACCTCTAGGCAGCCTCAGAGCTGCTGCGTATGTCCGCTGTTGGGCCGGGTCCAATGCATCATTGGACGCAATCCGGGACTCCACCCTAGCCAGTTTGCACTCAGCGGCAGCTTTTCATTGCTCTGACATAAAAGCAGTCAATTCCAGCTCGGACACCTGCACCTGGATAGCTGCTGTCATGGCTATTAGGTCATGTCCATAGGCAGCTATCTTATTGACCTCGCTTTTATCGACCCAGAGCCAGAAACGATCCCCATTATGTTCCGGACGGTGCTACTAACATGGTCAATTACTTCCAACTTCGAACACCGGCGCTGAAGCACGGTTGCGTTCCCACCTGCTCTTCTGCAGCAACTGGAGCAGCCTCGTCAACATCTCTCGTTAAAATGCGGGCAACAGGCACGTTGGGCTGCTAATGATCAGTCCTTTTGCGATCCGTGTGGGAGCGCTGCGGCACAGACTGCTGTTCCTCAGGCGACGTTAGGGGCCTCTTTTCCCGCTCTCCCACTTGTGCAGATCTCGGCGGCGGCAAAACAGGCGTCGTAGACGGCCGAGCAATAGACCCGGGCGGGGTGCGCACTAGCGACCTCTTCGGCGTAAAACCATCTTTGTCGCCCATGCTGACTGGTAAAATTGCACAGTCAACTCCACACAACTCAAAACGTCAACGTCTCAATGACAGATGAAAGCGCCACGGTCTATTGACAGGTGACAGCGACACCGTCAATGTCAAAGTCAGCCGTTAACGTCACACGTCAGCTGTCAAAGTCCCACGTCAGCTGTCAACGTCACTATGGCGGCCTGTTATTAATGTCACTGTCACTTGCTATAACAACGCGTGTCTAATATTACCTAACCTAAAACTATTTATGAGGAGAACTATTTACTATTTATAACTAAAACTATAAACTGACTAATAACTAATAACTGATCCAAAGAGTATAAGTAGCACCACAATGTTTTCGTGTATTATATAAGAGTACATACCGATGGCCGAAGCATGGTCCATGGTTCTCTGCTGCACTGTATTAACACTAACCTAAAGTAATCGTCACTACCAAATAAATGATGTTAACACTTTCACTGTAATTTTATTCTAATTCACAAAGATTTAAGCACGTGAAAATAATAAAAATAGTATGAGGGTATTCGCACAAAAATGCAGTCGAGAGCGCTGCGCACGTCCATGCGCTACCGCGGCCGACGACAAAGCTCTCTGCTGAACAATGAGATATACAGGCTGTTGGTTTACTTTGTATGTATTCGGCGGCGGCGGGCGGCGCGTCCCAGGCCAGCAGCAGCGCGTGCGGCGCGGCGGCCGCCAGCCGCAGCTGCGGGCGCGGCGGCGCGGCGCGTGCGTGCACCTCCCACGTGCCGCGCTCCCCGCCCCCCGCGCCGCCCCCCGCGCCCCCCGCACCTCGCACGACACACGTGTAGTTGTCCGCTAGGGACGCGTCCAGCTCTGGAACGAGCAACGATTTATAGACACGTACAGACGAAATCTAATCACGCATTTTGCGCTACCGCTTGGGTATCAATCTTATTTTCACAATGACGTAGATTTGTATAAGTGTAACTGCATCTAATTATAATAATGGGAATATGTATTTATTTTACGTTAGTGCAATAATGTCTGGATTGCGCGTGGGTGGAATATTTTAATGGCACCGACTAACAGTGTTTCAGCAGTACTACTACAAGATATTGTTGAGTTGGATGCCGTTTTGTTGCTGCAATCCAATGATTGATTGTTTCTACTTTCTTTTTTTCTTTCTAGATAAAATTTTGGACGTAGTGTAATGCCACCGGCGAAATTAGAATCCTTGGTACTATCGAACGGCACATTCAAAGATAAAGTTGGATTGAGGCGTATTGAAGGTGCTCACTCACTGGGTATGATTAACCGATGGGAGTCGATGATAAGGCGCGGGTCAGAAGCCGGCGGCGGCGGGCGGCGGCGCGTCCACGTGCGCGCCCCCGCGCCTCCCGCGCCCCCCGCCGCGCCGCAAGTCAGCACCACCCGCGCACCCTCCGCAGCCGTCACGCGCCTCGGGAACGACCACAGCTTCACGGGTGCTACGTAAATACAACACTTGGTGTCCCGTTAAGGGCATTTGCATTGAAGTAAAACCATTGTAGCATTGAATAGCAGTAGCACCTGTAAGTGCGCCTCGCATGTACGAATGCTATACGCACATGTTCATACATATGTTTCTTATTCACCAGCTCGAATGTCAGCATCAATGTAGAAAAACATTTTTTTCCACTTTTTCTTAGCTCCAGGTGTTTGTGGTCAATCAATCAATATCGATATCTTCACGCAATTCCTAATACAGGGGTAGACAGAAGTCAGGTCTAGACAATTAAGTCCCTTTGACCCACCTTTCGCCAAAGATACTTTCGGGACAACGTGACAGGTGGTGAGCCTGTCGCCGTCTTTATGTCCAAGCCAACGATATGAATCGTACATAGGTTTTGATAAAACCCACCGGTACGAGCCTGCAACTTGGGGATCGAACTCGGGTCTCTCGACTCCAAATTCCGACCACCCATCCACTCGGCTTTCGTGACTTATGGTGTTTGTGATGCCTTCGTAATTTCCGATTTATAACGCGCGTGCTTTAGCTACTTACTTTGGGATCAGAGCAATTTATTTGTTGTCCCACATTATTAAGTCTCAGAGGTTACTCATGTATAACGCAAGCGCGATGGTCCCAAACTATATAGCTTGTATGATGAACATAGATGTTTAACTCCATTCACGGATAATTCCATATATATTTAGGTATATATATGTTATTACTTTTCATTTTCGAAAACAACGTACTATTTTTTTTATAGAAAAGGGAGGCAAACGAGCAGGCGGGTCACGGGATGGTAAGTGATTACCGCCGCCCATGAACACCCGCAATTCCAGAGGCTTAGCAGATGCGTTGCCGCCCTTCGAGTGCCCCTCCCCCCTAATGGGGGAGGGGGGTGTGTGGACCTCCGGTTACCTGCACTCACTAGACGAAACGCAGAAGTTTGTTAGACTTCACGCCGGTATTCTGTGAGGTCGTGGTACTTCCCCGGTCGAGCCGGTCCATTCATGCAACAACAAAAGCTGATGCGTGGCTCTACCACTATTAGAAATTTTAAGTCTACAAGATATGTTTTAAGATAAATATATACATATATAGCGACAATATCACAAATATTGCTCAAATCTCAAAGCAACACTTGTGTTGTGGAATCAGAAATAATAAAGACACTATAAACACCAAGTTCCGAAAGAAATGTGTTTTCTAAACTGACCCGATCGAAATCGAACCCAGGACCTCAGAACTGGCGAAAGCTTTAAAACTGGTGAGTACACCACTCATTGTTCATGGTGGCTAAAAAAGATATGGTATTGATAATAATGTTACCTCTACTACTAGGCTTCCTGACGACAATTGCGCTCATTTCTCCTTCACC
This sequence comes from Sericinus montela, assembly GCA_029286605.1. Classification (NCBI taxonomy): domain Eukaryota; kingdom Metazoa; phylum Arthropoda; class Insecta; order Lepidoptera; family Papilionidae; genus Sericinus; species Sericinus montela. The sequence continues at coordinate 7,491,039 of JAGSMR010000016.1, forward strand.
AGCCGTTGTCGCAGCCGTCACCCAAAACTCATACAGCTGATGCTCCTGTAGACCTCGTATCTCTACGCTGTACTCTTCCTTGCCGTCTTCGTGAAGTATTGTCATATGCGAGTGCTGGCCTGTCCTGTCCAAAATTGAAATAGACAATGCATATTGTGAATCGGGATGTATTTATTGATGTGAAACATCTATAGCCGCACGTAAAACCGATTTCTGGCGTGGCGACGCATGCCGCGAAACTACACAAAGGTATACTAATTTACACCCTATTACCTAAGTGTTAAGGTTTATAATTAAACACTGAAATCCCTTTTTTACATTTAATTAATTATATTCATATTATTCATATTAGTGACTATGTAAATTATATTAAGATTTCATTTTTACATGAAAGGTCATTTCCTTATAGTCAAAAATGTTCAATAATTTTTAAAACGAATAAACATAAACTACCATTAAATTTTTTTTTAGATTAGTGTACCATTGTACACTAATCTAAAAAAAATATATATATAATAATCATATTAAGATTTAGCAATTTTTGAAAAAAATCTAAATACTCAGGAGCGCTCTTGTACTCTTATTAGAATATCATAAAATATTATTAAGATTGACAGATGTTTTAAAAAATGCTCCGAACTCTGAACGATCATACATAGAACAATATTATAGCAAACTTATAGAAAAGGGATTATAAAACCATGGATTTTGAAGTTAAAAAATTTTATACTTAATTGAGTCTAGTTTTTACATAAAAAACAAAAGGTATATAATAAAATATCATTACGACGAAAGGTACTGTTTTTCTGCAAAATAAAAAAAACACCATAAATTAAACAGAAATCTGCGTATTGAAAAAGCAAATTGTTTATAAGCGACATCTAGAGGATTATATCAATAATAATATGTTATAACAACATTACTTTGTCATGAATGTTAAGAGTTTCAAATCGTTTCGCTAGTTTTAGATAAGTGTACCATTGTTCATTGGATTAATTATATTAAGATTTAGCAATTTTTGAAAAGAATCTAAATACTCAGGAGCGCTCTTGAACTCTTGTTAAAATATTATTAAGATTGACAGATGTTTTAAAAAATGCTCCGAACTCTGAATGATTGTACATAGAACAATATTATAGCAAACTTATAGTAAAGGGATTATAAAACCATGGATTTTGAAGTTAAAAAATTTAATACTTAATTGAGTCTAGTTTTTACATAAAAAACAAAAGGTATATAATAAAATATCATTACGACGAAAGGTACTGTTTTTCTGCAAAATAAAAAAAACACCATAAATTAAACAGAAATTTGCGTATTGAAAAAGCAAATTGTTTATAAGCGACATCTAGAGCATTATATCAATAATAATATGTTATAACAACATTACTTTGTCATGAATTTTAAGAGTTTCAAATCGTTTCGCTAGATGTCGCTTCAAAGTAACATACTATAAAGTAACATCTATAGGCTCACACACTAAAAAACAAATGGTCCATCCATTTGTTTTTTATGTAAAAACTAGACTCAATTAAGTATTAAATTTTCTAACTTCAAAATCTATAAATTTGCTTTAATCTTTTCTATAAGTTTGCATCGTAATATTTTATTTTATCATTATGACATATTTAGTTCCTATCACAATATGTTCTTTTCTGCATTTTACTTTTACAAAATAATGGCGATGTTTCACATCTACCAGGCGTCCCGTGACGGCTCACATTTTTTTATTATATTATTTATTTATCTTCACGCACAATCCCTGACGGGGTAGCCAGAGAGAACAGATCGCGATGTCGCAATCCCTACATACTTCTTTGTAAACCGAATTATTTGCGGAAAGGTAAAGGCGCACGATATGCGATCCCTTTCTTCCCGACAGAGGACACTGCTACTCGGTTGTTAAAACGCCACAGCTGTGCGTGCCGCGCGGGCGCACCAAACTGCTGAAAACGCGCGCGCTCGCATCTTTAACCTCATAGCCGAAGAGATTGATCTGTTTTCTTGCACTCTGAGTGATCTTACAAAGATGGCAATGTGGTTTATATGCTATAGGACTTTTAGCTAAGGTATATTTGTTATAATATAATTATGTAATATTATTAATAATAATACTTTAATAATATCGGGATTAAGCTATCGCATTGGGGTTTTCCTGTAAGCATAGTGTACATTGGCAATATATAAATAAATAAATAAAAAAGCGTCGCCAATGACCAAATGAACGATTTATCTATCTATCAACTCGTATCTTACGCCTTAACTTTTAACTAGTGCTCATCACTGGCATCTTTTCGCTTGCGACGGCGCAGCTATTTAACCACATGTGAATAAAATACTAATACCTACCAAACAAGCTATAAAATATACCGCAACCTTTTTGTCCCTATAAATGAATCTTCATGCAAGTACTAAAGCATATAAACATAAGTTACACAACAGCTTCAGCAAAATGAGATTAAAAATGTATGCATAACCCTATTAATGCTTTGTAGTGAGAAACTACAGTAAACACTCTTGTTGACTCACGATTATAGATGCTCAAAAAACCTTTTAGTGTGTCACAACATTATATAGGCCGTGCAAAAGATTTCAAACAATGAGAAGACTATAACAAGCATGATGTGGCGGGCTACGTGGAGTATACAAAGTGGGAAGTTAATTTTCCTGTCCAGAATTACATGCAAATTGTTTTTACTATAACAAAACATTCTAAAGCAGCAAACAACAGTAATGGCTGGAGAAGTTATGTTGTTAAAAATGTTAATAGAAAAGTAATATAATATTACTTTTCTATTAATTTAGCGCATTTAGATTATTTACTTTAGCGCATTACATTCTATTTAATTTAGCGCATTTAGATTATTTACATAAGTTTACATGAACTATCCAGTGGATATATATTTAATGATTAGAAATAATTAGGCATTTTCCTAACGACTGCTTAAAAAAAGAGCCGAGTTGAGTCACGACAGCCGAGTGGTTGGGTGATCGGAATTAGAGTCAAGAGGCCCGAGTTCGATTCTCAGGTGATAGGCACGTACCAATGGCACTCAATAACGTCTTGGTAATTTTCTTTAAAAAAATTTCTTTACGCCGTTCCCAATAACAGAGGGCTAGACAAATCAGTCGTTTCGTCCCACCTTCCATTGAAGATATTTTTGGTCTTTATGTCCAAGCCAACGAAACTCAAAAACTTATGTACTTACTACTACTACTACTTACTACTCAAAAAGTTTAAAAAAAAAACCCATTGGACCCTTCCTCCTGGGATCGAACTCGGATCTCTTGACTTGAATACCCACCACGCAACCACACGGCTATCTTATTAAAGGTATTATTCTCGCATGCTTATTTCCCCAATCTTCAAAGCCGATTTCAATTTCAATGATTTTGCCTTAGTTGCTTTTCACGACAACCACGGGAAGATAGGCGGTGGGAAGTTCTTACGACATAACCTGCACAGCACAAATGGTATGCAGTCAGTAAATAAGTAAATACATACCTTTGAGGCCTGTTGTAAACGGTGTAGTGCCTGATCCTGCCGTTCTTCTGAACTGGCGTCAGCCAGCTCACTATTACCGAGTTCTCAGTATTTGCGAGTGCTTTTATATCAGCCGGTGGTCCGGGTACTGTAAATACATTGGTCTATTTAAAATTTCTGAAAGCGGTCAAAATAAAAACCGTCACGCCAATCCCAACAGTATGGAGATTAAACAGAGGTCTAGACTGTTAAGTACTTTCGACCCTTCTTCGAAAGTGCAAGTTAACGATGAAAAACGTACATAAGTTTTTTAATTACCCATTGGTTATTATAAAACTTATGTAGACTCGTAGTCGGGGTAGACTAGGTAGGGATTAAATTTGGATTTTTTGACTCGAATTTCGATCAACCAACCACTCGGCTGTCTTAACTATTTAGATCAAATTGAATTAAATCAAATAATGTTTTATCGGTACAAGTAACATAATTTATGTGATAATACTTTTGTTAATCCTCCACTGTTCCGTGACGAGGTTCTTATCAAAGAGTAGACACTGACGAAAGAAAAAATGGAAAGAAAAAACGTTGATTTATTAAAATCATTAATAAATCAATGTTTTTGTAATTAAATTAATTCCATATTTTTATCCACAGTAGTAGAGCACCATTTCCCACATCGAATTAGGTTCTTCTTTAAGCAAGCATTCTTTAGAAACTTCAGGGGAAAGGAATACGCTGGCGCGTTCGCGTTTAAGACTACTGTAATTAAGAAAATATCTTCGGTGGAAGGTGGGTCGAAGGGACTCAATTGTCTAGACTAGACCTCTGTCTACCCCTGTACTGGGAATTGCGTGTAATTTTTTGTAAAAGAATACTAGCAATGCCGAATAACATTACTAGTATTCCTGTTAACCACTCCAATTAAGCTGCAATGCTCAGGAGTTGGTTTACGTCAATAGTCGAATGGCGGAGCCCGAACCTGCGACGTCATGTTTCGTAGTCCGCACCCTAAACCATTAGGCTATTGCCGCTATAGAATTTATAATTAAGAAGCATCCACGCTTATACTATGGCATTAAGAAGCGTGCGCGCCGCCCGTGCGCCGCACTGGCTGCAGGGCGCACTGTACCGTCGTCGCGCGTGGCGCAGTGCGCGGCGGCGGGCTGCAGGGCGCACTGTACCGTCGTCGCGCGTGGCGCAGTGCGCGGCGGCGGGCTGCAGGGCGCACTGTACCGTCGTCGCGCGTGGCGCAGTGCGCGGCGGCGGGCTGCAGGGCGCACTGTACCGTCGTCGCGCGTGGCGCAGTGCGCGGCGGCGGGCTGCAGGGCGCACTGTACCGTCGTCGCGCGTGGCGCAGTGCGCGGCGGCGGGCTGCAGGGTGCACTGTACCGTCGTCGCGCGTGGCGCAGTGCGCGGCGGCGGGCTGCAGGGTGCACTGTACCGTCGTCGCGCGTGGCGCAGTGCGCGGCGGCGGGCTGCAGGGTGCACTGTACCGTCGTCGCGCGTGGCGCAGTGCGCGGCGGCGGGCGGGCCGGCGCCGGCGGCGGTGCGCGCGCGCAGCAGCAGCGAGTAGTTCCCGGCGCGCGGCGGCGACACCACGGCCTCCGAGCCGCCCGCGCGCCGCGTCTCCGGCAGCGACTCCAGCGCGCCGTCCTCCCCCACTGCCTGCCGACATTCATATTACCAATTTGCAACATTAAACAGAACAAGTTTCCACACTACTATCTTTCTATATTTTAATCTATTACTCAATTTTAAAGCACCGCTTCCAGAGATTACTTATGATAAGGCAATTTCTGATACACAAGACGGTATTTTAGAGCGAGCTCCTGATAAAGAGTCCTGGCTTAGAGGACACTTAGATTTAAAAAGCATGAAACAACTGGAGAAAACTTGTCGAAGCGACTCAACCGAATGGCAATAAGCTTGATATATGTCGATGGTGCCATCCCTTAGGTTATATATCCGATAATTATTCGTCTTTAAAACCTGATCCTGAATAGCTCAGACATAACCCTCGGATTCCTGAGACGCTCGTTTATCAGCTGCTGCCGACAAACTGTGTTACAGTTTGGCAGATTTTAAGTGTAAATATTGTGTGTACTTAGCTATGATAATAAATAAATAAAAAACTCAAAGCGACGTCTACGTATAATGACTCATCTGATATCGAAAGGAAGTAGTTATGAAAGCTGGACACCTGTCCCCATGCAGTGACGGCGAAAAACTGTAAACTTTTTGATCACGACAGCTATACTAAATGACATAATATGTATGAACCCCTTAGAGGGCAAATTTGTTATGTATTTTAAACACATTTAAATTCACTTTTACTTATTCCACATTTATTTATATTCAAATACCTGACCGGTTTCGCCTTTACAGCATTATCAAAAGTTCCTTATTAGATATGATGAAGTTCCACCAAGAGACAACAATTGTGAGTATTCAAGATGTTATGTACTTCTTATCGTATAGAAAGTCACTTATGAAGATGCATTTTATATATTCATTGTATGCTACCATTGCTTAACTAAATAGCAAACAGGATGTGTATATATAAGTAAGTATATATATAAGTATTTACCTGGTATGTTATTTCATAGCCCAAAAGCAACCCACCACGTTCGGCAAGAGGTGGTGGCTCCCACCAAACACGTAAAGACCGAGTAGACAGAGGTTCACAGCGCACGTATTGTGGTGGTGATTCTGGTACTGAAAGTAATTAGAGAGGTACCTCATAGGTATGTATAAATAAATAAATATAAATATCTTCACGCAATTCCCAATACAGGGGTAGACAGAGGTCAAGTCTAGACAATTAAGTCCCTTTGACCCACCTTCCACCGAAGATATTTTCGGGACAACGTGACAGGTGGTGAGCCCGTCGCCGCCTTTTATGCCCAAGCCAACGATGAAATTCGTACATAAGTTTTTGAAAAACTCATTGGTACTGCCACCTGGGGATCGAACTCGGGTCTCTCGACTCGAAATTCCGACCACCCAACAACTCGGCTATCGTGACTTTTATAGGTATGTATTTATCGAAAATTTTATATGGGAAAACTCAGCTATGTTGTCAGAAGTTCGATTCTAGTTATGGAATTCGGATTATGGAATTGGGCTTGAATCATTTATGAGAATAGCATAATTAAATAAATGTTTTTTTAGAATGTGTGATGTTTTGGTTGAGATCATTTCCACTTTTCTAGTGAGATTAAAGATAGCAATTTTTATACGGCTAAACGATTCCGAGTTTAGTACTCCCGTATCCTCGGGGTTTTGTAAATTATTAATTAAATAATACATCTCCTTTATTGCTTAGAAGTAACAAAACTTTACTTATATCACCAGGAATATTATAGACCATCGGCACATTAGCAAGAAGCGTTTTATAGCAGTAGAAGGTACAATTTAATGCTAGACTTCGTAGCAGACCGACCCATCAGGGGACCAATGACTTTCACTTTCTCATACACTTTTTCAAAACACTACTTACCGTTACAATTTACCGTTATCATTTTAGTGGCAATTGAAAGGCTCACCATCAATCATGATGTTCAAAATATGCTCCGATAAAAAGGGGACCAAAGGAATCACATTGTAATTTTAATTAATCAATTAATTACTATCAGCTAGTTACAGGATAAAAGAACATAGAAGTATATACAGAAAGGCAAATATAAAGTATGCAAAAAGGCAAAATAATCACGCCATCCCCTATAGAGGTAGCTAGACATAGGTCTAGCTACCTCTATAGGGGTCACGATAAAGTCACGATAGCCGAGTTGTTGGGTGGTCGGAATTTCGAGTCGAGAGACCCGAGTTCGATCCCCAGGTGGCAGTACCAATGAGTTTTTCAAAAACTTATGTACGAATTTCGTCGCTGGCTTGGACATAAAGGCGGCGACGGGCTCACCACCTGTCACGTTGTCCCGAAAATATCTTCGGTGGAAGGTGGGTCAAAGGGACTTAATTGTCTAGACTTGACCTCTGTCTACCCCTGTATTGGGAATTGCGTGAAGATATTTATATTTATTTATTTATTTATAGACATAGGTCTATACAAGTAAAGCTTTTCGACCCACCATCCACCGAAGACAATTTTTGAGTTAACGTGACAGGTGGTGAGCCCGTCACTATCATTATACCCAAGCTTACGACTTACGATAATTCGTGATTAAGTGTTTGAAAGAGACAATTGGTACGAGTCTGCCATCTGAGGATCGAACTTCTCTTGTATCGAACCCAGAACACCCAACCAGTCGGCTATCGTGAAAACAAAAAAAAAAAGCGCGCACCGTCCTCGAGCGTGACGGTGGCGAGCGGCGCGGAGGGCGGGCCGGCGCCCACTGCGTTGAACGCGCGCACGCGCAGCTCGTAGCGCGCGCGCGCACGCAGCGCGCCCAACCGCGCGCTCCCCCCCCCGCCGCCCCCGCCGCCTCCCCCGCCGCCGCGCACGCTCAGCGCGCCGCTGTCGTTGGCGCCGCGCCACCACACCGCGTAGCCCAGCAGCTCGCCGTTCCAGCTCTCCGGCTCCGGAGCCTGGGAACCACACGCACGGGATTGTAGCGTATTCATCGAATCATAACGGCCTGTAAAGTCCACTGCAGGATTATAGACCTTTCCCATACGAGAGGATTTGTATATTCACCAAACTGGGCAAACAACACTGACAGCCTATTAGATTTTATAATTCAATGAATGTCTTCATTCATACTTCTATTACAGGGGCGAGGTCTAGACTATTTTTTCCCTTTCACTGAGTATCGCCGTTCGTATCATTTCATAGTTGGTAGGGTCATGAGTGATGTTGTTTATCTACGAATAAGACGTACCTGCCATTTTACTAATAGCTCTCCAGGTGCGTCAGCTTGTATTTCAATATTTCGCGGCGGTTCGGATGGTTCTGAAATAATTGAATTTTTTTTTGGATATTGAATTTTAGAAACAGTTTTTTCTTCGTAGTTTTGGAAAATTTTATATACTATATTGAGTATCAAATATTGAGTGTCAAAAAAGTACAGTAAAATTAAGATTATAAAAATAAATAAATAAGTAAATAAACAATATCTTCACGCAATTCCCAATACAGGAGTAGACACAGTTGTAGTATAGAACATTAAGTCCCTTTGAACCACCTTCCACCGAAGATATTTTCGGGACATCGTGACAGGTGGCTCACCACCTGTCACGATGTCCCGAACCACCACCCGTTGCCGTCATTATGTCTAAGCCAACGATATAATTCGCTCATAAGTTTTGAAAAACCCATTGGTACGAGCCTGCCCCCTGGGGATCGAACTCGGGTCTCTTGACTTGACATTCCGACCACATAACAACTCGGCTATCGTACAATTAAGATATCTTTTACAATGATGAGTAGCGGGATTTCATTTAGTTTTAACAAGAGCCTTTCTATTAAGTATTTTGTAATTATATACATGACGGGAAATAGAGGAGAGTGGAAGAAGAAGACATGTTGTGCCGACCCCACATAGCATGGGATAGGGGCAGGAAGAAGAAGAAGATAGGTGCGTCTAAATCTGGTAAATTCAAGCAGCTCGCGATCTACGCCCAAGCTTCACGCGCGCATTTTGAATTCTCGTGCCGTTGGCGCGCTGCGCACAGAATTGCTTGCAGGAAAGACACAGTGATTATATAAACTCTGCTCACAAGTCGCATGCATACAGCGCGGGAGCGGCTTACTATTATATATAATTTGTTGGTAATATAAACAGAGCGGCTTACTATTATATATAATTTGTAGGTAATATAATCAGGCGTCATAACCTACCTTCTTCTAAAGTCTGCACTATAACAGACTCCGAGTATTCGCTTTCTCCTATGTCGTTAACCGCAGCCAACCTTAAAGCGTATGTTGTAGCAGGACGCAGCCCGTCCACTCGATACTCAAGGATTATATCCGAATCAGGCTCCGAGGATTCTTGCCTGTCATAATAAAAAAAAACTTAAATTAAAAACCTTTTTTTATCTTCATGTGGTTCCGTTTTTTCCCAAGACGAAGGACTAAACTTTTGACACTTTCGAATTACTTTTGTGACAGGTGGTAAGCCTATTACCGATTTAGTGTTTAATACCGATTTAGTATATAGATAAATATGTCATGTATACTCGTATATAAAAATCATGAGCAAACCTATAATTGGCTTGCACATTTATACCAATCACTTATTCAATGTACTGTTTCTGTAATAGTGTATTAAGCTGTTTGTGTGCCAATAAGTGAATAACTATTAAGCAAATAAATATAGACATTTAATACTCGAGTACGAAGCATTCATATTCATCACGAAAATATATGCCTCTAGAAAATTTTTTAATATTTTAAAAGTAAAGTCAAAAAAGTAAAAAGTCACGATAGCCGAGTGGTTGAGTGGTCGGAATTTCCAGTCAAGAGACCCAAGTTCGATCCCTAGGTAGTAGGCTTGTACCAATGGATTTTTCAAAAACTTATGTACGTATAATATCGTTGGCTTGGACATGAAGACGGCGACGGGCTCACCACCTGCCACGTTGTCCCGAAAATATCTTTGGTGGAAGGTGGGTCAAAGGGACTTAATTGTCTAGACTAGACCTCTGCTAACCCCTGTATAGGGAATTGCGTGAAGATATTTATTTATTTTAAAAGTAAAGTCTGTTGTCTCAGCGGCGTACCTGTGCTGCAGACGGTGCGCGCAGCGGCGTACCTGTGCTGCAGACGGTGCGCGCAGCGGCGTACCTGTGCTGCAGACGGTGCGCGCAGCGGCGTACCTGTGCTGCAGGCGGTGCGCGCAGCGGCGTACCTGTGCTGCAGGCGGTGCGCGCAGCGGCGTACCTGTGCTGCAGACGGTCGGGCGGCAGGTCGCGCGTGGGCGCGTGGCGCCAGTCGGCGGGCGCGGGCGCGGGCGCGGCGGCGAGCGCGCGCAGCTGCAGGCGGTGCGCGCGCAGCGGCGCGTTGCCGTCGAAGCCGCGGCGCCACGCCAGCCGCGCCGCGCGCGCCTCGCGCCGCACCACGCGCAGCCCGCGCGGCGCCTCCGGGAACTCTGCAAGCGGACCGTACGTTCCGTATATTTAATACTTAGATAAATACGTATTAAGATGACTAGTTAATTGATTCAGACGTCACTTTGCAGAAATTTATTGTAAAGTCGTTATTGAAGAATTACTTCTCATCATTTCGAAAACTAGCGTTTTCGTTGATGGTATATGTTACCTGGTTTGAGTGCAGTGGTAATGGTGCATGCATGCGTTAAAGCGCGCATCTCTGGGAGGGAGAATGGTGCATTTCTTCTCTTCGGACCAGGTAACATATACTTTTTATATGTGCATGCGGAATGGTGCGATGTAATTATTCAATAACAACCAAACCACAACAAACCTAATTGTTTTTTAAAAAGATATTTCTCCACTGTTTATCTGTAAAATTCATTACCAAAATTGTAAAATTCATTAAAAAATCTCTTATCCCTTCTTCAGATATCTATCTGGATTACTAATGCTCATTAACATAGACGCACTTTTCACAGTAGTCTATTTTGAAAGGTGAGAAGTGCGTCGAAAGGACTTAATATTACCTCAGTATTGGGAAGATATGTAAAAATAATAAAAATGAAGAAGAAAATAAAAAAAATGTGAGAGACCTGTCCTTAGATGTTGACTTAATGTATGAGGTACTTTTAGTAAGTAAGGATTTAAGATATCAGACGATTTGTAAAACAAACATTCTTATAGTAGTGGAACCTATATACAACAACAAATTTCAACGAAATTAGACAAACCTTGAACGGCGAGGTAAATTAACAGTTCATCTCGACCATACGCGTTCTCCGCCCGACACCTGTATACCCCAGAGTCCCTCCTTTGGGCGTGGGCAATGCTCAATGTGGAGCTCGCACCGCTGTCCGATCGCTTCTCTGATACTGATACTCTAAAAATTTTTAAAGTCGGTGAGAAATAGAAACAAATGGGTGACTCCAGTAAATGGACACCGACCACAAATTTGAAGGCAGTCTGCGTTATTAAAGAAAGATAAATAACAATAATAAATAAATCCTAATAGATAGGGTTTTAAAAAGTCGCGATAAGCTAGTCAAGGTGGGTCACCTTTAAATTACTAAATTATTGTGTTATTATCAGATCTTGATATGTTTACGAAGTTTATATGAAATCTCACCGATAAATGAGTCCAAGTCAAATGAGTACAAAGACGTGAACAAAAAAAAAAAAAAAAACAAATGACGAGCTCCGTGAACGAGTCGCATATACACCGGTTTTCACGGTGTCCCCAGCTCTCAACACAAGTGCTTAAGCTACTTATTATCGAATCAGAGCAATGTATGTAATATTTTCCCTATCTACGTACGCTAAACACACAGGTAAAGGTAATAAAAGTGTTGTTAAATGTAAGTAACCTGTAGGTGGAGAGGTCCAGGCGCTCCATGTTGTGGCTCCAGTGCAGCTGCACGGGCGGGTCGCCGCGCGCCTCGCACGGCAGGGCCGCCGCCGCCGCGCGCCGCACCGACATGTTGCGCGACGAGAACTCGAAGTGGGCGGGCTCTGGGTCAGACAAAAAAAAAATAATAAATACAACAGTCTCGATAGTTCCAGTTCCAAGGCTCGTACCAATGGATTTCTTCGAAGCTTATGTACGATTTATATTGTTGGCTTCGACGTAAAGGTGGCACCGGGCTCACCACCTTTCTCGTTGTTCCGAAAATATCTTCGGTTGAAGGTGGGTCAAAGGGACTTAATTGTCTAGACTACAACTCTGTCTACCCCTGTATAGGGAATTGCGTGAAGATATTTATTTCACTATGAAATAAAATTATTAACGACTTTTGTCGCATTAAAATTTAGTTTACAATATTAAATAGGAAACGAAAGCATACACCGAATATGAATACCAAGGAACAGTTTATTTCATTTTGAAAATTAATGAATCAGCCAGCCAGCTCGCCGAGTCCCAGCAGCGTGAGGCAATGGAAGGTGGATACTCTTTCCTGAACATTTAGATCTCCTAGTAGTAATAACTATAATATAAAAAAAATATCTTCACGCAATTCCCAAAACAGGGGTAGACAGAGGTCTTGACTAGACAATGAAGTCTCTTCGACCCACCTTCCACCGAAGATATTTTCGGGACAACGTGACAGGTGGCGAGCCCGTCGTCGTCTTTATGTCCAAGTCAACTATATAATTTTTTTAAAAAAAGAATACTAGCAATGCCGAATACCATTACTAGTATTCCTGTTAACCACTCCAATTAAGCTGCAATGCTTGTGTCAGGGCCCGAACCTGCGACGTCATGTTTCGCAGTCCGCACCCTAAACAGTTAGGCTATTGCCGCTATAATTCGTACATAAGTTTTTGAAAAAACCCATTGGCACGAACCTGCCACCTGGGGATCGAACTCGGTGTCTCTCGACTCGAATTCCGATCACCCAGCCACTCGGCTATCGTGACTATTTGTAATAATAACTATGTGTGGCCCACACACCCCCTTTCCCCAATTCTGTGAGAGAGGGAGGCAACGCATCTGCTATGCCTCTGGTATTGCGGGTGTTCACGGGCGGCGGTAATCACTTACCATCACGTGAGCCACCTGCCGGTTTGCCTCCCTGTTCTATAAAAAAAATGCGCAGTAATCACCGTTGACAGAGATGGTGATGACTTTGGCCAGTCCCCTGCCCACGCCGTTGTCAGCGCGGCACTGGTAGCGGCCGGCCAGCGCGCGCGCCGCCGCCGCGCTCAGCGAGCCGTTGCCCAGCACCAGCAGGGGCAGCTCCAGCCGCGACACGGGACGGAAGTCGCCCCCTGGCCCTGCGGGACACAGGGCCTTTGAAGGACAGAGGAAACTCAAACGGCTCCCAGCTATACTATTATCAGTTCATCTTAGAGTTGATTTTACTGCGAAAATCTGCTCTTGCTGTGCAATTGCTATGCTAATCCCTTTTTCGGAACTAGCGACTTATAAGTTTACAGTTTTAAATGTACTTTTTATTTGTATTATTTATTAATTGTGTATTTTTTTGTATTTGTGACCTGGTTTTGATCCCCTAGGCTCATACTAATGGGTTCTTTCAAAGATTTATATATTTATATGTTAGGTTCGGAAATAAAGACGACGACGTGCCTACCACCCGTCATGTTATCCCATAATGTGACTTCGGTGGAAGGCGTGTCGAAAGGACTTAATTGTCTAGACCTCTTTCCACTCCAATATTGCGAATATTGTGAAGATATTTTTGTTTTATGTTACAACTTAAGAACACAAACAAAAAAGTATACATTAAAGAGTAAACAATAAAATAAATCCGTCCAATTATGATATAAGGACCATCTATTATCAACTCAGACCACAACGTTACTCTTGATACACATTCTTGTTTTTTATTTGTATCGACAGTAATGTTATGGTAATAAAATCTTAATTTTTTTTATAATTTGTTGTGTATGTAAATTAAAAAAAAAAACAAATCACGAGCCAAATATGTCTTCACTTTTAAATTCAAGTAAAAACTTTGAAATAAGATTTTACCATCATACAAACGCAACATCGCAGAAGTGTACCAATTTCATCTATGATTTCTGTTATGGGTATTATAATAGGGTCTATTATTTTTTACCTTGTTCTTTAAACCAAGCAACTTGAGGTTCGGGGTAGCCTGTAGTTGAACACTGTACTATTATTGGAGTACCCAGCAAGGCTGACACATCTTGAGGCTCATATATCCAAGACGGTGCAACTGTAAAAATGATAATATTAAACCAACTGAATAATAATATTAAACCAACCAATATTAGAAATTTGAAAGGTTGTATGTGTTACGACCACACTCCTTCTTAAGAGCCTATCAAGAGTCCATGAATTCAGGTCTCCCCCAAAGCTTTTCATAAAAACCGGTCCCCAGTCACCTGCATCCGTCGCTTTCCCTCAATATTCTCTAAGTCGTCATTCCATCTCGTGGGACGTCATCCTACATTGCGTTTATCTATATGAAGTTTAGAAATAAGAAAAAAAAATATGGAAGAAACCTCAGGATATACATATTCTACACCATGAAATCTGGTGTGTACGCCACTCGTCCACGGATATCGTCAAAAACAAAGATTATGAAATAAAAAAAAAATAAAAAAATATCTTCACGCAATTCCCAATACAGGGGTAGATAGAGGTCAAGTCTAGACAATTAAGACCCTTTGACCCACCTTCCACCGAAGATATTTTCGGGACAACGTGACAGGTGGTGAGCCTGTCGCCGCCCTTATGTCCAAGCCAACGATGAAATTCGTACATAAGTTTTTGAAAAACTCATTGGTACTGCCACCTGGGGATCGAACTCGGGTCTCTCGACTCGAAATTCCGACCACCTAACAACTCGGCTATCGTGACTTTAAAGATTATGAAATGATTACCTTTAACAGCAAGTCGAGCAGTGTGATTAACTTCTGCCGCGTTATTGCTGGCAACGCACGTGTACTCTCCGCTATGTTTCGACGTAAGATGCGAAAAGATGAGGAAGCTGAATTCGTCCAGAGATTTCTCTTGCACCTGAAATCAATGAAATGTGGTAGGATTTAAGCTAGCATCTGCCACTGATTTTCCCTCTACTACTTTGCAATATTTTCGGAAATGGAAGTTTTAAAATAGTTTGTTAGAGAGACAGTAGAGGATGTCGACAGAGATAACTAACACATATGACTGATGGCAGAAAAACTACCTCGAAAAATACCATAGCAAGATGTTAGAGACCGTCTACAAAACTTTGGCATTTATGACAAATCCTTCGTCCGGAAAAGAACTAATAGGCCATAAAGTAAGTCAGTAAGTAAGTATACCTGTAAGTTTGACGGAATGTGCTGCCCATCTTTAAGCCATGAAAAATAAACAGGCTTGTCACCGGAAGTGATGCCGCATAGCACTTGTATTGAACTCCCTTCTACTAAGTCTGCTGGGAATGTGAACCCGGCGATTTTAGGAGGATCTGTAATTTATAAACACGTCTCTTATATTCTATCTGAAAAACTATTTTCCATCTTATTAATTTGCATACCTGAAAGAAATTAACTCAAAATATGTTAATATGAAATCATTTTGCACAATTTCATATGAAAAATAAATGGCATATGTTATCTGATACGAAAAGATCACCAAGAAGAAAACCAGTCCCTTCCACAGACGCTTGCACTAATTTTACAGGATGTACCACGACCACTACATAGGAACTAAACCCGACACCAGATAACACTACCGATATTTTTTTGCTTCGTCTTAATTGTATTTTAATTTCATGTGTTTCCCTGTACAGGGGTAGCGTAGCGTAGTGTAGATTATTCAGTCCTTTCGACTCACACATCACCAGAGCATATGTTAGAAAAACGTGGTGGCTTGAACATAAAGACGATGATATGATGAGCCTATCATGGTCTTTACGTCCAAGACAACTACGTATACTGCTTACTCATTGAGACGAGCCTCCGTCTTGAGGATCGAACTCAGGTCTCTTGTTACGAATTCTGATCACCTAAACACTCAGCCATCGTGAAGTTTGAGTTACTTACATTTATTTGAGTATTAAAAAAATAATACATAAATATATTCACGCAATTCCCAATACAGGGGTAGACAGAGGTCAAGTCTAGACAATTAAGTCCTTTTGACCCACCTTCCACCGAAGATGTTTTCGGGACAACGCGACAGGTGGTGAGCCCGTCGCCGTCTTTATGTCCAAGCCAACGATGAATTTCGTACAAAAGGTTTTGAAAAACTCATCGGTACTGCCACCTGGGGATCTAACTCGGGTCTCTCGACTCTAAATTCCGACCACCTAACAACTCGGCTATCGTGACTTTAAAGATTATGAAATGATTACCTTTAACAGCAAGTCGAGCAGTGTGATTAACTTCTGCCGCGTTATTGCTGGCAACGCACGTGTACTCTCCGCTATGTTTCGACGTAAGATGCGAAAAGATGAGGAAGCTGAATTCGTCCAGAGATTTCTCTTGCACCTGAAATCAATGAAATGTGGTAGGATTTAAGCTAGCATCTGCCACTGATTTTCCCTCTACTACTTTGCAATATTTTCGGAAATGGAAGTTTTAAAATAGTTTGTTAGAGAGACAGTAGAGGATGTCGACAGAGATAACTAACACATATGACTGATGGCAGAAAAACTACCTCGAAAAATACCATAGCAAGATGTTAGAGACCGTCTACAAAACTTTGGCATTTATGACAAATCCTTCGTCCGGAAAAGAACTAATAGGCCATAAAGTAAGTCAGTAAGTAAGTATACCTGTAAGTTTGACGGAATGTGCTGCCCATCTTTAAGCCATGAAAAATAAACAGGCTTGTCACCGGAAGTGATGCCGCATAGCACTTGTATTGAACTCCCTTCTACTAAGTCTGCTGGGAATGTGAACCCGGCGATTTTAGGAGGATCTGTAATTTATAAACACGTCTCTTATATTCTATCTGAAAAACTATTTTCCATCTTATTAATTTGCATACCTGAAAGAAATTAACTCAAAATATGTTAATATGAAATCATTTTGCACAATTTCATATGAAAAATAAATGGCATATGTTATCTGATACGAAAAGATCACCAAGAAGAAAACCAGTCCCTTCCACAGACGCTTGCACTAATTTTACAGGATGTACCACGACCACTACATAGGAACTAAACCCGACACCAGATAACACTACCGATATTTTTTTGCTTCGTCTTAATTGTATTTTAATTTCATGTGTTTCCCTGTACAGGGGTAGCGTAGCGTAGTGTAGATTATTCAGTCCTTTCGACTCACACATCACCAGAGCATATGTTAGAAAAACGTGGTGGCTTGAACATAAAGACGATGATATGATGAGCCTATCATGGTCTTTACGTCCAAGACAACTACGTATACTGCTTACTCATTGAGACGAGCCTCCGTCTTGAGGATCGAACTCAGGTCTCTTGTTACGAATTCTGATCACCTAAACACTCAGCCATCGTGAAGTTTGAGTTACTTACATTTATTTGAGTATTAAAAAAATAATACATAAATATATTCACGCAATTCCCAATACAGGGGTAGACAGAGGTCAAGTCTAGACAATTAAGTCCTTTTGACCCACCTTCCACCGAAGATGTTTTCGGGACAACGCGACAGGTGGTGAGCCGTCGCCGTCTTTATGTCCAAGCCAACGATGAATTTCGTACAAAGGTTTTGAAAAACTCATCGGTACTGCCACCTGGGGATCTAACTCGGGTCTCTTGACTCGAAATTCCGACCACCTAACAACTCGGCTATCGTGACTTTAAAGATTATGAAATGATTACCTTTAACAGCAAGTCGAGCAGTGTGATTAACTTCTGCCGCGTTATTGCTGGCAACGCACGTGTACTCTCCGCTATGTTTCGACGTAAGATGCGAAAGATGAGGAAGCTGAATTCGTCCAGAGATTTCTCTTGCACCTGAAATCAATGAAATGTGGTATGATTTAAGCTAGCATCTGCCACTGATTTTCCCTCTACTACTTTGCAATATTTTCGGAAATGGAAGTTTTAAAATAGTTTGTTAGAGAGACAGTAGAGGATGTCGACAGAGATAACTAACACATATGACTGATGGCAGAAAACTACCTCGAAAAATACCATAGCAAGATGTTAGAGACCGTCTACAAAACTTTGGCATTTATGACAAATCCTTCGTCCGGAAAAAGAACTAATAGGCCATAAAGTAAGTCAGTAAGTAAGTATACCTGTAAGTTTGACGGAATGTGCTGCCCATCTTCGGTCTGATATTTCTAGAGATGGTTATCCCGCCATCTAGCGGTTGCCATAACGATATTAAAGCCTGTTTCATAGCAAATGAATTTACATGTACCTACGCATCGACAATAAAAGGGGTAGTCAGAGTTCGAGACAGTCCTTTCGTTCAGTCAGACAACGAGATTGTTGAAGTCGTAGTGTCAAACCAGTAGAAAAATGTCATAGCATTATTTCTATGCGTTTCTAAGTGACACATTGACACATACGAACACAATTAAAATTCCGATGTAAAATTTAACGATTAGCTTTTATTCTAAATTCAGACAGATATTTGTGTTGATAATAATATTATTTGCATGCTTCGTTTTTATTAATGTTTAACGATTACTTTGTATACATACATACATACATACATACATACATACATACATACATACATACATACATACATACATACATACATACATACATACATACATACATACATACATACATACATACATACATACATACATACATACATACATACATACATACATACATACATACATACATACATACATACATACATACATACATACATACATACATACATACATACATACATACATACATACATACATACATACATACATACATACATACATACATACATACATACATACATACATACATACATACATACATACATACATACATACATACATACATACATACATACATACATACATAAATATCGACCTGCTAAAGTCCACAACAGGACATAAGACTCTGCCATGAGGAGGACTTTCCATTATCTCCACGCTTGGCAAGCGGATTGGCGATCGCAGTACCTGACCACTCGCGCCTCAGACGCTGCTGCCCATCTTCGGTCTGATATTTCTAGAGATGGTTATCCCGCCATCTAGCGGTTGCCATAACGATATTAAAGCCTGTTTCATAGCAAATGAATTTACATGTACCTACGCATCGACAATAAAAGGGGTAGTCAGAGTTCGAGACAGTCCTTTCGACTCACACATCACCAGAGCATATGTTAGAAAAACGTGGTGGCTTGAACATAAAGGCGATGATATGATGAGCCTATCATGGTCTTTACGTCCAAGACAACTACGTATACTACTTACTCATTGAGACGAGCCTCCGTCTTGAGGATCGAACTCAGGTCTCTTGACTCGAAATTCCGACCACCTAACAACTCGGCTATCGTGACTTTAAAGATTATGAAATGATTACCTTTAACAGCAAGTCGAGCAGTGTGATTAACTTCTGCCGCGTTATTGCTGGCAACGCACGTGTACTCTCCGCTATGTTTCGACGTAAGATGCGAAAAGATGAGGAAGCTGAATTCGTCCAGAGATTTCTCTTGCACCTGAAATCAATGAAATGTGGTATGATTTAAGCTAGCATCTGCCACTGATTTTCCCTCTACTACTTTGCAATATTTTCGGAAATGGAAGTTTTAAAATAGTTTGTTAGAGACAGTAGAGGATGTCGACAGAGATAACTAACACATATGACTGATGGCAGAAAAACTACCTCGAAAAATACCATAGCAAGATGTTAGAGACCGTCTACAAAACTTTGGCATTTATGACAAATCCTTCGTCCGGAAAGAACTAATAGGCCATAAAGTAAGTCAGTAAGTAAGTATACCTGTAAGTTTGACGGAATGTGCTGCCCATCTTTAAGCCATGAAAAATAAACAGGCTTGTCACCGGAAGTGATGCCGCATAGCACTTGTATTGAACTCCCTTCTACTAAGTCTGCTGGGAATGTGAACCCGGCGATTTTAGGAGGATCTGTAATTTATAAACACGTCTCTTATATTCTATCTGAAAAACTATTTTCCATCTTATTAATTTGCATACCTGAAAGAAATTAACTCAAAATATGTTAATATGAAATCATCTTGCACAATTTCAAATGAAAAATAAATGGCATATGTTATCTGATACGAAAAGATCACCAAGAAGAAAACCAGTCCCTTCCACAGACGCTTGCACTAATTTTACAGGATGTACCACGACCACTATATAGGAACTAAACCCGACACCAGATAACACTACCGATATTTTTTTGCTTCGTCTTAATTGTATTTTAATTTCATGTGTTTCCCTGTACAGGGGTAGCGTAGCGTAGTGTAGATTATTCAGTCCTTTCGACTCACACATCACCAGAGCATATGTTAGAAAAACGTGGTGGCTTGAACATAAAGACGATGATATGATGAGCCTATCATGGTCTTTACGTCCAAGACAACTACGTATACTGCTTACTCATTGAGACGAGCCTCCGTCTTGAGGATCGAACTCGGGTCTCTTGTTACGAATTCTGATCACCTAAACACTCAGCCATCGTGAAGTTTGAGTTACTTACATTTATTTGAGTATTAAAAAAATAATAAATAAATATATTCACGCAATTCCCAATACAGGGGTAGACAGAGGTCAAGTCTAGACAATTAAGTCCTTTTGACCCACCTTCCACCGAAGATGTTTTCGGGACAACGCGACAGGTGGTGAGCCCGTCGCCGTCTTTATGTCCAAGCCAACGATGAATTTCGTACAAAAGGTTTTGAAAAACTCATCGGTACTGCCACCTGGGGATCTAACTCGGGTCTCTCGACTCTAAATTCCGACCACCCAACAATTATACGAGTATTATACAGAAGCAATAAACTTACTTCGCACAAAGATCTGAATGTCTTTCTGCGCGTACTGGCCCGAGGGCGAGGAGACGCGGCACGAGTAGAGCCCCGCGTCGCCGGGCTCGGCCGGCCACAGCAGCAGCTCGCCGCCGCGCCCCGACTGCGCGCGCCCCCCGCCGCCGCCCGCCGCCCCGCCCCGCTGCCACCGGATCTCGCTGAACGACAACGCGTGTTGTACCACGACATGAGGTTGAGGTATTATATGTCGTCTTTGTTCTTTATTTAAAATTAATGACAGCTTTCTGGCCAGTTCTAAATTCTACTAATAGATGGCACTAGTAGTTTTATAGCGTTTTCATGTAACACGGTGTAGAGAGTCCTGTGTAGAGCCTTTTCGCTCGTGCGAAAACAGATAATTGTCCAGCTCTGGAGTATTGTGGGCATAATATGCTTATGTAATGTGTATGAATAAATCATCACTGAAATTGTCATACACATTTTTATGGGAATGTCGTGCAAATGATCAAAATTTCACCTAATACTGAGTAATTACTGACGGTAATTACCGGCCCTCACATATTACACCCGGAGCATTATTTTTTGTTAAATTGCCGATTGTATGTAACTAAGCAAATCACCGATTGAAACGCAAAAGTAAAAGCGCCAGATAGTGGTAATACCAGGAACATATATAAGTATATTATGCCAGTTACTAGAATCCGTAGAGTAAGTAACTCGTTCATGGAGTGGTGTGTACGCTTCTAAAATAAAATTCCTGTAAATATGCAGAACTTGCCTGTTTGGTTCAATAAATTTATTAAAAACAAACTTTATATTTATTATTATGATATAATTGAATACATTAATTATAATAACCTCTGGGAATGAGTTGATTGCTCTCATGATATTTATGATCTCATACTGTTTAGTTAGTCATAAATAGCATGAAAGAGTTTATTGCAGAAAGAGGATACCTGCAGAGTTTCTTTCTACTGTTTTTCTCCGATGCAGGCCGACCAAATTACGAAACGGTGGTAGATTTACAAAATGCAACCAATTTTCTGAGATTTGATTTAATTAGGTGGTTGTTAAAACTGTCGGGCTCTATCTTTATTAAATGTTTAACGATTACTTTGTATACATACATACATACATAAATATCGACCTGCTAAAGTCCACTACAGGACATAAGACTCTGCCATGAGGAGGACTTTCCATTATCTCCACGCTTGGCAAGCGGATTGGCGATCGCAGTACCTGACCACTCGCGCCTCAGACGCTGCTGCCCATCTTCGGTCTGATATTTCTAGAGATGGTTATCCCGCCATCTAGCGGTTGCCATAACGATATTAAAGCCTGTTTCATAGCAAATGAATTTACATGTACCTACGCATCGACAATAAAAGGGGTAGTCAGAGTTCGAGACAGTCCTTTCGTTCAGTCAGACAACGAGATTGTTGAAGTCGTAGTGTCCAAACCAGTAGAAAAAATGTCATAGCATTATTTCCTATGCGTTTCTAAGTGACACATTGACACATACGAACACAATTAAAATTCCGATGTAAAATTTAACGATTAGCTTTTATTCTAAATTCAGACAGATATTTGTGTTGATAATAATATTATTTGCATGCTTCGTTTTTATTAATGTTTATTATTTTTTATATTTAAAACGTGTGTTATCGTGCACATTTTTGGAAATTAAACTTTCTTCCTTTCTATGAATTTATCCTTCTTTAAAAAATATTAGTATCCGTACTCGGGTCTCCTGACTCGAGTTTCAATTATCCAACCACTATATTATCGTGGCTAATTGTGGTCAATTGAGAAACAAACAAACTTGTAATCTTTCTAAACAAATGCACCTCCATCAACCTGATTGGAAATCCAGAGTAAGGGCAGTAGATGGTCGTGTTGACACCTGCTACGACGCGTAGTGGTCCTATGCTTCTGATCGACGGCGGACCTGTAAATAGTATATTACTTATTACTTTCTCTTTCTCTCTCGCTACCCAACACAGTCACGACGGAACGGAAATAATCATGAATCCATAAAGGAATCGGAAAAAATGAAGTCACTACTAACATCTAGACCAGTGAAAATGTGTTTTTTTCTGCGTTGACCCGTCCGGGAATCGAACCCGGGACATTGGAGACGGTGACACTTTGAAAACTGATGTACACGCCACTTGTCCACGGAGGTCGTCAACGTTAAATTGCGCGAAGACACACAAATGTAGTATTGTGATAAAATATAAACGGATACGAACCGTAAACGTTGAGACGAGTGGAATGTTCAACAGCGCCTCTGGAGTTGTGCGCTCTGCAGGTGTACCGTCCGCCGTCCTCCGGTCGTACTGAAGTTATGTTCAGGTAGCTCACCACGTCGCCATTCGAATTCATGAACTGCGTAATACTCCTGAAATATAAAAGGTATGTATATAAAAAAATATCTACTCAACATTACTGGGGTACACTGAGTTCTTACGCTTACTAATTGTCTAACCCAGTCAGGGTTAGACAATTAAGTCCTATCGACCTAGCTTTCACTGAAGCACTTTTTTGGGACAACGTGACAAGTGGTAATACTGCCTCCGTCTATATGTCCAAGCCGACGATATAAATCGTACAAACTCTTTGGTACTAGCCCAACACCTAGGGATTGAACTCTCATCACAAAAGCACTTGGCAATCGTAACATATGTAATAAATTATGTAATTTTATTGATTTTCAAAGCACATTTATGTTGAACTTTTATGTGATTAAATTAAAGAGAAAAAAGTTTTTGAAATTTTAACTGCCAAAAAACAAGGCATAAGTAAAGAAAAGAGAATACAGATTTGAAATTCGGCTTGGATCGGCGAAGGTTGCGAGTTCGTATCCAGCCCGTGTCAGTTGAAAGTTTTAAAAACTCATTTCTCTTTAATTTAATAGTATGTAATAAATAATAAAAACAATATGTTTAACCTTTGTGGCGTGTTGTGCTCCTCCATAGGCTGCATATCTAACAGCCAAGTGAACCTGGGTGGCGGGGATCCTGTTGCCGAGCAATGTAACGCCAACGATGGTCCAGGGTGCAAAGCTTGTTCTATAAACGTGTAGTGGAGTTCTGGAGCTGTGTCTGAAAGTTACATTGTATGTTATTACTACTTGCCTTACCTTTGCACTCATCATCGCAAACTTATCGTTTAGTATTGGTGTAAAATATACCACTACCTCTCTCATGGGTGTCGTAAGAGCCGACAGAGGGAAAAGGGGCAATGATTAAAGATAGATGAAGGAAAATAGTTTTTTAACGTTAATTTTTTTCGTAATAAGGGCGTATCCTTTTTAAGCTAATCTAGTAGTAATTGCAATAACTACTAGATTAGCGTACATAAGTTTCGATAAAACTTATTGGAGCCTCATCCAAACCCATCGCCTTCCGGCCACCAAACAACTCGGGTATCGTGAATTCAACGTGTTGTAAAGACAGCAATATTCCTTTAGTTAATGGCACCGGCTACTTATGACGTCTTGACTCCTAATATACGATGCCCGTACATCGAGTGAGACCGAAATATTGTTTATATTGCCGCTTTGAGCATGTTGATTGGACTCTGTTTCGGCTTTACCTGCTGGTTTATTGGATACTTTGTCGTTTCCGGATTATGACTTTTGTAATATAGCGCTATTTTTTTATTACAGGTGAATTACTGATCCGATAGTTCAGTTGGTAGCGTCCCTGTCTTGAAAGATAAGGGTTGCGGGATCGAATCCCGCTAGGTGAAACCTTTGTGCGATTAATAATGTTTGTACCGACTCGTGGATGTTTTTATTTTATTTTTTAAAAATAAAATTTTCTTTTATTATTTTTTTATTAAAAAGTCACGATAGCCGAGTGGTTGGGTGGTCGGAATTTCGAGTCGAGATACCCGAGTTCGATCCCCAAGTGGCAGGCTCGTACCAATGAGTTTTTCAAAAACTTATGTACGAATTATATCGTTGGCTTGGACATAAAGGCGGCGACGGGCTGACCACCTGTCACGTTGTCCCGAAAATATCTTCGGTGGAAGGTGGGTCAAAGGGACTTAATTGTCTAGACTAGACCTCTGTCTACCCCTGTATTGGGAATTGCGTGAAGATATTTATTTATTTTATTTTATCTTCACACCGAGTCCCTGAAGGGGTAGCCAAAGAGAATAGATCGCCAAGTGTCAAGATCCTTACATTTCGCTTCTTTCAGATTTATCATTTTCTTCATACATGCACGTCGAGGTATCCGAGTAGTCATGACCCTCCCCTCTGCGATCATTTTTCTCACATGGTCTTCGAAGAATAGGCTCCGCCTAACTCGACACCTTTTAATATCAACTTTTGCGCTGTATATTTTCTTCACCATTCGGTTTTCACTCATTTGCTCAACGCACCCAAACCATCGAAGCACGCCCTTACCAATTTAAGTGATAACGTCATCTTTTAAACATGCCATATTGCGAATCTCTTCGTTACGTTTTCGATCGGCCTAGGTAATGCTGCACGTTTATGCATATGTAAATATTCATCTCATAAATAAATAATAATAAATATCTTCACGCAATACCCAATACAGGAGCAGACAGAGGTCTAGTCTAGATAATTAAGTCTCTTTGACCCGCCTTCAACCGAAGATATTTTCGGAACAACATGACAAGTGGTTAGCCGGTATCTCAGTAAATATATATGTATGTAAGACTTCGTATCGTGAGCATGGATAAAATGACGGCGATAGGCACACCGCCGTTGTCCCAAAGAAGTTTTGGTGAAAAGTGGTTAGTATGAACTTCATTGTCTAGAACTCTGCCTTCCTAAATATTGGGAAATTATATGAAGATGAAATAATAAGAATTATAGATGGGTGTCACTGAAGTTGCAACGCAATAGTAAAAAAGACAGTTTCAGTTTAAGTCGGAGATACACTAAATATTTTCAATTATAGTCAAATTGTAATATGTAGTCAAATTTCGAAGCATTAGTATGTAAAGAGTAACAATAGCCGAGTGGTTGGGTGGTCGGAATTGCGAGTCGAGAGACCCGAGTTCGAACCCCAGGTGGGAGGCTCGTACCAATGGGTTTGTCAAAAAACTTATATACGAATTATATCGATGGCTTGGACATAAAGACGGCGACGGGCTCACCACCTGTCACGTTGTCCCGTTGGAAGGTGGGTCGGAGGGACTTAATTGTCTAGACTAGACCTCTGTCTACCCCTGTATTGGGAATTGCGTGAAGATATTTATTTATTTATTATTATTGAGTAAAGATAAATGTATACTGCCAAGTTTTCAAATCACTATACGGAACCCTTAAAATAAACTTAACTTGCAGATTTCACAAAAGAATTCATCCATTACCGAAAGGCGATATATTCAAAGAGCGTCATATCACCATCAATATGCTGATGACTACAATGGCACAGAGTTATGAGGCAGTGAATCATGAGCGCCAGCGACCAGCCCCGAGCTCTTTATTACAAGCGTACGGAACCGGAAGTTGTGACAGGCGATATGTTATTGCATGCCTTAAGTTGAAAAAGGAAGCGTGATTAAAAAAAAATGATGTTTGCGATTCACACACGATAGAAGTGAAACTTCAGTAAATCAACAAAATAATGAGATGAATACATATAATTTAAACTTAATTTAACTTAAATTATAACAAGAGTAGAATAATTACAAAGTTTATTTATAAAATAGTATGTATATTTCTGTCTCATTCTTTTACGTCGTCAACGTACACATTTTTGTATTTGTGTCTCTTACCTGTCGCTTTTTCCGTTGCATCCGGTTTCAAATCACAACGATTCTAAAGAAGTTTCACGTCAATAAAATGAAAAAGAAACACAACTTTTATAGTCTTAAAATGGAACACTAAGCTATATAAACCAAACGTCACTCGCCACACAGGCAATTCAAAACCTGCGATGTAATATAGCATCAAGCTAAGTATGGTTTGTTTTACGTATGTGTTTGCGTATGTGAATCTTGTACCTACGTGTGTGTTTCACAACAATTACTTTCATTACAATTCAAATAATATCTTTCTCATTTGTAACTTATGAGTACTATTAAATTACAGACAAATTTGAAAAATCAAGTGACACGTTTGTTTGTTGTAGGTCTTTTTTTACGTTAAAAATGTCTATGCAATAACCACTTTTTCGGGACGCAAATATATCAATTTGTTTCGTCTTTTTATAACTTGCTCCAAAATAACACTGGCATTGTGCCCAATTGCCATTCTGAATTCTAGGAATAATTACCATAAATTTTTTAATTGAATATCTTGTGCTCTTTATGACATTAGAGACATACACTCTTAGGTATCATAATAAAATTTAAACTTTTTCTCTTTAGTTTTCACATAAAATTTAAAAATAATAATCACATAACCAACCTAACTAATCATATATTCTGGACAGAAATAATTAAAAAGGTACACATGTACTTAAGTGTGCAAGTGTCTTTTTGTGTATGTGACTAGTAATAAAATAGAAACATCTTCTGTTTTATTTATATTGAATTAGGATTCTGGGATAATACTATGATTTAGACTAGTACACATCGGATAAAACGGATAAAAAACATATTTTCTCTAAATAAAAATAAAATAAATAAATACCTTCACGCAATTCCCAATACAGGGGTAGACAGAGGTCTTGTGTAGACAATTAAATCCCTTTAACACACCTTCCACTAAAAATATTTAAGGGACAATGACAGGTGATGAGCCCGTCGCCGTCTTGTCCATGTCCAAGCCAACGATATAATTCGTACATAAGTTTTTGAAAACCCATTGGTACGAGCCAGCCAACTGGGGATCGAACTCGGCTCTTTTGAATTCCGACCACCGAACCACTCGGCTATCGTGACTTTTATGTTTTTTTTATATTTTCTCTAAAGATTTCAACAAATCACTTACATAGAAAATATGTAATGTTAATTTTTTTTAAAGAGTCGTTATTACATTTATTTTAGAGCCAGAAATATTATAACTATTTCTAGTATAACAACTTACTAGTACAGTAAAATGAAGATTACTCATAGGCCACGACGTTCATATATTAAGTAAACGAAGTAATGACACTTGATAATCTCGTATCTCCACCTAAGCCCTGAGATGTGATGCATTATAATACTAGTGTATGCGAGTATCGTATTAAATTGATCAAGTCAAATTGCAAAATGCGTTACAAAATATAGTACATATATTGTACTGGGATTTATTATTCGGACAAGCTCTGTACAGCTCCTATTCTAATAGATTTTGGGACAACAGCCCTCGTTCGGTGTGAATGTAACATAAACGTTAGTCTAAGAAATAAGCTTCAAGCGGTAAAGTATTTTGTTTTTCTGTCTGAATAAAAATCGAGGATAGGAAGTATTTTGCTGTGTTATTTTTCACAAACAAATCTTATCTGGATGCACATGATACGGTATACCTTTCAGAAGAAGAAGATCATCGTAACAGATATCTGTAGCTAACGAAAATTTTTGGGAAATAAAAATTGGTCTTTAAGTAGTTTATATTATTTGCGACGGTTTTTAAAGGTATCGCCAGTTCTGAGATCCTGGGTTCGATTCCAAAACGGGTTTGTCTCGAGATTGTCTCGGGTCTGGGTGTTTGTGGTACCTTCGTCGTTTCTGATTCCCTAACACAAGAGCTATTTTGGATTCAGAGAAATGTATGTGATGTTTTCTGTATCTATTTATTTATATTATTAAGTATATGTCACGATAGCCGAGTTCTTGGGTGGTCGGAATTTCGAGTCAAGAGACCCGAGTTAGATCTCCAGGTGGCTGGTTCGTACCAATGGGTTTCTAAAAAACTTATGTACGGATTATGTCGTTGGCTTGGACATAAAGACGGCGACGGGCTCACCACCTGTCACGTTTTCCCGAAAATATCTTCGGTGGAAGGTGGGTCAAAGGGACTTAATTGTCTAGACTAGACCTCTGTTTACCCCTGTATTGGGAATTGCGTGTAGACGTTTATATTATTTTATATTATTACCTTAGTCTTAAAATTACACCACAGATGAACTGTCAATGCGACTGACGCATGGCCTGTCCGGTCATTACTGCAGCGGAGTTTAATCAATAACTGACCCGAATCCGGGTCCAATGTAGCTGACACCAGGGAGCACGAATATGCAAAATATTATTCGCCGGCGACTGCTTGGTTCTTATTGCATAAATTGTTTTGTTTTTTTAGTTCCAAATTCAATATTTCAAAATTGCTCATTGCTTTTTTATTTTGATATTTTTGTGGCTTGTGGGTTTTTGGTCATATAAATTTGAGTTTTTATATTTTAGTGTGATCAGCTTCTAGATACTGGCTGTAGAGAATTCTGCTGGCTATGATATAATGTTGTAAGTATTCTTAATATCTTCACCTTATTCCCACTACTGGAATAGACGGAGGTCCAGAGAATTACGTCTTTCGACCCATCTTTCACCGAAGACGTTATGTTGGGAGAATGTGAGAGGTGGTGTGTTGCTTTTTTTATGTCCAAGCCTTAAAAATCGTACAAAGTTTTTGCGAAAACTGCAAAGAGCTACTACCTGGGGTTCGAAATCGGTTCTCTCGACGCGAATTCCAATCACCTAAGCATTATAAATCGTGACTAAGTAAGAGAAATGTAATAGTATTCTCGATTATTTTGAAATTTGTTCTTGCTCTGACAAAGTTACAAAAGGTTTAGTTACAAAAGGCACGATACCTAAAGCCAGGAATCAATTAGACACAGCACAGGCGTCTACGACAAAGGCACTTTGCATCGACAATTTTATGCAAAATCCGCTCCCAAGGATATCTTTCAACTGGGAGTAAGAAGCTTAGTTTCAAAGCAAGGACTCTTGTTTTTTACTTGAATAAATTTAAATACTTAAAAGTCTTTCTCTGCAACTACCTCTGTAACTGTTTTTTTGGCACCTATTCACTTACGACTATATTTTTCGCTTTCCATTATTGTAATTTTTTGAAATACATACACACATAGGGACATCATCACGTACATTGATCTAATTTTAAAGCACGCGTGTTATGGAATAAGAAAGAACAAAGGTAGCACAAACACCTTTACCCGAAAAATTTAGAAAAAGTTTTTTCTACATTTGGCCGACTGGGAATCGTATCCAGGACCTCAGAGCTGGCGACGCCATGAATAACGATGTGCACGCCACTCCTCCACGGATGTTAAATCATTGATACCAATTTGAGCACAGATCGTTATGTGCCACTGTCCCTATCTATCTATCTATCTATTTAGATAGATATCTAAGTAGTATGTATTAAGCTTATTAAGAATTTAAACATAAAATGATACTACGGCTTCTTGTCCTTCAAAATCATTTATAATCCAATCGTAAAGAGTAAAAAGCTGTAAAAGTTCGCCAGAGCTATTCCACTCATTGAGTTAGCCAACTTTATCATTTAGCAGTAAACTCCATTGAACAATCATTTGATTTTATTTACGGTTTCAGTTTATTTTTATTATTTTCACACATTTTCCAATACTGAGATAAACAAAAGTCTAGAGAATTTAGTCCTTTTCTACATTGCAGCGCAGCTTTTTTGGGATAATGAGGCAGGCAGTGAGCCTATCACCGACTTTTGTCCAAGCAGACGATATAAATATAACAGAAGTTTCGAAAGAAGTCATTGGCTTGAGCTTTCCACCTGGGAATCAAACTCGCGTCTTTTGAATCGCATTCTGAACACCACTTGCCTATCGACTTTTATAATTTGAATAATACTTCTAAATTATTATTTAAATTCTTTGTTATACGTTTGTCACTTTTAAAAAGTTTTAAAGTGTAAACCAATGGATTTGAATTCTTTTACTGAAACTCATATAAATCATTTTCCATAACATTTAATTTTAATTAAAAAATAATTTCAAATACATTTTATAATCAAATATTTTATTCATTTTTATATAAAAGTCACGATAGTCGAGTGGTCGGGTGGTTGAAATTTCGAGTCAAGAGACCCGCGTTCAATCCCCAGGAGGCAGGCTGGCATTAATCGGTTTTTGAAAAAAAAATTGTACGAATTATATCGTTGCTCGTGGATATAAAGACGGCGACGGGCTCACCACCTGCAACGTTTTCCCGAAAACATCTTCGGTGGACGGTGGGTCGAAGGGTCTTAACTTGCTATACTATATCGCGATATTATTCAGTTTTGTAAAACTATAACTATACTTCAAGGCCCCCTATATTACATACTTATTCGACAAATAAATACATACAGACACACATAAAAAACTGTTAAAATCCATCGCAGGACATGTGTCTATTACGTAAGGAAGGGTTTTCTTCAATCGCAACGTTTGGCAAGCGGAAATTCGATCGCAGTACCAGACTTTTTGCACCTTACACGCTGCTGCCTGCCTAGTCAATGGTAGGGTATGGATAATCTGAATGAATAACCTATATTTATGGTACGAAATAACTTCATACGAGTATGACCACCACTGACTGGTATAGCGATTCAAAAACATGATCAAACAAACCTCCAAGTCTCAACTCTGCTGCAGCTTGAGCACTGTCCAGGTCTCTTTCAGCAAAACACTGGTACATGCCTCGATGGGCTCGCACTACACCGTGGACTCTCAGAACTCGCTCCCCTCCACCCACTGGCACGCCATCGTGTAGCCATCTCACTCGCGCCTCCCCACCTTCCACTGAGCAGTTGAATGTAACCGAACTTCCCGAGTTTGCCACCTGTAAATTTACCTTAAGTGTTATATAACAGTAACATCACAATATGGCAGGATTTGATCATGGAATGAATGGCGTGCTTGAATAGCTCTAGCCCATAGAATAACTGAGTGATACTATTTCTATATTTTTTATCAATATTTATTTCAATAAATAAATACACACAGAGACAGGGACAACATCACATAGATTGCTATGATCCCTAAGTAAGCAACCAAAGTACTTGTATTATAGAAACTGAATATACCCGAGAATATGCAGAATAAGTGCTTTTTCCACATTGACCCGACCGGGAATCGAACCCGTGACCCCAAAGTTGGCGACACGGAAACCAGTATGTACGCCACTCGGCCACGAAGGTCGTCAAAATACTGTTATTGTTAAATATTTATATAGTTTTAGGACTGGGTGTAATGTTCGTTGTTTCTGATTCCATTACATAAGTGCTTCAGCTATTTTCTTTGGGATCAGAGTATCTCTTTTCGGAAGATATCACAGGACCGGGAAATATTTTCATAAATACTCAGCATTAAATATAATTAATGTTATTTGGTCAGGGATCGCCATGACAACCGTTGTTTCTGTATTAGAAATGGCGCGAAGATACCTTTTTTATTTATATAATAATTTATAAGTTCACAGGTAAATCAAAAGAAAAAAAATGGAAATATAAAATAGTCAGTACAAAGGTAATGGTTATGTGTTACGAAATTATATTAAAGAAACATAAAGGCATCTACAAAAAATATTTCTTAAACATTTCCCGTAATTTATTTATCGAACTCGATTACCAAATAGATCGAATTTAGGTTAACGTGTTGACTTGGAGACGCCGCCGATGTGTCCCACCCAGAGTCAATACGTCTTGGAGCATGAATTATTCAGAGCCGCCCACGCGTCACGTCAGCTTACCCTACGTGTCATGCCTCTAACTTGATTACTATTGCGTGAGTCCTAGAGAAACTTACGACGGAATGATAATCAATTTATAAAACATTTTTTTGATTTTTCGTCAAACCATTGTCATGGCAACGTCGAAGTAAAATATACTTGCCAGATTATTACAGTCGTTGTAAGACGTTTCACTTTCTACCACTACATGATCGAAGACGAATTGCAGATTTGACACTTCTTTCTCGCATAATGCACGGTTCTGTTGATAGTCCGGAACTCCTTAGTAAGGTTGGACTGCGTACGCCATCAACTTCTCTTAGAAAACCTAGTCTTCCTATACGTAACATTTATTAAGAGCTCATACCATAAAAACTCTTATGTCATTCGGGCGTATATTATTTTCAATGTTACAGTCCAACATTTATTTATTTATTTATTGCCAATGTACAAGTAGACATTGTCTTATTTAGTACAGAGGAGCTAAAAAAAAGTTTTATGTGATTTATTTTTCACGTGATTCATCTTGTGTTTTGCTTTTGTACCTACGTTCTATTTAGTATTATTCATGTTTTTTCTTTGTACTCAAATTTTAACTTAGCTATGTATAAAAACTTGTAATTGGCCTTTTTTCTATTCTTAGCTATTATATTTTGTTGTGTTAGCTGTAAGCTTTTCTTGAAAATTAAATAAATAAATAAACCTGTAAAACATAAATCGTACATAAGTTTCTGAAAAAACCTTTGGGGATTAAACTCGAATTTCTTATTCGAATTCCGATCACCCAACCTCTCGGCTATCGTGACTATAAGAAACTACGTGACTCCACGAAAAGTTTACGGGAAATGATATTCAATTTCTATCATAATTTTGTCAAAACCGTTGTCTTGGCAACCCATTCGCAAATTACATATTTTTAATGCTGTTTACACCGGGATATATTTTTGTAATAAATATTTATGAAAATATATCCCGGTCCTGTGATCAATTCTGAATATAAAGTATTTTTAAACACTCTTTGCTAAAAATACCTACAAATCTCACAAACATGGATGCCGTATTTTATATATAAAGATTATTAAAACCATAATGTACATCTGTTTTACAAGATAAAAAGTATTTTATAAGTTGTAACAGTTAACAATATATGTACTTTTATGTGGCGTCCTGATTTTAAACTATTTGTGATACGAATTATGCCCAGAGGGTGGATCCACCAGATTATCTGCCCGATAACTGGTTGGAGCCACTACGGGTACGCGACCCCGGACCGCTCGAGCTTCCAGAGTTACACACCTCTCTATCTCCGTGGCACTGGTATCCCACCCATCCCAATTCCCTCTTATACCCAATCGATCCTTCTTCTTCAAAACCAAGAATTCCCAAGTAGGGGTTGATGTCAGGCAGGCGGCCGATTGTAAAACATTGCCAAATAATTTATAACATGAGTACAACAGGAGATAGAATATGCGACAATGCTAGGGCGTACCCCGCAGACGACGCGCAGGCGCAGCACCCGGCGGCTGTGAGAAATGGACGAGGGTTGCTGAACCAAGAACGGGGGCAGCGTAAGAAACTAGTCCGGGAAGTAAGACTAAGGATGGAAAGTTGGAATATAGGTACGATGACTGGAAGAGGAAGAGAGTTCGTGAAAGTTTTTGAAAGGAGGCGTATAAACGTTGCGTGTTTGCAGGAGACGAAGTGGAAGGGACAGAATGCAAGAGAAATCGGGGCGGGTTATAAGTTCTATTATTGTGGAAGTGATGGAAAAAGAAATGGAGTGGCTGTAGTGTTAGATAAAGAACTTAAGAATAAGGTGATGGATGTAAAGAGAGTGAATGATAGAGTTATTGCAGTTAAGTTGTTGATTGTAAATTTGGTTTTAAATAAAGTGAGTGTGTATGTACCGCAGATTGGTTGTGAAGATAGTTTGAAAGAAAAATTTTGGGAGGATTTTAATGCTGTAATTACGGCGATACCAGAATGTGAGGAGATATATATAGGAGGGGATTTTAATGGTCATGTGGGAAGAACAATTGACGGATATGAAAGTGTACATGGGGGCCTTAGTTACAGAGTCAGGAACCAACAGGGGGAAACCACTGGAAGCAGCTTTAGCCTTTGACTTAGTCATAGTAAACACCTGGTATCAAAAGAGAGATCAACATCTTATCTCATTCCGTAGTAGCCAGCATTTTACGCAAATAGATTACTTTCTAATGAAAAGGAGCAAAATAAACTCGGCCAAAGACTGCAAAATAATTCCCAGTGAGAGCCTAGTTTCCCAACATAGGTTGTTGTTTCTAGACATGAGCCTCAAAATAAAATATATGCAAAAGTGCATTAGTGCATTATACAAATATAATGTGATATTTTCTAGAAATAGCTTGGGAGCGACCACCTCATTCCCAGGGGTTACTGTCATTAATATATTCATTTATATTATAATAACCATTTAAAACAAATACTGTTTCTACGTCAGCTGCATGACCCCATAGCAAAATACCATATGACATTATGCTATGGAAGTAATTAAAATAAAAATAGTCTAGCCGTTTGTACATCAGTTAAGAGCCTTATTTTTCTTACAGCATATGCTGCAGAGCTTAACCTACTCGCAAGTTGGGATATATGGGGGCCCCATTGAAGCCTCGCATCGTGTTATTCAGAGATGAGAGTTTAACATTATGTGTTGAAAATTTTATACATCTTATTGCTATTTAAATATAAATTATTAGCATTGAACCAATGGACTATATTTGACATAGCATCAAATACCTCGTCAAGCGTAACAATATGTCGTTTGATTTTAAATATTATAGAAGTATTATCAGAAAATAATACTATATCGTGTTTATTCCCTAGTAAAGAAGGTAAATCATTAATATAAATGAGAAAAAGAAATGGACAGAGAATCGAGCCCTGCGGTACGCCTATAGCTACCGTCGATCTAGAGGAACACGCACCGTTGATTGCCACTCTATGAATTCTATTATATAAATAAGACTTAATTAGGTCAAGAGCCGTATCTCTGATACCGTAATGGTGTAATTTCCTGACAAGTGTTTCATGATGAACGCAATCAAAAGCCTCAGAGAGATCACAAAAGACACCCAAAGCATCCTGTGATCTCTCCCAAGCCTCACATATATGCTTAATTAGCTCAACATCAAGCGTTTTGCTTCGTCGTTCATAATGCGTACAGCAAAAGACTGGAATAATTTGCCTGCATCAGTCTTTCCGTCCGATTACAATGTGGGTGTCTTCAAGAGAAGAGTGAATAGGCTTTATCTAAGCAGTGTGCCTACCAACAAAAACTACATCGCCACCACTTACCATCAGGTAGGGTTGTAGTTAAACGCTAGCTTATAATATTAAAAAAAAAACATTCTCACAATATCTTTAGAACTAACAGCCTCAAACTTAAAGGTTGTAGTGCAAGCTCTTACATTTTCCTTCAGTAACGTCTCGGCAACAACAGAAGAAGAATGAAACGACTGTATAGGCAAAATTGGAATTTCACTAAAAAAAAGTCTCAAAAACTTTAGCTACCTCATGATTAGTATTTTAACTTTATTGTCAATATTAAGTTAGTAGTCAGAACTTCGTGACCTATTCTTCCCCGTTTCACTATTTATAATATTCCAAGTCATTTTTACTTTATTAGAAGCATTTTTAATTTTATTGCTTAACTGTAATGACTTGGCTGCAAAACAGATTTTTTTTAAAACATTTGAATAGTTTCTAACATAATCCTTAAAAGTCTCGCAATGATTGTATGACCTTTCGCTGTAAAGTTCATACAATCTTCGCCTACTTCGGCGAATTCCCACTGTTGCTCAATCATTAAAAGTCTTTCGACTATTCAAAGAGAATGTTTTAGTAGTAAAAACGGCATTAAATTCAATTTTCAAGAAATTAAATAATGAACTGTACAAAGCATTAGTATTGTCATGGTAAGGCAACACTGGAAGGTTTTTTATTAAATCTTATATATAAAATTCCCGTGTCACAATGTTAGTTACCTTACTCCTCCGAAGCGGCTCAACCGATTCTCATGAAATTTTGTGTGCATATTGGGTAGTTCTGAGAATCGGACAACATCTATTTTTCACCCCTCTAAATGTTATGGGTTTTTCAAAATTTTTGACAATTATATATTTTTGATTTTTTTTATGATATAGCATACAAAATACATATAACTCTAAATTTTAACCCTTCTACGATCAACTCCCATTTTTATATGGCAAAAAAACGTTTGCGGGGTCAGCTAGTTTCTAAATTTCTCTTTGCGATATAAATTTATCGGAACAAACACAGCTTTCCTAATACGTGTGGTTTGTTGGTCTGAACTTAACTTATGAATTATTAATCTGTGCAATGGTTTGACATCTGTAAAAATATTGTCTATGCACGTCGCACTTGACTCTGTTATTCTTGTTGGTTCATAAAACAAGTTCACAAGATTGAATGACTTTTAACAATGAGAGAAATCTAAAGGTAATAGAAGAAGCTTCCAGGAGATTAATATTAAAGTCTATGACTACTGATTTATACTGTTTATGAAGTTTAAGTAAAGCTTCTTCCATAATTCTTTCAAAAAACTTATATAAGGCGCAGGGCGGTCGGTATACAACAACAATGAGATGCTCAAGCGAAACGCAAGCCATTTCTACAGTTCTCTCAACAGAGAGGCTCACAATGTCTTTACGTTCCTTAAATGACTTACTCAATAGTATTAAAGAGCCACCACGTAAAGCATTTCTCAATTGAAAGAACTAACAACCTGGTGCCTACTGAAGTTAAACACAAAGTTATTATTATTTAAACAATGTTCAGTGACACATAATATATCAACATCATTACTATTTAAAAACAATTCAATTTCTAAATTTTTACCAAAAAATCCTTGAATATTTTGATGCACCAGGTTACTACAACTTTTATTAGATAAACTATTTGTAAAATTATACTATTCTCTTTAAAATTCTTTTGATAAATGTTATTATTGCAAGAGATTTCCTCTATTGTCTTATTATTTAATTTAAAGTACTTGGAACAGATTCCAAATTACTTGTCATATTAAGCTGCTCAATAAAAGCAGATGTCGGTTTAGCCAAATTCTTGGCTGAGGTAAAAAGTAAAAAATAAGATAGCGCATCTGCTATCAATCTTGTATTATATTTGGATAGTAAATACCTATCTTTTATTAAAGAATTCTTAAAAAGAATGTTAGTATCAATTAAATGGAATTTATCAATGTTATTATTTTGACATGTCAAATACTTACAATTACTACACAATAAATTATTTAATTGAATGTCTATGTCAAATTATTATTTTGTTTTCATGTGGCAAATCCTTTAAATATGGCAATGTAAACAAGACAATTTTATTGACATTTAATAAATATAAATAAATATCTTCACGCAATTCCCAATACAGGGGTAGACAGAGGTCAAGTCTAGACAATTAAGTCCCTTTGACCCACCTTCCACCGAAGATATTTTCGGGACAACGTGACAGGTGGTGAGCCCGTCGCCGCCTTTCATGTCCAAGCCATTGATGAAATTCGTACATAAGTTTTTTAAAAAACTCATTGGTACTGCCACCTAGGGATCGAACTCGGGTCTCTCGACTCGAAATTCCGACCACCCAACAACTCGGCTATTGTGACAATGTGAACAAGACAATTTTATTGACATTTAGGCTATTTAAATACTCTGAGTATTTTAACATTTGTCTTTTGTTAACATTGTCCCTTCTCCCTATCAACAGTACTAAAGTATTATAGAATTAGGACACAAAGTACTTGAGATACAATAATTTGTAATTTGTCCCTTAAAGCTAGTATTTAACAATGTGCCAATATTTTTTCCTAATTCATTACTATAAACACTAATATTATTTTTATTTTTAATTTCATCTTGTTTAAAATTAAAATTTTTAGCTATGGACCTGCTATAGAGATCAGCATTACCATAGGAGCCATTTTGGCTGACAACAGAGTCACATACCGACCCTGAAAGAACTGGCATTGATCGCTGACACTCACAGTATTTTGACAAAGACTCAAAGCACCTCTCATTATGCTCGCCTAATTTAACCAGCCCTTCCATAGCCAATATGTGCTCAGAAATCTCCTTCTGGGCCGATTTATATTTATTTGATATAATATTGAGATAGTTATATACCCCTGAAATTTCAGAATTTAGACCCTCTATGTCAGCTTCATAGCCAGTCCTAATATTATCCACCTCAATTGAATATTGTTTTACTGTTTCAAGTAATTGCTGTTTTTCTTTACACAATTTGGTATAATTTTTGGCATAAATTTTGCATTTTATTAATTTTTTTTTTGCCTTACTTAATATATTTATTTATTTTTATATACTTCTTGAACTTATTTCTGCTGCATAGAATTCTTGTTGACCTTGTTGCAACAGAATCATCACCAGTTAAGTCAATTACTGTGGATGTGTGGCTTTTGGTGGTACAAGATACCTGAAAATCTTTACAATTAACCAGTTTATCGAACAGGCTCTGAGTCTGTGAGGCCTTTAGGTTGTTTATTTCACAGTTAAGCTGTGCTATTTGGTTACTAGCCTCATTTAGTTGTGATTTCAGTGCAGAATTGACAGTGAGTTTCCTCATACTCCCTTCCACACTTATCAAACTCATCAACTGTTTGCTGCAACTGGTCTTTTTCTCTTAATAAATTTAAATATTCCATATGCAATTGAGACATTTCAGATTTTAGGTGGCTATTTTTACTATTTCTATTATTTTTTTTACATTATCCTCCCTTTCTTTAAATAATTGTTCACACTGCTCCCTGCTTGCCTTAAATTCATGAAGCATGAGTTGGAGTTGGTTTTCCACCAGATGTGCCTTGGCATTGCGAGTACTAATTTTAATTATATTTTTGTATATAATAAAAGCAACTCATAATAATTAACAAGTAGCAGAGTAAGCATAATCAAATGTCACAGCTATTGCCTTTGTTCTCAGATAGAATTATTAGGAAAACAACTTGATACGAAACCACAGAGGCACTGATCGCTGCAACTGGTCTTTTTCTCCTAATAAATTTAAATATTCCATATGTAATTGAGACATTTCAAATTTTAGGTGGCTACTTTTTATTAACTATTTCTATTATTTTTTTTTTCATTATTCTCCCTTTCTTTAAGTAATTGCTCACACTGCTCCATGATTGCCTTAAGTTCATGAAGCACGAGTTGGAGTTGGTTTTCCACCAGACATGCCTTGGCATTGCGAGTATTAATTTTAATATATTTTTATAAAATATATAATATAAAAAAAAATTATATTAATATATTTTTGTATATAATAAAAGAAACTCAAAATAATTAACAAGTAGCAGAGTAAGCAAGATCAATTGTCACAGCTATTGCCTTCGATCTCAGATAGAATTATTAGGAAAACAACTCGATACGAAACCACAAACGCAACAACAATTTTAACAATAGATATTATAGATATATAAGTAATATGTAATTAAATAAAAATAAGCACAGAAAGGGGTGACAAGAATTACAAAAAAATTTCGTTACCTTTCGTTCAATAGTTCAGTTTAACAACGTTCGATACCTTTGGCTTATCAACTTACACAGTAATTTTATGAAAAACTTGACTGTCACAATATTAATTGATTATTAGGCTTTTTAAAGATATATGAAATTGAGGTAGATTAAAACTATTAATAATTTTAATTAAATTTAAATTAAGGAGCAAAATTTAACTGAACTTATGCTAGGGTTTCTACATGAAAAACCGTTGGATGGAAATGGCTGAATTTTAACAGTGGTAGAGTCACGCATCAGCTTTTGTTGTTGCATGAATGGGCCGGCTCGACCGGGGAAGTACCACGACCTCACAGAATACCGGCGTGAAGTAGAAGTCAAACAAACTTCTACGTTTTGTCTGGTGAGTGCAGGTAACCGGTGGCCCACAAACCCCCCTCCTCCAATTCCGGGGGTGGGGGGCACTCTAAGGGAAGCAACGCATCTGCTATGCCTCTGGTATTGCGGGTGTTCATGGGCGGCGGTAATCACTTATCATCACGTGAGCAACCTGCTCGTTTGCCTCCCTTTTCTATAAAAAAAATGTATTCTTCAATAAGTTGTTGCAAGAAGAGGTGATCCCCGACGAATGGTGCAACAGTACACTGATGCCCGTTTTTAAAAAGAAGGGTGATGTACAAGATTGCAACAGCTAACAGTATGAAGATATGGGAAAAAGTGATAGCAAGACGAATGAGAGAGGAAAGTCAGGTAACACAGAACCAATTCTGGTTTATGCCGGGCCGGGGAACCACGGATGCCATATCTGCACTTCGGCAACTGGTTGAAAGATACAGGCTTGTGCAAAAGAACTTGCATATGATATTCGTGGACCTGGAGAAGGCAAACGATGGGGTACCCCGTCAGGTTCTGTGGTGGTGTATGAGGGAGAAAGGGCTGCCAGAGAAGTATGTGAGGCTTGTTGAGGCGATGTATGATAGAGCTAATACTTGCGTCCGGTCTGAGGCTGGAATCACAGACAAGGTCAATGTGTATGTAGGTTTACACCAGGGTTCGGCTTTAGGTCCTTATCTGTTCCTTCTGATTAGTGATGCTCTGACATCAAACATACTGGATGAAGCACCCTGGTGTATGCTATTTGCTGATAACATTGTGCTGGTCGCAGAAAATGCACTTGAGGTCCAGAGCAAGCTGGAAAAATGGCTAGAAAAACTAGAAAGTGTCGGATTAAAAATAAGCAGAACCAAAAACGAACAAATGTTCTGTGACTTCAGTGGTCCATCCAGTTTTTCTCATATTGCCTTGGATGGTGTTCTCCTTCCAGTCTGCTCCGAATTCTGTTACCTTGGATCAGTGATCCAAAATGACGGCAATGTCGAACGGGACGTAAAGAATAGAATAAATGGATGGAATGGCGACAGGTCTCGGGAATAACTTACGATCCACGCATGCCTCTAAAACTTAAGGGCAAAGTTTACAAAACGATCGTGAGACCTGTCGTACCGAACGGATCAGAGTGCTGGGCAACGAAAGTGACGGTTGAAAGAAGAGTGCATGCTGCAGAGACGAGATTGTTGAGATGAATGTGTGGAGTGACTAGAAAAGATCGGATAAAGAATGAGTATATAAGGGGAATCTTGAAAGTAGCACCAGTGACAGAGAAAATGAAAAGTGGTTGGTTGGCATGGTTCCGGCATGTAATGAGGAGGGCAGAATGTAACATAAGCAAAATAATGTTAAAGATGAATGTGGATGAACGAAGAGCTATGGGGAGACCAAAAAAACGATGGCTGGATTGTGTGAAAGAAGACATGAGAAAGAAAGGAGTGAGTATTGAGATGACGGGAAATAGAGGAGAGTGAAAGAAGAAGACATGTTGTGCCCACCCCATAAAGCATGGGATAAGGGCAGGAAGAAGAAGAAGATGTGATACGAATTATATACATACGGGGCCGCTAAAAATCAGGGTTGGCAGAGCAGGTTTCATCCTAGCAATATAACTGAGTGGCACATTGCCATACTGCCAAATGAACTACCGCTTTAAAGTTAAGCTCACGTGGAACTTGTCTATATTTAAATAATTTTATTCCATTATTGCCATATACCAGTGATGAGCGACGGAACTGAGTCATCCTTCAATGGCTGAATGAGGAAACTCCAAGTTACTCAACGTCTTATGGAAAGATATGAGTATTTCTCTGCGTGACGATGATATCTGCAGCAGAACCAGGGTAAGGGTAAGAACTAGCCATAAGGAGACGGGATCTACACTAAATGTGAAACAAACCGGCGGCCCACGGACTTCTCGGAGCGAAGAGAACGTGCAGCAAGTTTCCGCTTCTGTTCGACGTGATCCAGATTTATCGACACGCAAACGTTCGGCTGAATTAGGATTATCCCGCACATCATTACGCCGTATTTTGAAATTAGATTTGAAATTACTTCCATATAAGATCCAGCTAGTGCACAAAAAGTCGTGTCTACATTGATAAACCGAATACACTGCGTCAACTTAAAGAAAAAATCATCGAAGAGATGTCGGCGATCTCGCGGTCTCTTTGCAGAAGAGTATTCGAAAACTTCAGGACTCGCTTAGATGATTGCAAAAACCGAAACGGTGGTCATTTAGACGAAATAATTTAAAAAAAAATTACAACTAATTAGCTTTCCCGTAAATAAACTATTTCTAAAATATGTTAAATGGTTTTTTTTATACGATTTGTATATACTATACGATCTGTATATACTATATTGAATTAATTAAAACATTATAGGGTTTGAGAGATCTGTCAATCCGAAAACTTTGAGTAACCCAATTTACTAAAATTAATGATCGAAAAATTCACAAGCAAACGCTATAAAGGTGAAGGCAAAATTAAATTATAAATTTTTTTTTAAAAGCAAATTATAATTTTTTTTACATATTATTAATTTTATATCTTCACGCCATTCCCAATACTGGGGTAGACCGAGGTCCGGACAATTAAGACCTTGCGACCCAACTTTCATCGAAGACATTTTTAGGACAACGTGACAGGTGGTGTGTGATGGTGTGGTGTAATAAAATTGTGGGTCAAAGGGGCTCAATTGTCTAGACGTGTGTCTACGACTGTATAGGGAATGGCGCGAATATATTTATTTATTTTTGTTATCTATATAATAAAATTGTCTCTTATTAAACTTGATTTACAAACAGTCATAACTATTTATTAGTGTGACCAATGAATATAAGATGAGCACGCTACCTGCAGTTGTGGATGTACGCTAACTACAAGCCTCGATCGGACCCTCAGCCTTGCATCACGTCTTTGCTCCCCATACTGGTTGTGCGCCCGGCAAGTCCACACTCCGCCGTCTGATAGCTGAGCCCGACGGATCACCAGCACTTGGTCCGATACGGAGATACGTATGCTGTTGGAGACGGGGCTGAGGCGGCCGTTGGCGTGACGGAACCAACTATAAAAAAATGTACATAGATAGGGACAACATCACATACATTGCTCTGATCTCAAAGTAAACAGCTAAAGCACTTTTTTGTGAAACTAAAGTTCAAAAATAAGTGCTATTTTTTTACTACTTTCCATTATTTACAGGTATTTGTATAATTATTCATTTACCACGATAGCCGAGTGCTTGGGTGATCGGAGTTCGAGTCAAAAAACCCGAGTTTGATCCTCAGGTGGCAGGTTCGTATCGATGAGTTTTTCAAAACGTATGTTTAACTTTAGATTTTTTTTTAAATTATGTGCCGTTATCTTGGGCAAAAAGACGTCGACTGGCTCACCGCCTGCCATTTTTACCCAAAAAAAATGAATGGTCGGAATTTCGAGTCAAGAGCCGAATTCGATCCCCAGGTGGCAGGCGAGTACCAAAGGGTTTTCAAAAACTTATGTACGAATTATATCGTTGGCTTGGACATTAAGACGGCGACGGACTCACCACCGGTCATGTTGTCCCGAAAATATCTTCGGTGGGAGGTGGGTCGAAGGGACTAATTGTCTCTAGACTAGACCTCTGTCTGGCCCTCTATTGGGAATTACGTGAAGATATTCTTGCAAGAAATTTCAATTTGAAATAAGCTGTGCCTAATTTGTTTTTGTTTGTTTTTTCTCTGTTTGTTATATTGTGTGGGTAAATGAATAGTAAAATAAATAAAATATTTATTTTATATTTATTTATTTTATTTATATAAATATAAAGTCATAAACCTGTAAGTTGGCGGTGGGCTTCCAATGGCACAGCATACGAGCCTTATATCGCCTCCTTGTGGTACTGTCTCATCTTCAGATATCGTAAGCATTCTTGGAGCCATACTCCCAGTCGCATCTGTCAGTAGAAAGTAAGTGGGTGAAAAAAAAATTATAATGTTAGCATTCGTACCAAAGTTAAAAGCCATCTTTATATGTGTATAGATTCACCTGTGGCAGGTTATGTTGTTAGAAATACTAAAAACCTTTGGTTGGTTTTGAATTTGCATTTTCATGGAGTT
This sequence comes from Sericinus montela, assembly GCA_029286605.1. NCBI lineage: Eukaryota > Metazoa > Arthropoda > Insecta > Lepidoptera > Papilionidae > Sericinus > Sericinus montela. The sequence goes on from JAGSMR010000016.1 coordinate 7,535,608, forward strand.
ATTAATAATTCTTCTTCTCTTTATGTGCTACTTCAGTACTGAAGGTTCGCGATCAGTTTATTGAAACTATATCCGTGGCCAGACGAAACAGCTGTTCGACAGAGTTGATGTCCGCCATTTCCCTTCCACCTTGCCTATCATGATGAGTTGGAACAAATTATACCTCTCGTATCTAAGAACTATAGTCATGGTAGCCGAGAGGTTGGGTGATCGGAATCCGAGTCAAGAGACTTGAGTTCGATCCTCAGATAACAGGCTCGTACCTATGGGTTTGTTCAAAAACTTATGTACGAATAATATTGTTGACTTGGGCATTAAGCGGCGACCGGCTCACCACCTGTCACGTTATCCCAAAAATATCTTCGGTGGAAGCTGACGTTCGAAACAACTTAATTGTAGACCTCTGTCTATTCCTGTATTGGGAATTGCGTGAATATATTTATATTTAGTTTTATTGTATCTAAGCAAAAGATAAAATATTCAATTTTACGCTTCTTGATGGTCCATATTAGCTCGCGGGTAATGAAGACGCGCTGGAGTACCATTTCATTCCTAACTTTCTGTGTCCAACTGATGTGAAGCATGTCTCGAATATCTATTAATAATTGTTTGGAGTATAATAGATTAAAATTTGTGATCATTTAATACATGTATAGTAAAAGGAGGGTTTTCTGTTATCATTATGCTCGGCAAGCTGATTGGCGATCTCAGTACGGAACACATTGCACATTAGACGCTGTTGCGCGTCATCGGTTCGCTGACCTTTGTCTTCTCTCATATTATCCCACGTGCAGATAACTTGGTTAACACAGAAGCAGACATTCTTTCTTTCTTTCTAATAATTACTAGAGATATGATTAAGCGAATAAATAGCTGGGAATTTACTTACGTGTGACAGCCACCATGGCTGGTAGACTTCGTCTCTTGTCTCCAGTGAGCATATGTTGTGCCTCGCATGAGTATGAGCTTGTGTCATCAGTTCTGGCGTCTCGGATCACCAGTATATCCCCGCGACTGCCTCCTACTACATAACTGTCTCCTGTGGAAAAAGAAAACAAGAGTTTTATATTAGCCATAGAAGATTAATAAATAAATATCTTCACGCTATTCCCAATACAGGGGTAGACAAAGGTCTAGTCTAGAGAATTAAGTCCCTTCGACCCTCCTTCCACCGAAGATATTTTGGGACAACGTGACAGGTGGTAAGCCCCTCGCCGTCTTCTTGTCCAAGCCAACGATATATTCGTACATAAGTTTTTTTGAAAACCCATTGGTAAGAGCCTGCCACCTGGGGATTGAACTCGGGTCTCTCGATTCGAAATTCTGATCACCCAACCACTCGGCTATCGTGACTTTATTAGACGTCGTGATTAATACGATAATTCTAAAACTTAATCTATGAGATAATTGATTTTTTAAAAAATACGTAAGACTTTAATTGTTTAGACCATTGGCATGTAGAGGGACAGGCCCAGAACATTCAGGAGCCTCAGGCCGGCACTACTTAAAAAAAACTTATTGTAAGAGCTAAATTTGCTACGCCATCTCTTAAAAAAAATAACGATAGAACTAAAGAAATCTTTATTTGCTACAGCATATTCCAAATAATAATAATTATAATACTAAATAAATGACAAATAAATAATCTATCTGATAGGCTAGATCCCCTGGCATTGCGAAGAGACGTTGCATCTCGTCGCATTTTTTACAAGTTTTACTGCGGCGAGGGCTCCGAGGAATTGTTCGGATTAATCCCCGCCACTGAATTTCACCATCGTACCTTACGGCATAGTCAAAAAGTCTATCTACGCCATCTTTACGCTTGGCATTCCACCACAGTGCGTTTTTCGTGCAGAATTTTCACTTGCAACGCAACGCACTTGCACTTTATGGAATGTGCGGCCATCAGCGTTTTTTTCGGACCGATACGACTTAGGGACCTTCAAGAAAAATGCCTATACCTTTGATCAAGGCCAGCAACGCATCTGCTATGCCTCTGGTATTGCGGATGTTCGGTGCTATTGCGGTGCGGTCGGTGGTAATCACATACCATCACGTAAGGCACCTGTTTGCCTCCGTTCTCTATAAAAAATAATACTAAATAATAACGGCTTAATTTCGGATCAGAGCAATGTATTTGATGATGTCCCTATGTATGTATGTATTTAATACTAAATAAATACATACATAGACAGAAATAACATCACAAGCATTGCTCTTATTTCAAAGTAAGTAGCTTAAGCTTTTGTGTTATGGAATTGAGAACAACTAAGATTCCACTGTATATGGTACCGTCGTTGTTCCCGATCCCGGACCCAAGATAATGCAGAAATCTGTTTTCAACATTGACTTGATCAGGAATCGAATCTGGGACCTTAGAACTGTCGACACCATGATAAACGGTGTGGCGTACACACCTACTTTCTGCACCTACTACGAAATCGTGATAGAGTTTATTTTGACAGTAATGAAACGAGTTAGTTATGTAATTAATTAAACAACATTTTTGGCTAAATCACTTGATAGGCTGTAAAGAATAATAGACAACAACACGCGTTCTAAATTTAAACGATCGTAGAACATCTTCGCAGAGCCGTCATTCTGTAAGCCTAATGGGATTTTAAGTTAGTACAAGTGCTGAATATCGGAGCCGTACTTGAAGTAGTAAGTGCTCATGACTTTGAAATTAGACGACAGCTTAGATTGAGTGCGCTTACACATTTATGGGGACCGGCAGTGTTCGACCCAAAGTCAGTAAACTCTTTGTAAGAGGCGAACAATCGAGGCGAGCGTTGCTTAGATCTTTATCGTTGGTTCCTTTTAAAATCAGGGTGCGTTCATTGAGTGTAGAGTGGATATTATTTTTTATATCTTCACGTCCCGTCCAAATACCAGGGTAGACAAAGGTTTAGACTAATCTTTCGCCAAAGCTAACGGGACAATTCAATTATACACATATTTCAATAGATAACTATTACATATCTCACTCGTGTCCAAACATTCATAGACTGCTGAATATAGATCTGGTATTTTTAAAAATGGTTATCCTGTCATTTATCGTTAGCCTATTGTATTTTTAAGACTTCTCATTTAGTTGCCTCTTAAGACACCCATGGGAAGAATGAGATTGGTATAACTTTACGCCGTAACCTTGCCGCGTGTTAACATATCTAAAATTTTTTAAATAAAACGATTTTCGGATTTTAATTAGTTTTTACAAACTATTTTTATTTCCCGACGGTCACGGGGGGACTCAAACATATAACAAACCTACAATCAAGAAATATATGTAAAGAAAATCCCTAGAGTAGTGGAGTAAAATAATTACTGAGTGATACTCCAGAAATGGCAAGCGAAGCAGGAAAAAAATGGAAAGAACTGAAGCTGACAGCTGGCCCTATTTGGAGGAAGAGTTGCTCGTGACAGGTTAAAATGGAAACAGCTGGAGGAGGCCTTTGTCAAGAGGCATGCTGAATTGTGGAACATATAACACACCATAATCTTATAATGAAAGGATACTATTCAGAATAAATGGCCTATCTCAATTAGGGATAAAGATAGATAAATAATCAAGAAATGTAAAGTTTTATCGATTGTTGTTTGCTGAAGAAATTTGTCCATCAAATTAATGATTTATCTAACTAGCACTGTATTGTATAAAATACATTATTTTGTAAAATTTTGTTATTGCTCAATAAAACGAATAATAAAACGTAAAAGAACGACACTATATAATATTTGACACTCAAAATATTTTGAAAACACTTTTCTCTTCGATTGTACTAGACACTGCTCTTGACGGTCTCAGTTTACGATCAGATAAGTTTCAGCTTCGAGTTTTTCAATGAATTCTAAATGCGCACCGACCGCCCGTCACACCGTCCATTTCACTCTGACTCTCCTTTTTTTCTTTTTCCCCCTCCCTTTCTCTCGCTCAATTGTCGCCGCCGACGACTGATGGCCCCGATACTATTGTTACTTTGTTTCCTGCGTCAAGTGGACTTTTGTAGCTCTTTGTAAATCAGTTACACTGAAGAACATTTCGAGATATTTTATTGTCAGCTGAGAGCGATGATAATGCTGTTGATGAGTATCTACACAAGTCGTACTGATTTTTTATTTTAATGTTACGTGTTGTCCTTATATTTTGCGTGAATCAAATTGCAAGACCCATCTTCCTCCGAAGATATTTTCGGGACAACGTGACCGGTGTTGAGCCCGTCGCCATCTTTATGTCCAAGCCAACGATATAATTCGTCACGATAGTCGAGTGGTTGGGTGGCCGGAATTTCGAGTCAAGAGACCGGAGTTCGATCCTCAGGTGGCAGGCTCGTAATAATGGGTTTTTCAAAAAACTTATGTACAGATTATATCGTTGTCTTGGACATAAAGGTGGCGACGGGCTCACTACCTGTCACGTTGTCCCGAAACTATCTTCGGTGGAAGGTGGGTCGAAGGGACTTAATTGTCTAGACTAGACCTCTGTCTGCCTCAGTATTGGGAATTGCGTGATGATATTTATTTATTTATTTATTTATTATTTTATAAAATTAGACTTGTATTTTGGTTACTCTTTCTCCTTGTGCGTGTCGTAAGAGGCGAATGAGGGAAAACCCTTGAAAATTGGCTTTGGAAGTTGACAGATGGCAATGGAAAGTTAAGAAGCCCAGAGACAGTCAGTAGCGTGTAAGTTGCGAGGTGTTTGGTACAGCGATTGCCAAAGTGTGTGCCGAGCGTTAAGATTATGCCAAACCTTCCTTCAGGAGAGGCCGGGGTACTGAATTGAACTTTTACAGGCCGTCATGTGTACTGTAAACATAACAAAGGCTTGTAGCCAATAATTTTTAATTTAATTTTTACTACACTCTTGTCAAGTCAAAAATTTTTACTAAATATAATCCGGTGAAATTTGGTCCTAAAGGAATACATTGTTACTGAATTCACCAGATTTGGAATACACGTGAAAATAAAATAGTATTTTCAAGTATTGCCCAATACTGGGAAAGACAAAAGTTTAGAAAATTAAGTCCTTTCACAAAAGACATTTTTATGGGACAACATTGCCGGATTCTGACATCATTTTAAAAACTCATTGGCCCGAATTTACCTCATTGGGATCAAACTCAGGTCTTTTGAACCGAATTCTGATCAACCAAGCACTCCCTTTTTCGCAACAATTAGATACAAATATAATCCTTATTAATATATGTTACACCTGAGGACACTTGTACTAAAAACACCAGCACCATTTGAGTACGCTAACAAAGGCACATAACCACTATTAATTACTCAATTAGTGATTCCATGCTAACGAACGCCGGCGGAGAAGCGCTCAAGCAGCAACACAGTTAACAATGAGCTTAATTTTATGAACCGACCACGTGAAAAGCTATAATGAGTTGTTAACATAATCACACACGCTCAGTAGACAATGCGCAAATGTTTGTAGACGACTGATACATTGTTGCAGGAACAAAGGTTGTCGTGCGACAACTGAGTGATGAGATGTAAAAACTACGTTACAGCATACGCTTTCAATAACGGAACTACGTTATTATCACTAATTATGTTCATTGTTTAAGTATGAAAAGGTTTCTCAGCATATTATTTTTTATGGAAAGAGGCTCACAAACTCTTAACAGACTGAGTATCGCTAGGCTAATTGATAGTTAATAAATCTTTACAGTACAAAAAGTCACGATAGCCGAGTGGTTGGGTGATCGGAATTCAAGTCGAGAGACCCGAGATCGATCCCCAGGTGGCAGGCCAGTACAAAAATATCGTTGGCTTGGACATAAAGACGGCGACGGGCTCACCACCTGACAAAATATCTTCGATGGAATGTGGATCGACAAGAATTAATTATCAAGACCTCTCTCTACTCCTGTATTGGGAATGGCGTGAAGATATTTCTTTTCTTTACTGTACTTTTTAAGTGACTGTGTAGGTCACAAAATTTAAATAGACATTAAAAAATCAACTGATACGGGAGGTTTTCGTACTCGCGACCTCTGCCGCACCGTGGCCTTCGATCCACCGTGTCCCTTATGTATCAATAAAAATTTTAAATTTCACTTTTTCTTAGGTGAATTTGTCACGTTGGTTCAATTAGGACTTAATTGTTTAGACCTTTATATACCCGTTATTGGGCCATTCCCAATTGGGAATGACAAGAAGATTTTTTTTGTCCTTAATAAGTCAATGTATGTATGATAATATTATAATAGAACGCCGCTAGCCTGTAATTATGCTGCCTTCAATATCCTGCAGTGCACATTTACAGGCAGTTATAATGATGATGGCATCCATCTTTTGGTAGAGCCACGCATCAGCTTTTGTTGTTGCATGAATGGGCCGGCTCGACCGGGGAAGTACCACGGCCTCACAGAATACCGGCGTGAAGTAGAAGTCTAACAAACTTCTGCGTTTTGTCTGGTGAGTGCAGGTAACCGGTTGCCCACACACCCCTTCCTCCAATTCTGGGGGGGGGGGCACTCTTAGGGAGGCAACGCATCTGTTATGCCTCTGGTTCGTTCTAACCCTAGTTCGATCCCGAGGTGGCAGGCATTATGTACGAATTATATTGTTGGCTTGAACATAAAGACGGCGACGAGCTCACCTCCTGTCACATTGTCCCGAAAATATCTTCGGTGAAAGGTGGGCCGAACGGAGTTAATTGTCTAGACTAGACCTCTGTCTGCCTCAGTATTGGGAATTGCGTGATGATATTTATTTATTTATTTATTTATTTATTATTTTATAAAATTAGACTTGTATTTTGGTTACTCTTTCTCCTTGTGCGTGTCGTAAGAGGCGAATGAGGAAAACCCTTGAAAATTGGCTTTGGAAGTTGACAGATGGCAATGGAAAGTTAAAGCCCAGAGACAGTCAGTAGCGTGTAAGTTGCGAGGTGTTTGGTACAGCGATTGCCAAAGTGTGTGCCGAGCGTTACGATTATGCCAAACCTTCCTTCAGGAGGCCTGGGTACTGAATTGAACTTTTACAGGCCGTCATGTGTACTGTAAACATAACAAAGGCTTGTAGCCAATAATTTTTAATTTAATTTTTTTACTACACTCTTGTCAAGTCACAAATTTTTACTAAATATAATCCGGTGAAATTTGGTCCTAAAGGAATACATTGTTACTGAATTCACCAGATTTGGAATACACGTGAAAATAAAATAGTATTTTCAAGTATTGCCCAATACTGGGAAAGACAAAAGTTTAGAAAATTAAGTCCTTTCACAAAAGACATTTTTATGGGACAACATTGCCGGATTCTGACATCATTTTAAAAAACTCATTGGCCCGAATTTACCTCATTGGGATCAAACTCAGGTCTTTTGAACCGAATTCTGATCAACCAAGCACTCCCTTTTTCGCAACAATTAGATACAAATATAATCCTTATTAATATATGTTACACCTGAGGACACTTGTACTAAAAACACCAGCACCATTTGAATACGCTAACAAAGGCACATAACCACTATTAATTACTCAATTAGTGATTCCATGCTAACGAACGCCGGCGGGGAAGCGCTCAAGCAGCAACACAGTTAACAATGAGCTTAATTTTATGAACCGACCACGTGAAAAGCTATAATGAGTTGTTAACATAATCACACACGCTCAGTAGACAATGCGCAAATGTTTGTAGACGACTGATACATTGTTGCAGGAACAAAGGTTGTCGTGCGACAACTGAGTGATGAGATGTAAAAACTACGTTACAGCATACGCTTTCAATAACGGAACTACGTTATTATCACTAATTATGTTCATTGTTTAAGTATGAAAAAAAAACTATCAACCTTCTTTTCCATCAAAATGAAAACGCTTTCTTAATCAAGTTTATCTTAACATATCATATTCGAACGAAATTGCGACCTTTCCCGACACATGTAGGTCGTAAAAGAAAATTGCAAACAGTCTTTTGTCCCCTTTCAGTATTATCACACGAAATCGCTTCAAAAATTATAGCAGAAGCGAGCTCGTCAAACTGCTGGCGGGCATTAAGTCGAGCTCTCAAGTAATCTGCATAAATGCCGACGAAACAGCCAAGTTGTTCAACTACAGCTCGCGGAGGCTGTGTCTAGAGACGTCTGGATGAGTTAATTTATTTAGATCATTTACAGATAAAGAGATAGACGTAAATACATTATTCCAACTATATAGACACATTGCGTACATATTTTGGTAATACTTTTACTATAAAATAAATAAATATCTTCACGCCATTCCCAACACAGAAGTAGACAGAGGTCTCGACGATTAAGTCTTTCGACCCACCTTCCACCGAAGATATTTATTATAGGACAACGTGACACGTGGTGAGCCCGTCGCTGTCTTTATGTTCAAGCCAACGACGTAATTCATACATAAGTTTGTAGTTTGTACATTGGTACGAGCCTACCACTTGCGATCGAACTCGGGTCTCTTGACTCAAAATTCCAACCACCCAACCACTCGGTTATCGTGATCTCCAGATCAGGTAATAATTAATTTATATATTACTTTCATCCATCGGCACTTTTTAATCTACCACCATTTCGTATTGAGGTCATTTTGACATCGTACTTAAAGCATAAAAAGAAGAAAGTCACGATAGCCGAGTGGTTGGGTGATCGGAATTCAAGTCGAGACCCGAGATCGATCCCCAGGTGGCAGGCCAGTACAAAAATATCGTTGGCTTGGACATAAAGACGGCGACGAGCTCACCTCCTGTCACATTGTCCCGAAAATATCTTCGGTGAAAGGTGGGCCGAACGGAGTTAATTGTCTAGACTAGACCTCTGTCTATTGAGAATTGCGTGAAGATATTTTTTTTTTAAATCTAATAAAACAATTCGAATGCGATTGATAGAAATAGTTAATGCTCACAAATATCTCGTCTCCCGAGAGCGTAAAGACCTCTGCACATTTATTTTATTACTTTGACATTTACTTTTATGATAGCCGGAACGCGATGTTATGTAACAACCATTTTCAAATAAGCAACTTTTACATATTCATGGAAAACAAATATGTTTTTGATGGCGATTTAATGTCGCAGTTATACGGAAAAGTTGCAATAGCAACACTGTAATACATAGTGCTGTTGTTGAAAATTCATTTTGATATGTTGACACATTTCCCATACTGGGGTAGGCAGAGAGAGCTTTTATGGCACACTTTTCACAGAAGCTTATTTGGGAGAACATGACAAGTTAAGAGCTAACAGTACAATATATATGGGTATACATAGATAAATATTTATAAATACATATAAACGTCACTCTACACTCACACGTATAACTCACCACCTGTCACGTGGTCCCGATAATATGTTGGTTATAAATATCTGTTACTATGACTTCAGTTTTATGGGACAATGATATCTTATACATTTATTTACGTGTTACGAATTAAAAAAAAAACTATCAACCTTCTTTTCCATCAAAATGAAAACGCTTTCTTAATCAAGTTTATCTTAACATATCATATTCGAACGAAATTGCGACCTTTCCCGACACATGTAGGTCGTAAAAGAAAATTGCAAACAGTCTTTTGTCCCCTTTCAGTATTATCACACGAAATCGCTTCAAAAATTATAGCAGAAGCGAGCTCGTCAAACTGCTGGCGGGCATTAAGTCGAGCTCTCAAGTAATCTGCATAAATGCCGACGAAACAGCCAAGTTGTTCAACTACAGCTCGCGGAGGCTGTGTCTAGAGACGTCTGGATGAGTTAATTTATTTAGATCATTTACAGATAAAGAGATAGACGTAAATACATTATTCCAACTATATAGACACATTGCGTACATATTTTGGTAATACTTTTACTATAAAATAAATAAATATCTTCACGCCATTCCCAACACAGAAGTAGACAGAGGTCTCGACGATTAAGTCTTTCGACCCACCTTCCACCGAAGATATTTATTATAGGACAACGTGACACGTGGTGAGCCCGTCGCTGTCTTTATGTTCAAGCCAACGACGTAATTCATACATAAGTTTGTAGTTTGTACATTGGTACGAGCCTACCACTTGCGATCGAACTCGGGTCTCTTGACTCAAAATTCCAACCACCCAACCACTCGGTTATCGTGATCTCCAGATCAGGTAATAATTAATTTATATATTACTTTCATCCATCGGCACTTTTTAATCTACCACCATTTCGTATTGAGGTCATTTTGACATCGTACTTAAAGCATAAAAAGAAGAAAGTCACGATAGCCCAGTGGTTGGGTGGTCGGAATTTCGAGTCAAAAGACCCGAGTTCGATCCCCAGGTGGCAGGCTCGTACCAATGGGTTTTTCTAAAACCTATGTACGAATTACATCGTTGGCTTGGACATAAAGACGGTGACAGGCTCACCACCTGTCACGTTGTCCCGAAAATATATTCGGTGGAAGGTGGGTCGAAGGGACTTAATTGTCTAGACAAGACTTCTGTCTACCCCTGTATTGGGAATTGCGTGAAGATATTTATTTATTTACTTAAAGTTATAATACATTATTAATTAACCATAAAATAAATAAATAAATATCTTCACGCAATTCCCAACACAGAAGTAGACAGAGGTCTCGACGATTAAGTCTTTCGACCCACCTTCCACCGAAGATATTTATTTATTTATTTACTTAAAGTTATAATACATTATTAATTAACCATAAAATAAATAAATAAATATCTTCACGCCATTCCCAACACAGAAGTAGACAGAGGTCTCGACGATTAAGTCTTTCGACCACCTTCCACCGAAGATATTTATTTATTTACTTAAAGTTATAATACATTATTAATTAACCATAAAATAAATAAATATCTTCACGCCATTCCCAACACAGAAGTAGACAGAGGTCTCGACGATTAAGTCTTTCGACCCACCTTCCACCGAAGATATTTATTATGGGACAACGTGACACGTGGTGAGCCGTCGCTGTCTTTATGTTCAAGCCAACGACGTAATTCATACATAAGTTTGTAGTTTGTACATTGGTACGAGCCTACCACTTGCGATCGAACTCGGGTCTCTTGACTCAAAATTCCAACCACCCAACCACTCGGTTATCGTGATCTCCAGATCAGGTAATAATTAATTTATATATTACTTTCATCCATCGGCACTTTTTAATCTACCACCATTTCGTATTGAGGTCATTTTGACATCGTACTTAAAGCATAAAAGAAGAAAGTCACGATAGCCCAGTGGTTGGGTGGTCAGATTTCGAGTCAAAAGACCGAGTTCGATCCCCAGGTGGCAGGCTCGTACCAATGGGTTTTCTAAAACCTATGTACGAATTACATCGTTGGCTTGGACATAAAGACGGTGACAGGCTCACCACCTGTCACGTGGTCCCGATAATATGTTCGGTGGAAGGTGGGTCGAAGGGACTTAATTGTCTAGACAAGACTTCTGTCTACCCCTGTATTGGGAATTGCGTGAAGATATTTATTTATTTACTTAAAGTTATAATACATTATTAATTAACCATAAAATAAATAAATAAATATCTTCACGCCATTCCCAACACAGAAGTAGACAGAGGTCTCGACGATTAAGTCTTTCGACCCACCTTCCACCGAAGATATTTATTATGGGACAACGTGACACGTGGTGAGCCGTCGCTGTCTTTATGTTCAAGCCAACGACGTAATTCATACATAAGTTTGTAGTTTGTACATTGGTACGAGCCTACCACTTGCGATCGAACTCGGGTCTCTTGACTCAAAATTCCAACCACCCAACCACTCGGTTATCGTGATCTCCAGATCAGGTAATAATTAATTTTATATATTACTTTCATCCATCGGCACTTTTAATCTTCCACCATTTCGTATTGAGGTCATTTTGACATCGTACTTAAAGCATAAAAGAAGAAAGTCACGATAGCCCAGTGGTTGGGTGGTCAGATTTCGAGTCAAAAGACCAGTTCGATCCCCAGGTGGCAGGCTCGTACCAATGGGTTTTCTAAAACCTATGTACGAATTACATCGTTGGCTTGGACATAAAGACGGTGACAGGCTCACCACCTGTCACGTTGTCCCGAAAATATATTCGGTGGAAGGTGGGTCGAAGGGACTTAATTGTCTAGACAAGACTTCTGTCTACCCCTGTATTGGGAATTGCGTGAAGATATTTATTTATTTATTTACTTAAAGTTATAATACATTATTAATTAACCATAAAATAAATAAATATCTTCACGCCATTCCCAACACAGAAGTAGACAGAGGTCTCGACGATTAAGTCTTTCGACCCACCTTCCACCGAAGATATTTATTTATTTATTTATTTATTTATTTACTTCCCTCGGTTAGATACTATAGGAGAATGTACTAACTAGAGTTTGCAGTACGAACTTTGAACTACAACTTTGGTCCGAACAGTTACTGCGTATTGACCGTAGCTACAGTTTTGGCACTTATAACTATACCTGTAAACAGCGCTTGAGACCTGCAACTGTGTCAAAAAACGTAAGATAGTTTCCTACCATCATTATTGTTGTGTAGTGTACGCTTCTACAACAATTATTTTATCTAGTTGTTAGTATGTCTATTGTATAATATATATTAGTGTATTATTGTTTTAATAATATTATAAAAGGTTTAGTTTATTTAGATATATTTACGTTCTTATAATACTGTCCATTATTTAAACCACCTACCACTGTTCAATAAAATAATTTATCCTTAGCCTTATGGTTGTCTGGAAAAGTTCGCTCTTTAGAGATAAGACCGCCTTTTGTTAAGTTTTACAATAAAACGTATAAACAAACAAAACTAACAAAATTCCTATGTTTAACGCCTAAATATCAACATTTTACGAAGGTCTCTCTTCCGAGTTTGCTTGAAACAATTCTCTTACGTTTTATTTATGTAATGGCAGTTTGCGATTTTGTTATACATTAATTTTATATATACGATGTAATGCTATGTCTATTTTATTTACTTCCCTCGGTTAGATACTATAGGAGAATGTACTAACTAGAGTTTGCAGTACGAACTTTGAACTACAACTTTGGTCCGAACAGTTACTGCGTATTGACCGTAGCTACAGTTTTGGCACTTATAACTATACCTGTAAACAGCGCTTGAGACCTGCAACTGTGTCAAAAAACGTAAGATAGTTTCCTACCATCATTATTGTTGTGTAGTGTACGCTTCTACAACAATTATTTTATCTAGTTGTTAGTATGTCTATTGTATAATATATATTAGTGTATTATTGTTTTAATAATATTATAAAAGGTTTAGTTTATTTAGATATATTTACGTTCTTATAATACTGTCCATTATTTAAACCACCTACCACTGTTCAATAAAATAATTTATCCTTAGCCTTATGGTTGTCTGGAAAAGTTCGCTCTTTAGAGATAAGACCGCCTTTTGTTAAGTTTTACAATAAAACGTATAAACAAACAAAACTAACAAAATTCCTATGTTTAACGCCTAAATATCAACATTTTACGAAGGTCTCTCTTCCGAGTTTGCTTGAAACAATTCTCTTACGTTTTATTTATGTAATGGCAGTTTGCGATTTTGTTATACATTAATTTTATATATACGATGTAATGCTATGTCTATTTTATTTACTTCCCTCGGTTAGATACTATAGGAGAATGTACTAACTAGAGTTTGCAGTACGAACTTTGAACTACAACTTTGGTCCGAACAGTTACTGCGTATTGACCGTAGCTACAGTTTTGGCACTTATAACTATACCTGTAAACAGCGCTTGAGACCTGCAACTGTGTCAAAAAACGTAAGATAGTTTCCTACCATCATTATTGTTGTGTAGTGTACGCTTCTACAACAATTATTTTATCTAGTTGTTAGTATGTCTATTGTATAATATTTCAGCTCCTTTTCTTCTCGTGGGTGCCGTAAGATGCGACTAAAGGAAACCGCCGTGAATATCGTTTTGGCAACCGACAGATGGCGGGATAACCATCTCCAAAAATATTAGACCAAAATAATCAGACCAGAGCGAGTCGTCTGGTACTGCGATCGCCAATCTGCTTGCAAAGCGTGGTGATAATGGCAATTCTTCCCTTTGGGAGGCCTATGTCCTGCAGTGGACTTTAACTGCCCACATGTATGTATGTGTATGTGTGTTATAATTTTTTCTCTTACTGTTTGCGTTACGTATACGTTTGTATATATGTATAATATTTCAGCTCCTTTTCTTCTCGTGGGTGCCGTAAGATGCGACTAAAGGAAACCGCCGTGAATATCGTTTTGGCAACCGACAGATGGCGGGATAACCATCTCCAAAAATATTAGACCAAAATAATCAGACCAGAGCGAGTCGTCTGGTACTGCGATCGCCAATCTGCTTGCAAAGCGTGGTGATAATGGCAATTCTTCCCTTTGGGAGGCCTATGTCCTGCAGTGGACTTTAACTGCCCATATGTATGTATGTGTATGTGTGTTATAATTTTTTCTCTTACTGTTTGCGTTACGTATACGTTTGTATATATGTATAATATTTCAGCTCCTTTTCTTCTCGTGAGTCACGTAAGAGGTACTGCGATCGCCAATCTGCTTGCAAAGCGTGGTGATAATGGCAATTCTTCCCTTTGGGAGGCCTATGTCCTGCAGTGGACTTTAACTGCCCATATGTATGTATGTGTATGTGTGTTATAATTTTTTCTCTTACTGTTTGCGTTACGTATACGTTTATATATATGTATAATATTTCAGCTCCTTTTCTTCTCGTGAGTCACGTAAGAGGTACTGCGATCGCCAATCTGCTTGCAAAGCGTGGTGATAATGGCAATTCTTCCCTTTGGGAGGCCTATGTCCTGCAGTGGACTTTAACTGCCCACATGTATGTATGTGTATGTGTGTTATAATTTTTTCTCTTACTGTTTGCGTTACGTATACGTTTATATATATGTATAATATTTCAGCTCCTTTTCTTCTCGTGAGTCACGTAAGAGGTACTGCGATCGCCAATCTGCTTGCAAAGCGTGGTGATAATGGCAATTCTTCCCTTTGGGAGGCCTATGTCCTGCAGTGGACTTTAACTGCCCATATGTATGTATGTGTATGTGTGTTATAATTTTTTCTCTTACTGTTTGCGTTACGTATACGTTTGTATATATGTATAATATTTCAGCTCCTTTTCTTCTCGTGAGTCACGTAAGAGGTACTGCGATTGCCAATACGCTTGCCGAGGGTTGCGATTGTGGCAAGCCCTTACACGGCAGAGAATAGGTATGAACTATTATCAGCCGTCTTGTATGTATGTGTATGTGTGTTATAATTTTTTCTCTTACTGTTTGCGTTACGTATACGTTTGTATATATGTATAATATTTCAGCTCCTTTTCTTCTCGTGAGTCACGTAAGAGGTACTGCGATTGCCAATACGCTTGCCGAGGGTTGCGATTGTGGCAAGCCCTTACACGGCAGAGAATAGGTATGAACTATTATCAGCCGTCTTGTATGTATGTTTACGGAAAATAATGAAAATAAAATTAACAAAATATTACTGTAGATACTACTTTTTATTACTGAAGATCAAAAACAATTTCAAATACACGCTTATTAAAAAAGTGAAAAAATATCTTCACGCAATTCCCGACAGAGACAGAGGTCTACTCTAGACAATTAAGTCTCTTCGAACCTTCCATCGAAGATATATTTCGGGACAACGTGACAAGTGGCGAGCCCGTCGCCGTCTTTACGTCCAAGCCAACGATATAATTCGAACATAAGTCTTTGAAAAACCAATTGGTACGAGCCTGCCACCTGGGAATCGAACTCGAGTCTCTCGACTCGAAATTCTGACCACCCAACCACTCGGCTATCGTGACACGCTTCTTATATTACTTAAAACAGAGAACGTGTTTAAGTTATAAAATTTTAAATCATGGCATCAAGCCTTGTGACATTTTAGGGCACTCGTGTTAAAGCTATCACGTGAGTGTCCGGGGATTTAATTAAGATGACTACTGAGACCGGGGAATGTTGTTTTATATTTTTCGTTTTATGAGTATGTGGTAACGGCATAAGAATATTCTTCTCGTGGGTGCCGTAAGATGCGACTAAAGGAAACCGCCGTGAATATCGTTTTGGCAACCGACAGATGGCGGGATAACCATCTCCAAAAATATTAGACCAAAATAATCAGACCAGAGCGAGTCGTCTGGTACTGCGATCGCCAATCTGCTTGCAAAGCGTGGTGATAATGGCAATTCTTCCCTTTGGGAGAGGCCTATGTCCTGCAGTGGACTTTAACTGCCCATATGTATGTATGTGTATGTGTGTTATAATTTTTCTCTTACTGTTTGCGTTACGTATACGTTTGTATATATGTATAATATTTCAGCTCCTTTTCTTCTCGTGAGTCACGTAAGAGGTACTGCGATCGCCAATCTGCTTGCAAAGCGTGGTGATAATGGCAATTCTTCCCTTTGGGAGGCCTATGTCCTGCAGTGGACTTTAACTGCCCATATGTATGTATGTGTATGTGTGTTATAATTTTTCTCTTACTGTTTGCGTTACGTATACGTTTGTATATATGTATAATATTTCAGCTCCTTTTCTTCTCGTGAGTCACGTAAGAGGTACTGCGATTGCCAATACGCTTGCCGAGGGTTGCGATTGTGGCAAGCCCTTACACGGCAGAGAATAGGTATGAACTATTATCAGCCGTCTTGTATGTATGTTTACGGAAAATAATGAAAATAAAATTAACAAAATATTACTGTAGATACTACTTTTTTTATTACTGAAGATCAAAAACAATTTCAAATACACGCTTATTAAAAAAGTGAAAAAATATCTTCACGCAATTCCCGACAGAGACAGAGGTCTACTCTAGACAATTAAGTCTCTTCGAACCTTCCATCGAAGATATATTTCGGGACAACGTGACAAGTGGCGAGCCGTCGCCGTCTTTACGTCAAGCCAACGATATAATTCGAACATAAGTCTTTGAAAAACCAATTGGTACGAGCCTGCCACCTGGGGATCGAACTCGAGTCTCTCGACTCGAAATTCTGACCACCCAACCACTCGGCTATCGTGACACGCTTCTTATATTACTTAAAACAGAGAACGTGTTTAAGTTATAAAATTTTAAATCATGGCATCAAGCCTTGTGACATTTTAGGGCACTCGTGTTAAAGCTATCACGTGAGTGTCCGGGGATTTAATTAAGATGACTACTGAGACCGGGGAATGTTGTTTTATAATATACTAGCTGTGCACCGTGGTTTCGCGCGCCGTTAAAGCGGATGCAATAGTCTTTGGCGATGAGGTCTGTATAGGCCACATGACATGACATTGGTTTATTCTCTAAGCAGGATTTGTCATCGACATTGTCATTGGCAAGTGGATTGTGTATGTTGGATATGTTTCAATTTGGACTAGTATCTTTTCATTTTTATTTCATTTATATGGCTTTCTAATAACTGATACAAAACATTTACATCAATATTAATTTGAGCTTATAAAAAGTTATAACAATTTACGTGTGAAGTAAAAACACATAATATTATAGCAGTTTTCAAAGACACACATACATGATCTGAGAGATAAAGAGAGAGAGAGAAAGCATAAACAAAGAGAACATATTCTGTTTTAGATCTTCTCTCTTACGTAAGTTGAACAATTTCCTTTTTTTTAATTTTTTATACTATACATATTTAAATAATATTACATTACTTCATAAAAAAATGCATTTTAAATTTTTAACAGAACTTATGGCCGGACTAAGTGTTTATTAACATCAATGACTAGAGTACAAACATGCATATCTAATCAAATTAAATGAAATCTTTATTTATCGATATAAGTAACATACATTACGTCCATCGATATTTATTATATCTTCACGCAATTCCCAATACAGGGGTAGACAGAGGCCTTGTCTAGAAAATGAAGTCCCTTCTACCTTCTTTCCAACGAAGATACTTTCGGGACAACGTGACAGGTGGTATTACCAGACACCTTGCATGCACCTGCCTGTCACCGGTCTGCTTGTTTTGGTAAATAATAATAAAATAAATGTGAGCCCGTCGCCGTCTTTATGTCCAAACCAACGATGTAATTGGTATATAAGTTTTGAAAAACCCATTGGTACGAGCCTGCCACCTGGGGATCGAACTCGGGCCTCTTGACTCAAAATTCAGCCACCCAACCACTCGGCTATCGTGACTTCCATTATCGTCCACCGTTATCTTTTCAAAAACTATATTGATCATGTGTGACTCAGCGGGACTCGAACTCTCAACCCATAGCTTCGAAGGCAGAGTCACTATCAACTGGGTTATCAGATTGGTTGGTGCGGTCAATCAGTTTTATAATATACTAGCTGTGCACCGTGGTTTCGCGCGCCGTTAAAGCGGATGCAATAGTCTTTGGCGATGAGGTCTGTAATGGGCCACATGACATGACATTGGTTTATTCTCTAAGCAGGATTTGTCATCGACATTGTCATTGGCAAGTGGATTGTGTATGTTGGATATGTTTCAATTTGGACTAGTATCTTTTCATTTTTATTTCATTTATATGGCTTTCTAATAACTGATACAAAACATTTACATCAATATTAATTTGAGCTTATAAAAAAGTTATAACAATTTACGTGTGAAGTAAAAACACATAATATTATAGCAGTTTTCAAAGACACACATACATGAACTGAGAGATAAAGAGAGAGAGAGAGAGAGAGAAAGCATAAACAAAGAGAACATATTCTGTTTTAGATCTTCTCTCTTACGTAAGTTGAACAATTTCCTTTTTTTTAATTTTTTCCCTCTATATTGAAATATGGTTATAACGACCTCTGTCGGCAGCCCATGGTATTATGACGGCTTCTTCCTTAATCGTCTCTTGCGACACCTTCGAAAAGAAAAAGCGAGCTATATTCTTACGTCAATACCACACTGAAATGGTGAATTGTTTCGAAATTGGGATTAATTTACGGCGTGGCTTTTATGGTGTCGTCAGTTTTGAAATCTCGAGTTCTGTACCCCTTAGGGTTCAATGAAGAAAACCAATTTTTCTGCATTGTTTCGGGTGCTGGCAGTAGTTTTTTGTTTCCAGTTCCATAACACAAGGTACATAAATTGGAATCAGAGCAATGCATGTGATGTTGTCCATGTTTGTCTATTCTGTTTGTCAATTTTTTGTAACAATGTAACAAGTGGTAAGCCTGTCGCTATTTTATTTATTAATTATTAATTGTTATATTCAGTAACATAAAATTAATTATCAGTGTATAAACATTTATAAAAAAATAACAAAAACTTTCCGCTTCATCTGAATCTGGAAACGAAAATCCAACTCAATGGGGTGTAATCGAGAGAATTAGAACTCATAAAAGCCATTACTGTCTTGGACAGCTGCTCTGTAGACTGGGGAGGCGGAAAAATTTCTAATTTCGTTCCGTCGCGAAAACGCAATAATCAATTGTCTGGCGTTGAGGCAGATGTTAATTTTCAATTTTCTTACACTTTCTTAGGCAATGAAGAAGACAGATGATCTGAACAATGAAATCCTTTTGGAACATCTTTCATCATAGGCTATTTAGGATAACATGAAAAGATACTTCACGATAGCCGAGTGATTGGATGACGGAAATTCGTGTCAAAGAGACCTAAGTTTGATCCCTGAGTGTAAGGCTCATACCGATGGGTTTTAAAACTTATGTACGATTTATATCGTTGGCTAGGACTTTGTCACATATTATTTCAACTTTCTAAACATTATGAGAGCTGAAGACTGGCCCTCCTCTAGCCCAGACCTCAACACTTTAGACTTCAAATTATGGTCAGTTTTAGAGGACATGGCCTTCTCTAAATAACACAGTGACATAGAGTCTCTTAAAAACCTTAGGAGCTAGCAGTGGCAAATATTCCCTCGAAACAGTGCGAAAATCCATAGATTCGTGACCAAATAGATTAAAGGCTTGAATATTTTTCGTTTTATGGTATGTGGTAACGGCATAAGAATATTCTTCTCGTGGGTGCCGTAAGATGCGACTAAAGGAAACCGCCGTGAATATCGTTTTGGCAACCGACAGATGGCGGGATAACCATCTCCAAAAATATTAGACCAAAATAATCAGACCAGAGCGAGTCGTCTGGTACTGCGATCGCCAATCTGCTTGCAAAGCGTGGTGATAATGGCAATTCTTCCCTTTGGGAGAGGCCTATGTCCTGCAGTGGACTTTAACTGCCCATATGTATGTATGTGTATGTGTGTTATAATTTTTCTCTTACTGTTTGCGTTACGTATACGTTTGTATATATGTATAATATTTCAGCTCCTTTTCTTCTCGTGAGTCACGTAAGAGGTACTGCGATTGCCAATACGCTTGCCGAGGGTTGCGATTGTGGCAAGCCCTTACACGGCAGAGAATAGGTATGAACTATTATCAGCCGTCTTGTATGTATGTTTACGGAAAATAATGAAAATAAAAATTAACAAAATATTACTGTAGATACTACTTTTTTATTACTGAAGATCAAAAAACAATTTCAAATACACGCTTATTAAAAAAGTGAAAAAATATCTTCACGCCATTCCCAACACAGAAGTAGACAGAGGTCTCGACGATTAAGTCTTTCGACCCACCTTCCACCGAAGATATTTCGGGACAACGTGACACGTGGTGAGCCCGTCGCCGTCTTTACGTCAAGCCAACGATATAATTCGAACATAAGTCTTTGAAAAACCAATTGGTACGAGCCTGCCACCTGGGGATCGAACTCGAGTCTCTCGACTCGAAATTCTGATCACCCAACCACTCGATTGCATCGTGATCACCAGATCAGGAGTAATAATAATTAATTTTATATATTACTTTCATCCATCGGCACTTTTAATCTTCCACCATTTCGTATTGAGGTCATTTTGACATCGTACTTAAAGCAAGAAAGTCACACGACCATAGCCCAGTGGTTGGGTGGTGCAGATTTCCAGTCAAACAGTTCGTCCCAAATGAGCTCATTGCCAATGGTTCAAAACCTGTCGGCTGAATTACATCGTTGGCTTGGACTTATAAAGACATTCTCACCACCTGTCATGGCGAAATATTCGGTGGAAGGTGGGAGTGGAAGGGACTATTGTCTAGACAGACTTACAATACCACCCACACTGTATTGGGAATTGCGTGAAGATATTTTGCTTTATTTACTTGAGGTTATAATGTTGTTAATTGTATAAAATAAATGATAAAATATCTTGCAATTCCCAATACGCCTAGTGAACAGACGTCTATTCTAGACAATAAAGTCCCTTCGACCCACCTTCCACCGAAGATATTTTCGGGACAATATCTTTATTTCACCACAAAACTTATTTATACCACATCCAGAGGCTTATAAAAATTTATAAGTTTATTACAGAGCAGCATTAATTCGTCCCAACTGCATCCACGCTGTACATTAAACTTGCATTAGCCTGTCTTTACTTTCGTCGTGAGTTTTAATTCTGAATCTCATTTGCGTTGCTGTTTGGAGAAAGCCACCATCAATGTTCAATTCAATTATATCTACGTCGCATTTTACGAAGGTCTCTCTTCCGAGTTTGCTTGAAACAATTCTCTTACGTTTTATTTATGTAATGGCAGTTTGCGATTTTGTTATACATTAATTTTATATATTGTTACTAGCTGAACGTTGCCCCGAAAACGTTGTTGTGCCATATAAAAAAATAGGGGTTGATTGTAGAGGGGTAAAAATTTTAGGTTATATGTATTTTTGATGGTAGCCGATTCTCAGACCTACTGAATATGCATATAATATTTGGTAAAAATCAGTTAAGCCGTTTCGGAGGAGTAAGGTAACTAACATTGTGACACGAGAATTTTATATATACGATGTAATGCTATGTCTTTTTTATTTACTTCCCTCGGTTAGATACTATAGGAGAATGTACTAACTAGAGTTTGCAGTACGAACTTTGAACTACAACTTTGGTCCGAACAGTTACTGCGTATTGACCGTAGCTACAGTTTTGGCACTTATAACATTACCTGTAAACAGCGCTTGAGACCTGCAACTGTGTCAAAAAACGTAAGATAGTTTCCTACCATCATTATTGTTGTGTAGTGTACGCTTGTACAACAATTATTTTTATCTAGTTGTTAGTATGTCTATTGTATAATATATATTAGTGTATTATTGTTTTAATAATATTATAAAAAGGTTTAGTTTATTTAGATATATTTACGTTCTTATAATACTGTCCATTATTTAAACCACCTACCACTGTTCAATAAAATAATTTATCCTTAGCCTTAAGGTTGTCTGGAAAAGATCGCTCTTTAGAGATAAGACCGCCTTTTTGTTAAGTTTTACAATAAAACGTATAAACAAACAAAACTAACAAAATTCCTATGTTTAACGCCTAAATATCAACATTTTACGAAAGTTATGATATAGAAGATAGCCTAGTTCGAAGTGACCCTGCTTTCGAAGCTAAGTGTTTTATCTATGTAAGTATGATGTACCGTTGTTTTGGATCCGACGAGATACTTTGACGGCGATAGGCTCACCACCCGTCACATCCTGAATAGGCTTAGGTGGAAGATTGGGACGAGATGACATAATTATCTAGACCACAGTCTTCCCCAGTATTAGTAAATTTAAGTATTGATAGTTTAAATGTAATGAAAAGTAAACGTTTCTATGTTTCGGAATTATATCTATGCAAATAAGATGTTTTCGTAAGATGTATAGGCATCAGTTCTAAACCGCTTCGAAGCACACGCACGGCTTCGTTAGAAATTCAGTCTTCGCTTCAATTATCTCACTACTGTTGTTAATTCTATGAGATGCTTGTACTGTATTATGGATGAACGTGGAACAGACCGAGGCCACTAAAATGCTGCCGAAAATAATTATTAGCTTTTAATAAGGATTTTTTGGATAAAAAATATGTGTGATTAATTTTATTTATTGTAATTTGTTTTATATTTTTTCGTTTTATGAGTATGTGGTAACGGCATAAGAATATTCTTCTCGTGGGTGCCGTAAGATGCGACTAAAGGAAACCGCCGTGAATATCGTTTTGGCAACCGACAGATGGCGGGATAACCATCTCCAAAAATATTAGACCAAAATAATCAGACCAGAGCGAGTCGTCTGGTACTGCGATCGCCAATCTGCTTGCAAAGCGTGGTGATAATGGCAATTTTTCCCTTTGGGAGAGGCCTATGTCCTGCAGTGGACTTTAACTGCCCACATGTATGTATGTGTATGTGTGTTATAATTTTTTCTCTTACTGTTTGCGTTACGTATACGTTTATATATATGTATAATATTTCAGCTCCTTTTCTTCTCGTGAGTCACGTAAGAGGTACTGCGATTGCCAATACGCTTGCCGAGTGTTGCGATTGTGGCAAGCCCTTACACGGCAGAGAATAGGTATAAACTATTATCAGCCGTCTTGTATGTATGTTTACGGAAAATAATGAAAATAAAATTAACAAAATATTACTGTAGGTACTACTTTTTTATTACTGAAGATCAAAAAACAATTTCAAATAGAAGTACACGCTTATTAAAAAAAAGTGAAAAAATATCTTCACGCAATTCCCGACAGAGACAGAGGTCTACTCTAGACAATTAAGTCTCTTCGAACCTTCCATCGAAGATATATTTCGGGACAACGTGACAAGTGGCGAGCCCGTCGCCGTCTTTACGTCCAAGCCAACGATATAATTCGAACATAAGTCTTTGAAAAACCAATTGGTACGAGCCTGCCACCTGGGAATCGAACTCGAGTCTCTCGACTCGAAATTCTGACCACCCAACCACTCGGCTATCGTGACACGCTTCTTATATTACTTAAAACAGAGAACGTGTTTAAGTTATAAAATTTTAAATCATGGCATCAAGCCTTGTGACATTTTAGGGCACTCGTGTTAAAGCTATCACGTGAGTGTCCGGGGATTTAATTAAGATGACTAGCTGTGCACCGTGGTTTCGCGCGCCGTTAAAGCGGATGCAATAGTCTTTGGCGATGAGGTCTGTATAGGCCACATGACATGACATTGGTTTATTCTCTAAGCAGGATTTGTCATCGACATTGTCATTGGCAAGTGGATTGTGTATGTTGGATATGTTTCAATTTGGACTAGTATCTTTTCATTTTTTTATTTCATTTATATGGCTTTCTAATAACTGATACAAAACATTTACATTAAAAATGTTGCAATATTAATTTGAGCTTATAAAAAAGTTATAACAATTTACGTGTGAAGTAAAAACACATAATATTATAGCAGTTTTCAAAGACACACATACATGAACTGAGAGATAAAGAGAGAGAGAGAGAGAGAGAAAGCATAAACAAAGAGAACATATTCTGTTTTAGATCTTCTCTCTTACGTAAGTTGAACAATTTCCTTTTTTTTAATTTTTTCCCTCTATATTGAAATATGGTTATAACGACCTCTGTCGGCAGCCCATGGTATTATGACGGCTTCTTCCTTAATCGTCTCTTGCGACACCTTCGAAAAGAAAAAGCGAGCTATATTCTTACGTCAATACCACACTGAAATGGTGAATTGTTTCGAAATTGGGATTAATTTACGGCGTGGCTTTTATGGTGTCGTCAGTTTTGAAATCTCGAGTTCTGTACCCTTAGGGTTCAATGAAGAAAACCAATTTTTCTGCATTGTTTCCGGGTGCTAGCAGTAGTTTTTGTTTCCAGTTCCATAACACAAGGTACATAAATTGGAATCAGAGCAATGCATGTGATGTTGTCCATGTTTGTCTATTCTGTTTGTCAATTTTTTGTAACAATGTAACAAGTGGTAAGCCTGTCGCTATTTTATTTATTAATTATTAATTGTTATATTCAGTAACATAAAATTAATTATCAGTGTATAAACATTTATAAAAAAATAACAAAAACTTTCCGCTTCATCTGAATCTGGAAACGAAAATCCAACTCAATGGGGTGTAATCGAGAGAATTAGAACTCATAAAGAAAGCCATTACTGTCTTGGACAGCTGCTCTGTAGACTGGGGAGGCGGAAAAATTTCCTAATTTCGTTCCGTCGCGAAAACGCAATAATCAATTGTCTGGCGTTGAGGCAGATGTTAATTTTCAATTTTCTTACACTTTCTTAGGCAACGAAGAAGACAGATGATCTAGACAATGAAATCCTTTTGGAACATCTTTCATCATAGGCTATTTAGGATAACATGAAAAGATACTTCACGATAGCCGAGTGATTGGATGACGGAAATTCGTGTCAAGAGACCTAAGTTTGATCCCTGAGTGTAAGGCTCATACCGATGGGTTTTTAAAAACTTATGTACGATTTATATCGTTGGCTAGGACTTTGTCACATATTATTTCTACTTTCTAAACATTATGAGAGCTGAAGACTGGCCCTCCTCTAGCCCAGACCTCACCACATTAGACTTCAAATTATGGTCAGTTTTAGAGGACATGGCCTTCTCTAAATGACACGGTGACATTGAGTCTCTTAAAAACCTTAGGAGCTAGCAGTGGCAAATTTTCCCTCGGAAACAGTGCGAAAATCCATAGATTCGTGACCAAATAGATTAAAGGCTTGAATAATAGCCAATGGTGGCAATTTCTGATAGAATTTATTTTAATTTTTTTATACTATACATATTTAAATAATATTACATTACTTCATAAAAAAATGCATTTTAAATTTTTAACAGAACTTATGGCCGGACTAAGTGTTTATTAACATCAATGACTAGAGTACAAACATGCATATCAAATGGAATTAAATGAAATCATTTATTTATCGATATAAGTAACATACATTACGTCCATCGATATTTATTATATCTTCACGCAATTCCCAATACAGGGGTAGACAGAGGCCTTGTCTAGAAAATGAAGTCCCTTCTACCTTCTTTCCAACGAAGATACTTTCGGGACAACGTGACAGGTGGTATTACCAGACACCTTGCATGCACCTGCCTGTCACCGGTCTGCTTGTTTTGGTAAATAATAATAAAATAAATGTGAGCCCGTCGCCGTCTTTATGTCCAAGCCAACGATGTAATTGGTATATAAGTTTTTGAAAAACCCATTGGTACGAGCCTGCCACCTGGGGATCGAACTCGGGCCTCTTGACTCAAAATTCCGGCCTCCCAACCACTCGGCTATCGTGACTTCCATTATCGTCCACCGTTATCTTTTCAAAAACTATATTGATCACATGTGTGACTCCAGCGGGACTCGAACTCTCAACCCATAGCTTCGAAGGCAGAGTCACTATCAACTGGGTTATCGGGTGGTTGGTGCGGTCAATCAATTTGGATTTTATAATATACACCTCAGTATCGGAACAAACCACTGGCAACGCTCCAGACTATGCAACAATGTGGATGGAATTTGGATGGAGTTCTTAGTTCAATAATTTTGATGTAGAAGATAAAGTATTGCTTATAAATAAATTGAATTCCATTCTAATATATCTCTATAAATTCTATTTCTAATTTTATTGCTCTAAATGTGTATAGTACTTTTTATAACAAAGAAATAAATGTACATACATTGAAACAACATCGCAACAAATACAATGAATTGTCATGATAAAATTATTTTCATTCATTTATTAATTGATGGATCGGATGTATGACAAACAAAGTATATTAATTATTGACAAATTACTTCGCCGAAATAGTACAATAGAAAATGAATATTTTCACGCAATTTCCAAGATTGTGATATGCAGGTCTAGACACTAGTCCTTTTGATCCACCTTTCAACGAAGAGATATATTGGGACATTATGTTATCATAATGTCCCAATTACACCGACAGGCTCACCACATATGTGGTGTCCTGCCTGTCGGTGTAATTATTTCCTAGCCAACAATATAACGATATAAGTAAAAAAAAACTATTGGTACGAACCTACCATCTGAGGATCGAACGGGTGTCTTGACTCGAATTTCGAAAACCCAGCCACTCAGCTGCCTAGTGAACTAATTGGAGCAAAGATTCTTACAGGTTTTGGCTATTTATCCGTATGAAATTCCCGTTAAAATTGAAACGCCTGCAGTTTCCGGTAGATGTTTGCTTCGTGCTGACAATAAATAAGGAACAGGGTCTGATTAAGTTCTAAAACAAGAGTTGGCCTAACGATTGTTTTGTCACATGTGACTATGTAAATACATACTTTGCTAACCGTGGTAGAGCCATGCATCAGCTTTTGTTGTTGCATCACAGAATACCGGCGTGAAGTAGAAGTCTAACAAACTTCTGCGTTTCGTCTGGTGAATGCAGGTAGCTCTGGTGTTGCGGGTGTTCATGGGCGGCGGCGATAATCACTTACCATCCCGTGAGCCACCTGCTCGTTTGCCTCCCTTTTCAATAAAAAAAAAACTTACATCGGAAAAAAAAGCTCTGACCCCAAAGATAGCAACTTTATCACTTGTGTTATGGAATCAGAAACAACGAAGATACCAAAAACACCCAGACCTGAGAAAAATGTAGAAAAAGTGTATTCTATATTGATCCGACCCGGAACCTTAAGGTGTATACGCCACTCATCAACGGTAGTTGTCAAAACAACAAACAAAAACATTTAACTTTATGTGGATGAATATTTACAAATTGGCTCGAGATAGGAAAACAGTAAATATAGCTTAGAAAAAAATTCTAGACAAATGAGGTCTTATGTTTATGATTATTTAAAATAATATGTAAATCGTACTTAAGTTTTTTTGAAAAACCAATTGGTACAGGCCTGCCACCTGGGCTACGACCTCGGATCTCATGACTCGAATTCCGATCACCCAACCACTCGGCTATCGTGACTATATCAAATCTTGCTTGAATAGCAAGATTTGATATAGTCAGTCATAGTAACAAACAGTTATCGGTAACTAAACACTTACCAGCATCAGCGACCATTGGAGCTAGTACAGCCCCGTCTTTAAACCATCTGGTGACCGTGATGTGAGTTTTCACTGACGGGGTTGGTGAGCATGTTAGAAGCGCAGCTCCACCAGCGACTCCATGCGTTGGTTGTATCTTCACCTCCCAAGAAACGTCCATAACTGAAACAAAAAAAATTGTACCTTATAAAATAAATAATTAATTAATATCTTCACGCAATTCCCAAAACTGGGGTAGACAGAGGTCTTGTCTAGACAATTAAGTCCCTTCGACCCACCTTCCACCGAAGATATTTTTGGGACAACGTGACAGGTGGTGAGCCCGTCGCCGTCTCAATGTTCAAGCCAACGATAAATTCGTACATAAGTTTTTGAAAAAACCCATTGTTACGAGCCTGCCAACTGGGGATAGAACTCGGGTCTCGTGACTCGAAATTCCGATCACCCAACCATTCGGCTATCGTGACTATATCAAATCTTGCTTGAATAGCAAGATTTGATATAATCGATCATAATAACAAACAGTTATCGGTAACTAAACACTTACCAGCATCAGCGACCATTGGAGCTAGTACAGCCCGTCTTTAAACCATCTGGTGACCGTGATGTGAGTTTTCACTGACGGTGTTGGTGAGCATGTTAGAAGCGCAGCTCCACCAGCGACTCCATGCGTTGGTTGTATCTTCACCTCCCAAGAAACGTCCATAACTGAAACAAAAAAAATTGTACCTTATAAAATAAATAATTAATTAATATCTTCACGCAATTCCCAATACAATAGACAGAGGTCTAGTCTAGACAATTAAGTCCCTTCGACCCACCTTCCACCGAAGATATTTTCGGAACAAAGTGACAGGTGGTGAACCCGTTGCCGTCTCAATGTCCAAGCCCACGATAAATTCGTACATAAGTTTTTGAAAAACCCCAATGTTACGAGCCTGCCATCTGGGGTTCGAACTCGGGTCTCTTGACTCGAAATTCTGACCACCCAACCACTCTGCTATCGTGACTATATCAAATCTTGCTTGAATAGCAAGATTTGATATAATCGATCATAATAACAAACAGTTATCGGTAACTAAACACTTACCAGCATCAGCGACCATTGGAGCTAGTACAGCCCGTCTTTAAACCATCTGGTGACCGTGATGTGAGTTTTCACTGACGGGGTTGGTGAGCATGTTAGAAGCGCAGCTCCACCAGCGACTCCATGCGTTGGTTGTATCTTCACCTCCCAAGAAACGTCCATAACTGAAACAAAAAAAATTGTACCTTATAAAATAAATAATTAATTAATATCTTCACGCAATTCCCAAAACTGGGGTAGACAGAGGTCTTGTCTAGACAAACAAGTCCCTTCGACCCACCTTCCACCAAATATATTTTCGGGATAACGTGACAGCTGGTGAGCCCGTCACCGTCTCAATGTTCAAGCCAACGATAAATTTGTACACAAGTTTTTGAAAAACCCATTGGTACGAGCTTGCCACCTGGGGATCGAAATCGGGTCTCGTGACTCGAAATTCCGATCACCCAACCACTCGGCTATCGTGACTTTATTATAACAATAATGTAAACTGCATTATTCCGTAGACTATAATAGAAAATAATAACTCATGTTCCAAGAATTCATTATTGGAATGCCGTGAGAGCATAAGCCAGTTACTTCGTAACTTCCATTAAGTGGTCTCAGTAAGGGCGAATAGACAGCTCTTGGTATAATTAATTGCAGCAGAGACGTCCGAGGGCACTTGGTTTAGTGTGACAAGCGGTTGTTGTAAATGTGGCGCTAATGTACGTTTCATACGGCTAGAAATGTGTGGACTCTATTCTATATTCAAAATTTATATCAACGCAATGTTCGTTTTTTTCTTCACGACCATAACTGGCAACATATGACATTAGAAGTTAATCCTAATTCTTTGTATTTCGAGAAAAAATGCAATCTATTATTAAACATGCGAATGTAAGTTTGTCTGTTTGTTTATTACGCTTTCACGTCTAAACCACTAAACTGATTTTAAAAATTCTTTCACCAACAAAAAACTACATTATCAGCGTATGGTAGAGTATAATAAACTATTTTTTTAAATTAGAGATCTCAACGAAAATTACAATAAAAGGTATTAAAAAGTTAAAGTCATTTATAATAAAATTTAGGTTACTGTGAAGATCCCCTTTGACATTTAACATTGAATTATATTTATATTAAACGATAGCTAGTAGTTGAGTGATCAGAATTGGAGTCGAGAGACTCGTCGAATGTCTTGAACATATTTTTTTTTTAAATTAGAGATCTCAACGAAAATTACAATAAAAGGTATTAAAAAGTTAAAGTCATTTATAATAAAATTTAGGTTACTGTGAAGATCCCTTTGACATTTAACATTGAATTATATTTATATTAAACGATAGCTAGTAGTTGAGTGATCAGAATTGGAGTCGAGAGACTCGTCGAATGTCTTGAACATATTTTTTTTTTAAATTAGAGATCTCAACGAAAATTACAATAAAAGGTATTAAAAAGTTAAAGTCATTTATAATAAAATTTAGGTTACTGTGAAGATCCCTTTGACATTTAACATTGAATTATATTTATATTAAACGATAGCTAGTAGTTGAGTGATCAGAATTGAAGTCGAGAGACTCGTCGAATGTCTTGAACATATTTTTTTTTTAAATTAGAGATCTCAACGAAAATTACAATAAAAGGTATTAAAAAGTTAAAGTCATTTATAATAAAATTTAGGTTACTGTGAAGATCCCTTTGACATTTAACATTGAATTATATTTATATTAAACGATAGCTAGTAGTTGAGTGATCAGAATTGAAGTCGAGAGACTCGTCAGATATCTTGAACATATTTTTTTTTTGTACTTTTTACGAAAAAAAGGAACAAATCAAGTTTTTTCTTACGCGTTCTCTTTTTTCTTAGATTAACATAGAAAAATAGTTATAAAACATATGTCTATGAATCGAGAACAAACATTCACAGTCATCACACAAATATTTTTCCATATTTTGATTCGAAATCACAACCGTCATCTTTATAGACATGGTTACTTCCAAGTATGCTATCGGTAGAATTTATGTTTTACTATGTATAAAATACATTATAGCATTACATAAAAAACGGCCTATAGTAATCCACTGATGAACGTAGACCAATCCCATGGGAGGGTTTGCAATCATTGCCACCCTCGGCAAATAAATTGGCGAACACATTTCCAGACACCTTGCACATTAGACGCTGCTGCCTGTCACCAGGCTACTTATTTTAGTAAATAATAATTATAAAATAAATATCTTCACGCAATTCCCAATACAGGGGTAGACAGAAGTCTAGTCTAGACAATTAAGTACCTTTGACCCACCTTAGACCGAAGATATTTTCGGGACAACCTGGTCGACAGGTGGTGAGCCCGTCGCCGTATTTATGTCCAAACCAACGATATAAAACATACATAAGTTTTTGCAAAACAAAAACACTGGTACGAGCCTGTCACCTGGGGATGGAACTCGGGTCTCTTGAGTCGAAATTCCAACCACCCAACTATTCAGCTATCGTGACTTATTTTGGCCCGCAATTTTTTTGAGATGTTTATTTCAATGCCAAACACTATCTGTTGTCGCCGACAGATGATGGTTGGAGTTTGTAAGAGCTTTTCTCTTAGACTTCTCATTATTTATTGACGAAGAAGAAACTTTAAAAATATCTCATTAAATATTTATTAAACCCGTTATTACCACTGTAATTCGAACTATCTCTAGCACGTATAGTATAACAATAATGTAAAAAAAATATCTTCACGCAATTCCCAATACAGGGGTAGACAGAGGTCAAGTCTAGACAATTAAATCCCTTTGACCCACCTTTCACCGAAGATATTTTCGGGACAATGTGACAGGTGGTGAGCCCGTCGCCATCTTTATGTCCAAGCCAACGATGTAATTCGTACATAGGTTTTTTTTAAAAAACCCATTGGTACGAGCCTGCCACCTGGGGATCGAACTCGGGTCTCTCGACTCGAAATTCCGACCACCCAACCACTCGGCTATCGTGACTTTATTATAACAATAATGTAAACTGCATTATTCCGTAGACTATAATAGAAAATAATAACTCATGTTCCAAGAATTCATTATTGGAATGCCGTGAGAGCATAAGCCAGTTACTTCGTAACTTCCATTAAGTGGTCTCAGTAAGGGCGAATAGACAGCTCTTGGTATAATTAATTGCAGCAGAGACGTCCGAGGGCACTTGGTTTAGTGTGACAAGCGGTTGTTGTAAATGTGGCGCTAATGTACGTTTCATACGGCTAGAAATGTGTGGACTCTATTCTATATTCAAAATTTATATCAACGCAATGTTCGTTTTTTTCTTCACGACCATAACTGGCAACATATGACATTAGAAGTTAATCCTAATTCTTTGTATTTCGAGAAAAAATGCAATCTATTATTAAACATGCGAATGTAAGTTTGTCTGTTTGTTTATTACGCTTTCACGTCTAAACCACTAAACTGATTTTAAAAATTCTTTCACCAACAAAAAACTACATTATCAGCGTATGGTAGAGTATAATAAACTATTTTTTTTAAATTAGAGATCTCAACGAAAATTACAATAAAAGGTATTAAAAAGTTAAAGTCATTTATAATAAAATTTAGGTTACTGTGAAGATCCCCTTTGACATTTAACATTGAATTATATTTATATTAAACGATAGCTAGTAGTTGAGTGATCAGAATTGGAGTCGAGAGACTCGTCGAATGTCTTGAACATATTTTTTTTATGTAAAAATGAAGCCGAAACGAAATTTCAGTTTGAAATAACAGCAGTCGCTAATTACACATATTAATAATAATAAGAAGATTTGATATTTGACAGAAAAACGTTATCTTTCTTCATCTAATTTTTTACAGCCTGTCTCAAGTCCAATGCTAAACATGGCCTCCCTTTAAGTTTTTCTAAGAACTATCTTCAGCCATCTCCATCAATCGAATCCTTGCAACATATTATAGGCCGTATCCATTTTGTGGAGAGATTGCCTTAATGGTAGTCAGTTATGTGGCCGTACCATTGACACTCTCACGTGCTGATTTTTATGCCTTGAGTTATCTTGTAGGTTATCTTAGTACGAATTCTAAAACGCAGAGAAACACCGAGCATAATCTTTTCTAATATAAAAACATTATAATAGAATATCTTTGTTAAGAAAAATATCAATTAGACGACAGGAATAAAGGGCATGAAATAGATTATTTACTGGTTATTCCATTTTAAGCACCACACAGAGTTTTCAATTTAATGTAACCGAAATATAAACAGACGGAGTCTCCCACAACATAAAATTGAGGATTTAAATTGGCGCTGTATTATAATTGCTAAAGAAATAAAAATATTTTTTCCCTTTGAATAATACCTAAGAAATGACAACAAATGTTTGCAAATATATCAGAAGAAGATAACGAATAAGTAAAATTAACCACCATATATTGGCGATCAGTAATTGACGGTGCCAATAAAAAATAAACTTCATGCTTTTCCCAATACTGGAGCTGACAGAAGTCCACAAAATTAAGTCTTTTCAACACACTTTTCACCAAACACATTATTGGGACAACGTGAAGACACTGACACTCATTGACGATATAAATCGTAAATAAATATAAGCTTCTAAGCAGGCTCTAACCAAAGAGGTTTTGTTTATACAAAAACTCTTCGGTAAGAGCCTGCCACCTGTTGATCAAAATCGGGTCTCAAGACTCTGATTCTGATCAAACAACATGGCTATTGTGACTTCTATGCCAATGTAGATAGTATTTAAATTAAGTCCAGTAATTTGTCTATTATGAATATATCATTGCTTGTAACGTAAGAGGCAACTAAGACAAAATCTTGGAAATGGTTTTGGTTTAGAATAGAGTGCAAATAAGTCACATACTGCAATGTCACATCCGACATATTGCAATTTCGGATCCAACAACACATGCGGACTCGCGCATTATGAAATGGGTGGATTTTTGTTTTGGTTTGTCTTCCCTGACCTAAAACTAAGCTTTATCACGTCAAAGTTGAGTCAACTCGTCGGCCAGCCGCCATTGGCGGCAAGGGAAATCAGTCCGACACCGAGTGTTTATTATTCATGGAGAGCATCGCGGATTTACATTATGTTCCGTGCCTCCCACGGGTCGGCCTCTGTCAGCGTCATCATAGTATTGGTAGGTTGACTTCGTTAATTCGTCCTGCGCGGGTGATTTCGGTCGGACCCTAATTTGAAGTGACTTGGCAATTTGAAATTTTAGCGACGTTTCAAATGTATCTGTTAAAATTTCACGTTAGTTGAGTGGTTGGGTGGTCGGAATTTCGAGTCAAGAGACCCGAGTTCGATCCTCAAGTGGGTTTTTCTAAAAACTTATGTACAAATTATATCGTCGTCTTGGACATACAGACGGCGACGGGCTCACCACTTGTCACGTTGTCCCAAAAATATCTTCGGTGGAAGGTGGGTCGAAGGGACTAAAATGTCTAGACTAGACCTCTGTCTACCCTGTATTGGAAATTGCTTGAAGATATTATTATTATATTATTAAAATTTTGAAAATGTTTTGCAGTTTTCATTTGTTAGATTCTATGTCATATACTGCTATAGGGTTTATTGTTTAGTGCTTTAAAATCTACTTTAAGGCCTGGAATAGGATGCAATGGATCAAGTGTTTTCTCTCCGCATGATCACGGATAGCTACTAATCAGAAGATATTCTGTGCTTTTGTGAATATTGTGAAGGAATTTGTTAATACATATAAGCTAGAAAGAAAATGTGGGAACTGTTGCCGGAGTTTGGTGTGGACAATGCTAAGGACTGTGCAGTCACTTTATTGAGGATGCAAAGTCTGTGTGCGGGTAGCCTAATGCCCGCGAAGTCTACCTAACCTGTCGCCAATATTTAGCGCAGAAAACGTGGCTGTGTCATATCTTCCTGGATGTTCACATTCACGAAAGCTGGTTTACAAAACTGAAAGATGACAAGAAAGTAAGAACTGAAAGATGACAAGAAATTATCTGCTGTATGCTGATGATGTAGTGCTTTGATGTAGTACATGTAAGAAAATTACTTAAAGAGAGGAGGGTTATAAGTACTCGGCGGTAAAATAGATGCGTATTTATGAAGAAAATTATGAATTTGAAATAGGCAAAATAGGTATGAAGGGATCGTGACACAGCGATCTGTACTCTCTGGCTACCCTGTCACGAACAGTGCGTGAAGATAAGTAAGTAGATCTAAACTAAGTTACATACACAGAAAAGTACTTTTACTAATAATTTTAATATTATGTGTGCTCTTTAATTTTATGTTATGTTAATAAACATTTTATGGTCTGAAGTATAGAACAGATTTTCCAAAAAAATTTAAAAAAAAATCGTCCAATGATGTAAAGGCAATTTTGTCAAGATCAATTTTCCAACAGTTGTGACCGATCTCATGTCGTTGCCGTGATTGATTGATTACAACATTTTATAATGAAAATTAAACCCTTTTTTTTATAGGTAATGTAAATTAATTATTGCTGTTTCCGGCTCTTATACATATAGAAACACATAAATATATAAAATTAAGTAAATAAAAATCTTCACGCCGTTACTTTGAATCATGGGTGTTGTTTCATCCTCGGTTTTTATTCGTTTCAAATTTGACATCACCTGTCTTTGTTTACTTAGTTATTTACATATACGTATTGTCTCTTCTGCCATTATACTATCTTTATATGTG
The DNA here is from genome assembly GCA_029286605.1 of Sericinus montela. Classification (NCBI taxonomy): domain Eukaryota; kingdom Metazoa; phylum Arthropoda; class Insecta; order Lepidoptera; family Papilionidae; genus Sericinus; species Sericinus montela. Next base: position 7,571,241 of record JAGSMR010000016.1, read on the forward strand.
TTAACATATGTCACCCTTTCGTTACCGGTGTTAAGAGTTTAGAAAATGAGTATAAATAATAGAGTGATTCTAAATGAGTGTGAATAAAAGAAAATTATTTAGAGTAATTGCTACAATATTTGGTAGCGCTTTTTAATAAGTAATCTTCTTGCGAAGTTATACTGCGATTTTTGTTCTCTTATTATTTTTTGGTTTCGTCTTACGCATAATTTCACTAAATCTGTTTTTTTTATTTTGCTATAAATATTCAATGTAGAAAATGCTTTTTTTTTAATTTTTAGTCTGTTTTGTGTATAATAATAAAATAAAAATTTAATTAAAACTAAATATAATATTTTGATAAAATTGAGAAGCTAATTACATTGAAATAGGTTAAGCTAAAGTGATATACGCTTGTGACATCTGTTCCTTACGACGCCACTGCTTATCTTTTATTAAAGAAGCGTGAAAAATCTGTAATAAAATGTGTCTTAAAATAGAAAATGGACGCAGACGTTACTTTACGAAAATTAATTATAATAGATATTTTTTATCTTTACGCAAATTCCCAATACTCGAAAGGTTCGAATTTGCATTAAGTGTTCATACAAACAAATGTATGTAAATACGTATCAACGACTGGACTACAAACTTTCAAATTCGTCACACAAACATTTGTCTGTACCGGGATTCGAAACCACGACTGATAGCTTCGAAGGCGGACTCCCTACTTTTTACCCTTTAACGGTATGTTTATATTAATATTTATTTATGTGGAAATAAATATTATATCTAAGTATATTCTAATCTTAATATATCTTAAGTCACGATAGCTGATTGGTTGGGTGATCTGAATTCGAGTCAAGAGACCCAAGTTCGATCCCCAGGTATAGTAGGCTCGTATCAATAAGTTTTTTTCGAAACCAATTTACGATTCATATCGTTGGTGGGTTGGACATAAAGACGGCGACTGACTCACCGCCTGCCACGTTGTCCCAAGTATTTTTTTTTCTAAATAAATATTATATTTTATCGCCATTTTGCAGCCTACTTAGGTTATACGCTGTGGTTGCATAATAATATTTCATATAATACTGTAATTAGATTTTCAAAACGCTATTAATCGTTCCCTTCTTCTCTATGTTGGTTAACTGATCAAAAATCAACCGGCTCTTTAATTTTTATCCCACCCACGTACCCACGGACGTGTCTCCTCGCGCCGCGCAGTCAGCAGTCTGTCCCTCTCCACTACCTACTACAATGGGCGCTTTGTCTAACGCTTTAGGGTCATTTGCACCCTTTATTACAGCAATCTTGTAAAACAAACGAAAATCAACTTTAAGCTTACACTGCTTGGAAATATATTAGTAAGTAGTTGGTTTTTTCATAGCGTCAGATTAAATTCATTAGGAAACGGTGGTAATTTTAAAAATGATGGTTTATATATTTTTTAAATGATTTTATTTGAAGTAAATAAAAAAATACAAGTACTTATCTCTCTCTCTTTATATTGACGAGTAAACATCTGATATAGGTTCGATCCTCCTAATACTATGTTAATAATGCGAATGGGAATGTTTTTTTTTAAACAGTAGTAAATATTTACAGAACAATTATACGTTTTACTCGGCCCCCAAGATTTCCTATTGTATAGATAGATAACGATAGATTATGTACAAAAAATTTTATTTCTACTTATGCTGTATAATAATTTTATTCTTCGCTGCTTCCGTCACCTATCTGAAGAATTGTGATCTAGTTTCTTTCGAAGTGTCTTTCCCGCCATCTGTCGAGAGCCAATTGAATTTTGTTTCCAAATTAAGTAGCTAAAGCACTTGTGTTATGGAATCTGAAACAACGAAGCTACTTCTAACACCCAGACTCGGGATAATGTAGAAAAAGTGGTTTTCTGCATGTTCAGGAAATGAACTCGGTACCTCAGAGCTTGCGACACCGCCTTTACGCCACTCATCCACGGAGGTTGTCTACTATTACCAACAAATTAACTACAAAATATTTAACATATTAACGCCTATAAAAATTAACGAAAATTTCGTACGCTATTTACGTCCTAAAATAGATTGCACGCCTAAAATATGTACACGGAATTAAATTATTCACGTATGATGCAGTTCAGCGGTCCGTGCCTGGTTAACGGTCTGGCGATTCTGATTGGCGTTGACACGGCGGCCATGTTGTTGACATAGTTACGCTCTCAATTAATATTGAATAGAAGTGTGACGTAAGTTAGTTGTTTACCTCGTTGTTTGTTAAAACATAATATACAATACACATACATAATCGTCGTCAGGTATAATATACAGAATGTTTCAAATAACATATGTGACGTAAGTTAGTTGTTGTATGACAACTGTGGAGGAAGAAATGTTCTCGAGTGGCAGCCTCGTTCTGGCAAGCGTAAAGTAGGACAATCCCACACAAGATGGAGTGACGACCTGCACAATATTGTGGGGAGTCGATGGATGTAAGTGGCTCGGGACCATTCTTTGTGGAAATCTTTGGTGGAGGTGTATATTCATCAGAGGAATTTCGATAGGCTGTAAAGAAGAAAAAGAAAAAAGTTTGTTGCTTTCCTTGTTCAACACTTTTAGTTGTATATAGATTTATAATTATGTTGTGGTATAGTGTCGTAAGGTAGGATGTTCTTTTTTAAATTATGCTAGACAAGTTATTGTTAATACTTGTGGCTACAGTCGCTTTATGGAATTTTATATTTGAGACTGTCAACACAATGTTTTATTATTAAAACTTTTGTATGATATTGTAAAATGTTAACTAATTATATAGATTATTTACAGTAGACTCTTGATAGACTGTAGAGAAGAAGAAGCTATATCTTGTGTGTTTCTTTCTGTTTGCATGATCAGTCATTAGATCAATTTAAGTTGTATTGGATTGTAATTGTATATATGCACAGATCAAGAAATAGCAGTAATGAATAAAACGTTTTTGTGTTAGTCGCAACTAGAGTCGCAATTTGGATCTAGGATACCTGAATTCGATCCTTAGAAAGTACCAAAACCTAAGTCTTAATGGACCTAAGTCTTAATGGAGGATGAAGAAATTTTTGTCCACGGAATTCGTTAAATTATATATACATAAGTTTTTGAACAACCCATACGTGCAAGCCTGCCATCTAGGGATCGAACACGAGTTTTTTCTCTCGAATTCAGATCACTCAACCACTCGGCTAACGTGACTAATATATTATAAAAGAATATTTGCCAAAACTGGCAAACGATCTCGCTCGCGTTGATTACAGCGTAAGAATAAGGACTTAACTGCTTTTTGTAGGGCCGCTTCAAGAGGCGGCATTGTTTTGGAGCGATTGTGCGGAAAAAAGCCTGAGAAGAGCTATCGAGATATCGTTGAGGAGAAAAATGTACATCAAGTGCTAGGGTGCTATGTTACAAAGACATTTTTGAAGTTATTTAAAAAAATCTCAATATAATCTCCATTAAGCTAAAAAAATAATAATTTTAATCTGATATAAAGAAACTGTTTTTCGAGGTCGGTAAATATAATTGAAACAATAGATTAAATTAATTTTCAAGTAGTTCCCAGTACAGAGCTAGCTAGAGGTATAGACAACTTAGCCCTTTCGACCCATATTTCACTGGAGCCTATTTATTACCGGAGCCAACGTAACAGGTGGTGAGCCTGTCGCCGTCTATATGTCTAAATCAACTATATCAATCGTACGTAGGTTTTGAAAAAAACAACTATTGGTACGTGTCTACCTCCTAGATGTCGAGTTCACATCGTTCTTCGTTGAGTCACTTGACTCGAATTCCGATCACACAACCACTCGACTATCGTGACTTTAAAATAACGTATATTTTTAATACAATTCTCGCAAAATATATAAACGTAGAATAATATACTAAAATATGTCAATGATTTGATAATTTATACATTTTTACTTGTCAATTTGTACTAAGTCACGATAGCCGAGTGGTTGGGTGGTCGGAATTTCGTGTCGAGAGACTCGAGTTCAATCCCTAGGTGGCAGGCTCGTACCGATAGGTTCTTCAAAAACTTATGTACGAATTAGATCGTTGGATATAAAGACGACGACGGGTTCTCCACCTGACACGTTGTCCCCAAAATATCTTCGGTGGAAGGTGGGTCGAAGGGACTTAATTGTCTAGACTAGACCTCTGTCTACCCCTGTATTGGGAATTGCGTGAAAATATTTGCATTTATTTATTCAATTTGTACTAAAATAAGAACTGGTGAAATGTTTTCCGAAAGGAATTAAAAAATTAGTGTAACCTCTTACTACCTCAGTACCTTAGCATTTATAAAAAATATTCATCACAAAAATATTTGATCTTGATCCGCAATCATCTCTTTAACTAATATTTCGGGACTTATCATATATACATGTAATCATGATATCTGATACAAAAAATTCGTTATAATTCGTCATGTGTTCATGTATTCTTAATTTCTTAATTAAGAATAGATCTGGATAAAGATTAGTACTCTACGTATTTCTGTTGAAACAGCGCTAACATGTTTGAAAGATGTAGATATTACATATGCCTTCGGTTAATGTAGAAGTCCATCTCTCGGGGAAGAGAATATATTTATTACTCTTTTCTATTCTAACTATTTGCAAGACGTGTATGAGGCGTCTAGAAACATATATATTTACGTATATAATCATATAATCATTTAAACATCTATGAATCCAGTATAAATTTTAATAATTATCACAAAAATATTTGGCACTTGCGTGATTTGAAACCACAACCCATAGTTCGGGATATATGTACATAGTATCAATATACAGAATTCATTTAAACATCTATGAATCCAGTATAAATTTTAATAATTATCACAAAAATATTTGGCACTTGCGTGATTTGAAACCACAACCCATAGTTCGGGATATATGTACATAGTATCAATATACAGAATGTTTAAATAATAAAGATTTGATAATGCTGTACAAAATTTCCGTGAAAATATAAATCATCGTATGGTGGATTTGTTACAGAAAATTCTTACACGCCAGAACCATATAATATTGATTATATTTATAAAAAATCTTTATAAAGTCGTTGAATTCATAAGAAATTTAGAAGCAATGGAAGCGTTAAATGAGGATCGAGATTTCCACGAACTTGATACCATTAGCAGACCTCTCCGCGACGACACAAAGGGATATTGGAAGAGCGGACCCGAATCTACCAGTTTTATAGCTAAAGGCCCTTTTATAAAGATTCGTATTTGCATTCCAGCTAACGTTTCCGAATTACTTTCCACTGCCTGAGGTCAAGTGCTTTGTACAACAAAGAGAAAACATCCTTATTTTTTAAGAACTTAGGGTTTAGTTTGCATGCTTTATCGGAGGGATTTTTGGCCCTGGAAAACCTTAATGTGGCTATTGACGTATTGATGTCACAAGTGTCGACGCGATTTTGTTGTACAAACGTTGAAAAGGGGGAATAAGACGGATAATCTATTATTCGATTTGATTTCTTCAGTCGCAAGTTCGTCTAGATCTAATTTATTTTACGACAGTTGGAAATTAATATTTCTCACGTTACTGGAATTGATATTGCTTTGGTGTTTTAATTTTGTTTGTTTTAGCGAGTTGAGAGCGATAAATTGATATTTCAACAATTTTTAATTTTTTTTATGAAATATTTAAATAATAAAATAAAAATCTTCGTCCTATTTCCAATACTGGAGTAGAATTTTTTTTTGGAACAGTCGCCGATTTGCATTAAAACGCCGTCATTATTTGCAATCAAACGTCCAAGCGATATAAGTCGGACATAAGTTAAAAAAAAACACATTGGTAGGCCTCTTCCTTAAGGAGGATTTGCCATAAACGCAACGCTTGGCAAGGGGATTAGCCACTGTGTCAGCCGCTGTGTCAGAAACTTCGCACCGTAGTTCTGTGAAACGTGTATCGAAAGGACTTAATTGTATGGTCATCTGTTTACCCCTTTATTGGGAATGGCGTGAAGACATTTTCTTTTGTTTTTCCTGATCTTCATTTCTTGCTGACTCCAAGAAAAACAAGAAAATGTTTATTAAATTTCCTACGCGCATTACACGCTCGAGTTGGTCTCTTGACAATTCGACAGTTTACGATTCGGTACGCGTACCGGTCCCTCGCTGCTGGATAGACGACCGACAAGTGGGTCACGTTCAATGTTCCCTCACACGCGACAAACTGCGTCACGAAGATTATTGAGTTTGTCTACAGTAAGGATGTACTCACAATGTGATGAACGAATTTAGGAAACAAATTTAGGCAAGTTAACGACGTGACATGACGTCCTGATAATGATACAAATAGATAGGGACAACATCACATATATTATTCTGATCCTATTGTGAATTGTTAAAGCATTTGTTTTATAGAATATGAAGTATCGAGCCACCAACAACCAGCCACGAGACAATATAGATAGTAAAAGGCAATAGACAATACAAAACACAATATAGAGACAATATAGAAAGTAGTTGTCTTAATGGCACCGTCCGGAAATTAAACTTGAGACCTCGGAACTGGCGACCACCTTGAAAACTGGTGTGTATGTCACTCGTCGAAAATAACCTGAACTAGAAAACTGTTCTGCTTCAAGAACTAATATAAATGTTTGTAATATGTTGAAGTGAAGTGAATACATGCAATTTACGAGTTCCAATCTCGATTAAAATGGAAAGGAACCATAAAAAAAAACTAAACGACCTCGTTGGCCGATTGGCGTATACACCGCTTTTCATTGCGCCACCCACTTTGAGGACCCGTGTTTGATTCCGGGACGGTTCAATGTAGAACAGTTTTTCTGCATTTTTTCGGGCTCGGGTAATTGTTGTTCATTGTTACTAATTCTAATTATTTTTGGGAGTTATGTATGTGATGTTGTCTTTACCTATGCACGTGCTTAGGTGTTTATTAATAAATGAATTATAATGATATAAATACATAGATATACAAGGATAACATCACATATCACACACAATATTATTTAATTTTAATAAATAGTTTTATAAATAAATTTTATTAGCAATAGCAAGTACAGCAATAAGTTTTATAAAAAGTCCTTCAAAATTTATTACATCTCTCAAAACACTTCTATAATCATAAGTGAGTGCTAAATGTAATGGACACATAAATAATACTGAAGGCTTTACTCGGACAAAGTGTTTCAACTTATAACTCTCAGTGACGTGCCGCCCCAAAACTTAAAGAGCTCACTGAAAGGGGCCCTAATGGACCGGCCGATCGGCCATGACTTTTGATCCGCCAAGTGATAAGTAATAAGTATATTATATCCGAAACTATTATTTATAGTTTCACATTAAATATTTAGGATTTAAGGAAACTGTTTAATAAAAACATATACAGATAGAGTAAATATTACATACATTGCTCCGAAACCAAAATCAATAGTTAAAACACTTTTATTATGGAATTAGAAACAACACATACACCTAGACCTGAGAAAATGCAGAAAGTGCTTTTCAACATCAAAACCAGTGTAGGTCTCTCGTCCACGGAGGTCGTCAAGTTTAGTCATATGACTTAATTTTTCAGGTAGAATACACGTACCAATGAGTTTTCTTATGAAATATAATATACTCATACGAAAGAACAAAATTTATATTGATTTATTTAGTTACACTATTATTACAAGCTTTGTACCTAACACAATATATGATATATCATTTAATTTAAAATAATACAGATTGTTTAGACGTCTGACTATGAAAGAAGATTGATATTTATGAAGTCTTCTTAGAAAAGTATTTAAACAAGTTCTATATTTGTTTAAATATTTATTTTTCGTGATAAAAAACAATCAAAATTTCGTTACAGAACACTACGTAACACGTAGTGTTATGTAGTGTTCTGTAACGAACAACGTTATATAAAATTTGATTTCTCAACTTATCATGTATTTGATTTAACCGAAGCCTAAAACTTCTAATTAAGACAGACCTCTCGTTCCTTATCATGAGACATTATCTAAAGGGGTCTCTAATGGATTGGCTGAGTGACGCGTTCATCTATTTATGATGGACATAGATTAAATAGGTCTGATAGTAATATTTTGACAAGTTTATAACATATCATCGTCTATTACCTTATGTGGAAAGCCAATAAGATTCAATTGTAAGATGAGGCTTCAGTTATAAAAGAAGTTTTATAACCCATTTTAATGCTGCTTTGTTGGCCAGCGTATGATAGGGTAGTGTCTATCACGTATTTTGTATTAGTTCCAAAGAAAGACAATCTGCTGGTACTGCTAGTATATATGTATATATAGCTGCTCCTGTCTGCTACGCTACTGCCACGTGTGGCAGACGGGAGCCGTCTGCTACACGTACCATAAAATATATATGCCCGCAACCCCCCCAAATTTCTTAAAACCTGACCTCCGATTTTTCTACCACATTTCAAATATCAAGGCATTTTGAGATATTATGATGAGTGAAAATCAAATTGTTTGAAAATCAAATTGTCACGGCATTCCCAATACAGAAGTAGACAGAGGTCTGGACAATTAAATCCTTTCGACCTACCTTCTACCGAAGATATTTTTGGGATAACGTTACAGGTGAGGGCGTTGCCGTCTTTATGTCCAATCCAACGATGTAAATAAGGTTTTTTGAAAAAATCCATTGGTACGAGCCTTGGGGATCGAACTCTGGTCTCTGGACACGAATTCCGATCACCCAACCACTCGGCTATTGTATTTTTAAAATCCATTATTAGCTGACCTCTACTCGACAAAAGTAATATCCCTACCAATTTTCCAGTTACCAGGCCTTACAGTTCCAGAGATATCGCGTTGAAGGACCTAGTGCTATTTAGCTTATATTCCTAAAGATATATATTATCGTCTCACCTGCTTCCAATCGCATATCTCTCGACAGTATGGTGCCGACGGTGCCGGCCGCACGGCAGCGGTATACCGCAGAGTGCACGTCGCTGCGGTACTGTGCAGCTGTGAACGAGCCCAGCCACAATGTACCGTTAGGCAGGGCCTCCCTGGTGACAACATTGCAGGAAATTAGTCGGCAAAATGTACATTCAATAATAGTTTTAACAACTAAAATAAAAACATGCTCTAGTAACTTCTTTTAATGTTAAAATTATTTATTCTTAATCACTCAATTATTTTAATCGACTGCAATAAAGAAATAAATAATTGAAAGAGATGTGGACAATTATGTCTATTCGACTCACCTTCCAGCGAAGAAATTTGTTTGGACAGCGTGACATGCGATGAGAGTGTCACCGTCGTTATAGCTAAGTCAACGATACGAATCGCACATAAGTTTTGAAAAACCCATTGTTACGAACCTAGGGATTCAAACTCGCGTCTCTTGACTCAAAATCCATTCACCCAACCACTCGGTTATCGTAACTTTTTTCAATCGTAAGAAAAAAGAAATATGAATTTGAATATTTTCAGAACTATTCATCAATTATTCAAATAGATTCCGATTGACCAGTTCGTTTATTCAATTCTATTTTGCGAATGCGAAATCATTATAATAAAATTCGAGCTCCGTGAAGAAGATTAATGATTCTCGCCTGGAAGTGAAAAAATGCTTCGAACGCGATAAGGGATGGAGAACTCTATGGAACGGACTATTGCCTGCTTTTCGTATGATAAGGGAATCGTAACCTATAAGCTCGAATACATTTTATTTAATTTTCTGATCGAGACATTAATACGCTTGAAAATGGTTATTCAATATATGATTGGAAAAATGAAAAAGTAACTTTTGTATAAAATCAATTATTGCTATCATTGTGTTTAAATCATCATGACTATCATTGTAGTATCGCCTTCAAAAAAATACCGGTTAGTCAGTAAGTAGTACTAAAACTGTCTTCAGGGCATTCCCAATACAGAAGTAGACAGAGGTCTGGACAATTAAATCCTTTCGACCTACCTTCTACCAAAGATATTTTTGGGATAACGTTACAGGTGAGGGCGTTGCCGTCTTTATGTCTAAGCCAACGACATAAATTGTACATAAATTTTGAAAAAACCCTGTGGTACGAGCTTGCCTCTTGGGGATCGAACTCTGGTCTCTGGACACGAATTCCGATCACCCAACCACTCGGCTATTGTATTTTTAAAATCCATTATTAGCTGACCTCTACTCGACAAAAGTAATATCCCTACCAATTTTCCAGTTACCAGGCCTTACAGTTCCAGAGATATCGCGTTGAAGGACCTAGTGCTATTTAGCTTATATTCCTAAAGATATATATTATCGTCTCACCTGCTTCCAATCGCATATCTCTCGACAGTATGGTACCGACGGTGCCGGCCGCACGGCAGCGGTATACCGCAGAGTGCACGTCGCTGCGGTACTGTGCAGCTGTGAACGAGCCCAGCCACAATGTACCGTTAGGCAGGGCCTCCCTGGTGACAACATTGCAGGAAATTAGTCGGCAAAATGTACATTCAATAATAGTTTTAACAACTAAAATAAAAACATGCTCTAGTAACTTCTTTTAATGTTAAAATTATTTATTCTTAATCACTCAATTATTTTAATCGACTGCAATAAAGAAATAAATAATTGAAAGAGATGTGGACAATTATGTCTATTCGACTCACCTTCCAGCGAAGAAATTTGTTTGGACAGCGTGACATGCGATGAGAGTGTCACCGTCGTTATAGCTAAGTCAACGATACGAATCGCACATAAGTTTTGAAAAACCCATTGTTACGAACCTAGGGATTCAAACTCGCGTCTCTTGACTCAAAATCCATTCACCCAACCACTCGGTTATCGTAACTTTTTTCAATCGTAAGAAAAAAGAAATATGAATTTGAATATTTTCAGAACTATTCATCAATTATTCAAATAGATTCCGATTGACCAGTTCGTTTATTCAATTCTATTTTGCGAATGCGAAATCATTATAATAAAATTCGAGCTCCGTGAAGAAGATTAATGATTCTCGCCTGGAAGTGAAAAAATGCTTCGAACGCGATAAGGGATGGAGAACTCTATGGAACGGACTATTGCCTGCTTTTCGTATGATAAGGGAATCGTAACCTATAAGCTCGAATACATTTTATTTAATTTTCTGATCGAGACATTAATACGCTTGAAAATGGTTATTCAATATATGATTGGAAAAATGAAAAAGTAACTTTTGTATAAAATCAATTATTGCTATCATTGTGTTTAAATCATCATGACTATCATTGTAGTATCGCCTTCAAAAAAATACCGGTTAGTCAGTAAGTAGTACTAAAAACTGTCTTCAGGGCATTCCCAATATAGGGGTAGACAGAGGTCTAGACAATTAAGCCGGTTAGACCCACCTTCCACTGAAGATATTTTTGGGACAACGTCACAGGGGAAAAGCCCTTCGCCGTCTTTATGTCTAAGCCAACGACATAAATTGTACATAAATTTTGAAAAAAAACCCTGTGGTACGAGCTTGCCTCTTGGGGATCGAATTCGGGTCTCTTGACTCGATATCCGATCACGCAACCACTCGGCCATCGTGACTAACGTAAGTAGTACTAATTAGAATATTTCATAAAGGTGTATTATACAACTATGTTATGCAATATATAGATAAATATATAAATATCTTCACACCATGCGCAATACAAGGGCAGACAGAGATAGAGAGAGTCAAGATTGTTCGTAACTTACAAAAAAATTATCGTTTATATTAAATTGACCTTTGTAATGCATGTTGACTTGTGTTACAGATAGTTCAAGCTGTATTTTTAGTATTACTGAACCCATTAATAAAGATGGAAAATACGAAAAGACAAATATAAACAGAATCAAAACCTTGATTGGAATGATGGAATGTAATAACATCTCTATAATAATGCATTTCGGCAAATTAACGCCAGAGTCTATTAACAATCTTAGAATATTTCATGTAAATTATTAAGTGACAAGTTTAGATACGAAAGATTATTTAATTTTTAAGTTCTTCTTGATGGTTTGTTTGTGTGTTAAGAATTGTTTTAACAATAAAAATGTTTAATGATTCTTCATTATATGTCCATGAGCGACAAAAATCGGTCTCACCACCTGTCTCGTTGTCCCGAAAATATCTTCGGTGGAAGGTGGGTCAAAGGGACTTAATTGTCCTGACTAGACCTCTGTCTACCCCTGTATTGGGAATTGCGTGAAGATATTTATATTTGTTTTTAATTATATACAGAGATATACAGGGGTAACAAACAGATAGCTCCGGTAAGCTAAGGGTTATGGACTCATGCACATAAAAATTTTTGACGCTTCAATGGGGCCCCCATATATCCCAACTTGCGAGTAGGCTAAAAACTGCAGCATATACTGTAAGAAAAATGAGGCTCTTAACTGATGTACAAACGGCTAGACTTGTTTATTTTAGTTACTTCCATAACATAATGTAATATGGTATTCGGCTATGGGGTCATGCAGCTGACGTAGATACAGTATTTGTTTTACAAAAGAGGGCCATACGAGCTGTATACGCTTCTACAACAAAGTCCCGGTAAATGTGCAAAGCTTTTTTATTAACATGTTTAAGAAATTTATTAAAGAAAAGCTTTATAAGAAGGGTTATTAAAATATAAATGAATATATTAATGACAGTAACCCCAGGGAATGAGGTGATCGCTCCCAAGCTATTTCTAGAAAATGTCACATTATATTTGTATAATGCATTATATTGTTAAAAATATTGACCAAAAAAGAGGATGCCTATGGAGTTTCTTGCGCCTGTTCCTTCTCCGTTAGAGGAACCTCATTACGAAACGGTGGTAGATTAAAAATGACTATCGATAAACGAATGTATGTTCTTATGTCGATGAATAAATGATTTGATTTGATCTGACGAAAAAGGATTTACTATTAAGACCTATGTTTATTTTCCAGTTTTTGAAAAATGCGCAAAGATAAGAGAACTTTAAAAACGATACTAAATATAAATATCTTCACACCATGCGCAATACAAGGGCAGACAGAGATAGAGAGAGTCAAGATTGTTCGTAACTTACAAAAATGATCGTTTATATTAAATTGACCTTTGTAATGCATGTTGACTTGTGTTACAGATAGTTCAAGCTGTATTTTTAGTATTACTGAACCCATTAATAAAGATGGAAAATACGAAAAGACAAATAGAAACAGAATCAAAACCTTGATTGGAATGATGGAATGTAATAACATCTCTATAATAATGCATTTCGGCAAATTAACGCCAGAGTCTATTAACAATCTTAGAATATTTCATGTAAATTATTAAGTGACAAGTTTAGATACGAAAGATTATTTAATTTTTAAGTTCTTCTTGATGGTTTGTTTGTGTGTTAAGACTTGTTTTAACAATAAAAATGTTTAATGATTCTTCATTATATGTCCATGAGCGACAAAATCGGTCTCACCACCTGTCTCGTTGTCCCGAAAATATCTTCGGTGGAAGGTGGGTCAAAGGGACTTAATTGTCTAGACTAGACCTCTGTCTACCCCTGTATTGGGAATTGCGTGAAGATATTTATATTTGTTTTAATTATATACAGAGATATACAGGGGTAACAAACAGATAGCTCCGGTAAGCTAAGGGTTATGGACTCATGCACATAAAAATTTTTGACGCTTCAATGGGGCCCCCATATATCCCAACTTGCGAGTAGGCTAAAAACTGCAGCATATACTGTAAGAAAAATGAGGCTCTTAACTGATGTACAAACGGCTAGACTTGTTTATTTTAGTTACTTCCATAACATAATGTAATATGGTATTCGGCTATGGGGTCATGCAGCTGACGTAGATACAGTATTTGTTTTACAAAAGAGGGCCATACGAGCTGTATACGCTTCTACAACAAAGTCCCGGTAAATGTGCAAAGCTTTTTATTAACATGTTTAAGAAATTTATTAAAGAAAAGCTTTATAAGAAGGGTTATTAAAATATAAATGAATATATTAATGACAGTAACCCCAGGGAATGAGGTGATCGCTCCCAAGCTATTTCTAGAAAATGTCACATTATATTTGTATAATGCATTATATTGTTAAAAATATTGACCAAAAAAGAGGATGCCTATGGAGTTTCTTGCGCCTGTTCCTTCTCCGTTAGAGGAACCTCATTACGAAACGGTGGTAGATTAAAAATGACTATCGATAAACGAATGTATGTTCTTATGTCGATGAATAAATGATTTGATTTGATCTGACGAAAAAGGATTTACTATTAAGACCTATGTTTATTTTCCAGTTTTTGAAAAATGCGCAAAGATAAGAGAACTTTAAAAACGATACTAAATATAAATATCTTCACGCCATTCCCAATACAGGGGTAAATACAGGAGTGTTGACAATTAAGCTCTTTCAACTTGCATTCAATCAATTACAAGTGGTAAGCCTGTCTTTAGGTCTGAGCGTTAAATCGTTATGTCAAATCGTATTATTTTTAAAAACCTTACCACGAGCCTACTACCTAAGGATTGAATTCGGGTTTCTTGACTCGAATCCCGATCACCAAATCGCTCGGCTATCGTGACACGATAGATAAAGTATTATCAAAACATTTATTATAAAGTCGGAATTAAACGCACAGAGCAATTAAAATCGGATAACTAGTTTACACTTTCATAGCGTGACATTAATTAAGTTTGAGTAAATATGAGCTGGTGGCAGACACATAATTGCGGATGCGTCTTAATGAGGCGGCCATGTGTGTTTCCGGTTCTAGAAAACTGTAGTATTATAACGTATGCCAACCGGGAAACTTGAACGGTCGTGAGTTAATATTATAGTCAAGACAGCCAAGTGGTTGGATGATCGAAATTCGAGACAGGAGACCTGAATTTGAGCTCCAAGTGGTAGGCCTGTAGCAATGAGTTTTTTCAAGAGCAGCTAGTCATATATGAGATATGACTAGTATAGAGTTTCAATTAAAGTCGACGTTTTAAATGGTTGAAAATTATTTCAAACGTTCTCATACATTCGAACAAACATATATACCAAGCCTATAACAACCCTTAATTTCGAGGGCAATATCAATGTCAAATAGGCTGTAGGGTCATCTAGTAGTCTTAAAGTAGCAGTCTTGCAGCAAAGGAATTCTCTAAATGATTCTCTTAAGAGAAATTAGAGCAGAGTAACGTCGGCCCATAAAATATTTTATGAACAATTATCGTTGTGTGAACGAAAGTCTATGAGGCAGACTGCGAATATAGAAAAATGGCTAAAAAGAGGAAGAGGACGCGGATTTTCTTTTTCGTGTTTCTTCGTTAGTGGAACCACATTAAGGAACGGTGATAGAATTATGTCGATAAATGTATGTATGCATAAAAATATATGAGAAAAAAAGTAAATGCATACATAAAAACAGATGTATCACAAAACAAGTAGCACTTGTGTTACAGAATCGGAATCAACGAAGGTACGAGTACCACAAACACCCAGGCCTGACGCAATATAGAAAAAGTGGTTTTTCACACTCACTTTTTAGAGAATCGAACCCGGGATCTCAGCTCATTCGAGATTCGATGGCCCAATGTATGCCTCTCGTCCGGAGGTCGTCGGATTTATTACAAATTGGTTATATTATAAAATTTATTATTAATGAGAATTTATTAGAAGAATTTCATCACTCATATTCAATTTTTGTGCGATCTTTTGAATACTGAATCGTAATAATGGAATTCGGTCTCCTGGAGCAAGATTAATGGTTCACGATTTATGGTTTGGAAGTGAAAAAATGCCGAGAACGCGATATCGGCGGGAAGGAGGCGCTATTGAACAGATTGCTTGCGCCGTTAGCGATAATTGAGTGATTGGTATCTGAAACTGAATAAAATTAAAAAAAAAAATAATACGCGCTTTCGTAACTAGATAAACAAAAAAAGGAAAAAGTCACATTGCTTTAAGTCGAAGGGACTTAAGTGTCTAGACTAGACCTCTGTCTACCTCTATGTTGGGAATTGCGTGGAGATATTTATTTATTTATTCATGAAAAAAGTAAAAGCGAACTTGAATTGATTTAACCACGAAATTAATTTTCGAAGATATTGTTATTGTAGTAAGGGTCAAGAGCACTCGGATACCAAGATGTGCATGTATGAAGAAAACGAATTTGAAGAAAGATCGTGATATTTGGCGATTCGTTCTATCTGGCATCCCCGGCAGGAACTGTGCGTGAAGATAAGTATGTAAGTAAATTCCACTAGCAGTATAATCACAATCGAGAGTATTCAATGTGGATGCTATTATTAATTCAGATAGTTAATAGACACAAGAGTTACTGTGCGCAATTAATAATTCTGTCTATAACCGAACTAAAACTGTCGATATATCGAATATCTGAACATAAATTAATACAGAAACATATTATAATATGTGCTGATGACTGCCTACGTTTAATTGCCGAGTCGCAGTAACGATGCGGTTACAAATGTTTGCCGGCAACGTGCTAACAAACTTTGTAGGAAATAGAACCTAACTTTGAGCGTAGTGTTGTTTGTTAATTTATTTCAATTGCTACTTATGTCAGAAGGGTAATAAATAAGTTCATAATTCTCTACTACGTTTGTTTATATGACGATGTTGTACACCTATTAAGAAGGTTATTTTTGATAATTTTATGTTTATCAGTCCCTGGCATGAAGGCAGAAGGAATCGAAAACAGATCGCCAAGTGTCACGATCCTTGCATAACTCGGCTTTTTTATTATTAATAGTTATTAATTTAATAATTTCGGCTTTTTTAAATTCATCACTTTCTTTATGAATAGATGTAGGTATCCAATACATTAATATTTTTTTTCTTTTCCGAAAGAAGCAATGCCAATTATATTAATGGTATTCCTGTTAAACACTCCAACTAAGCTGAAATGCTTAGTTTGGTTTTAGTGTTTTACTAAAATAGTCGAATGGAGGGCCCGAACCTGCGATGTTATATTTCGCAGTACGCACTATAAACCATTAGGCTATTGACGCTTGATCTAAGCTTGACTAAGAGGGCAATTTTCAAACATATTCGTTCATTTGCCTTTCCAATATTTGTCTCGGCCTCATTAGGCCTCTTTTATCGTAGGCTATATCATGTTATATTTTCTTCACCATTTGGTTCACTCATTCGTTCAACGTGACCAAAACATCTTTTGGTATACCCAACGTCCATTGGGTATATACACTTTAGTGATAAGATCATCTTTCAAACCTGTTATTATTTCATTTCCAATTGTATATTATTTACACTATGGTACGTTTTCGACTGCAGGATGTAGGTCTCTCCCGTAATAGAGGATGTCCCGTTCACACTTTAAAAAAATGTCTTCTCAAATTAATTCTCATCGTGATATGTGGTGAGCCTGTTGCCGTCTTCATTTCCAAGACAACGATATAAATCGTACATACATGAAGTACATTAAGTATAAAAAGTTGGTTAACACACAATAGCTAATGTTGCATGGTTATTTTAGTAACAAGGTTCTGTTACTTCCATGTTAAACTCGGCCTTAATCCGAATCAAACCAGAGTTGAAAGATATCGAATGTTCAAAAATAAATCTGTCTAATTCTTGCGGAAGCATTGGGTTTGGAATGTTGTTTAAACTAAATTCATTAAGTATTCCGTAGCAATTTGCGAACTTCCACTACGGCTGAGAGGTCAACAAGGGAGTTTCAAACGAGCTTACAGTCGAGGACCATGCAAATATTTGTTACGGCCAGTTAACGAGACACAACGAGAAACAAATGGCTTGTTTTAATCATTAACAAATAATTTTCAATATCTAAAAAGAATTGATTAACAAAAAACAAATGACTACCTTAACTGTCTTAATTATCCATAACTAAGAGTATGTAACTGGCCGATAGCTGAAGATACAGAAAGGTAATTAATTTTTCAGCAATTAATGTTATCTTTTTCGCCTTTTACAGAATTCTTCTAAGAGGGCTATAAAATAAAGAAAGAAGAAGTACTATCAAATCTGAAACTCATGCCAAGATCACATAATACAGTATTTACAAGGCTTACACATAAACACAGTACGGTGTCACCACCTGTAATATTGTCCCAAAAATATCGTCGGTGGAAGGTGAATCGAAAAGACTGAATTATCCAGACCTCTGTCTACCCCAGTATTGAGATTGGCGAGAAGATATTTTTTCAATGTCGACCAGACCTCAAGAACGATGACAACATGTCAAGATATGCTGTCCATGTGTTTTACTACATTTAGTTTAATGCAACCACATGTGTTCAACACGTCATTGGAGGACATAGACTTATCAAGTAACGATACTATGTCGTACGTAAAAGCCCACGCCAATACACGGACTATGACGCAGTCGATACCCTAGTATAGAATGGCACATCTCTTTGGAGAGGCGTGCCTAGTTTCGTTTATGGCTATAACCTGAGCAGTCCGGTACGGGCAGCAGTGACAGACATGCGAGGTATCTGGTACAGCGATCTCCAATCCCGCTTACCCAACAATGTGAATATCATCCCGCTTACCAAACATAGCGAATATGGCAAATATTCTATAATGAAAGAGGTCAGTGAACTTTAACCGGCCAGCGCGTACGTTTATAATAATAATAATATAAAAGTACATAGATTGAAAGGGGCAACATCACATATGTTGCTCTGGTCTCTCGTTACAAAGTAAGTAGCTAAAGTAATTGTGTTATGAAATTGAACATGGAACACCCAGACACGAGACAATCTAAAAAAAGTGTTTTCAACATTGACTCGACTAGTAATCGAACTCGGAACTTCAGAGCTGGCAACACCATTAAATCCAGTATGTACTCCACATGTCCATGAAGGTCGTAGGTCGTAAAGGTATGTCTGTAAGATAAGTGTTGGTGTTGAATTAATAAATAAATTAAACTTGCATTTTATTTACATTATATATGTGTGTCATCATAATAAATGTGGAACGATCCAGTTTTTAATCTTCTAATTTTTTTTTCTCATTCATAGAAACGCCCAAAGTCGTCACCTTTTATTATTAATTTTCCGCTCGTAGTACTTTTCGTTTCATTAAGTTTAAAATTTCTTCTTTTGTGAGGTAACAGGTGTGGTTTTCTGAAGATATTTCGCAGTCTTTTTCCCTTTAATTGAATTCGTGCAAAGGGTCTTTGGGTAGGGTTTTAATATTAAATGGTATTCGTCGAATATTTTATTAAAGGACAAAAGAAATTGCCACAGCGGAATGAGCGGAATCATTTATTTTTTTTCAAGAAAAAAATATATACCATCCGTTTCATAACTATCTTAGATATTTTAAAAGATAGTTCCGCCATATTTACCAAAGTATTGTGTTTGCTAATATTCATCTAGCACGTATAAAGTTGCGTGAACAAAAATGTACCGATATGTTTACAAATGTAAAATGTCATGGTTTTTTATTTTTTAATAGCCGAGTGGCTTGATGACCAGAATTTGAGTCAAGAAATCCAAGTTCGATCCCCAGGTGGTAGGCTCGTAGTGATGAGTTCTTTCAACACTTATGTACGATTCGTATCAACGCCTTAAACTTTAAGATGGTGACTGTCTCAACAACTGTCACGTTGACCCAAAAATTACTTTAGTGAAAGTTGGGTGGAAATGACTTGATTGTCTAGACCTCTGTCTACCTCAGTATTGGGAATGCATGAGGACGTTTTTTATCCATATCAAAGTTTTGATTAATTACTCTAGTTTTGAATAATTTGTTGTTTCATTATTTGTTGGAGTAAATATTATTACTAAGCACTTATTTCCTATGTGATTACGTTCTAAGAATATAGATTTAGTGTCTGCTCAGATTTCAAACTGAGTAACAATTCCTAGCCGCATTGGTATTACAAACATCATGCATAGATGCAAGAATTGGAAACAGCAGCACCAGAGTCAGAGTTACTGGTTCACTGTTTGTTGTTTTTTATGAATTAACATATGTCATCCCATTTCCCGATACAGTGATAGGCATAGGTCCAGACAACTTGTCTTGTTAGCCTTTCGCTCTCTTAACGTCCAAGCTAGCGATACATCATACTTACGTACGTATATAAATAGTAATATATACCTAAGAATCGAGTACAAACATTCATGTTCATCATTCAAATAGAATCGAACCCGCACCCTTTTGCTGATCGCAGCACCACAACCGACGATGGCAGGACCACAACCAACTAGGCTACAATCGATATTTAATAATTATATTATTTTAAATCATAAATTACATTTCAAAAGTATTTTATAATATTACAATGAAAAATATAAATTTAAAATCAAAATTTAAAAACTTTATCATACGACAAATTATAATTTTCCAGCAATCCCATCAAACGTATTCAACTAATCAATTTTGTCTCAACGCTCGAAGTATAATTGAACAAAGCGCTAACGTTCCTAACATTTCCACGATGCCTTTTCATTTGTCGTAGTTAGGTCCTCGTCTATACGCCTCACCGAATTACGAACTGAATTTGGGTAGTGTTGAGCGAATCCTTGATGAATGAAAGCTCTTACTGTAATAACAGGGCGCATGTAACACCGTGTTAATTGAAAATTACTTAGAGTATTATTTTATATATGTTCTTCACAACCTCTGCGGATAAGTTAGGTCATTGGCACTGTAATTTAGGGTATTGTTTAGTTCTCATTGTAAATGAGGTATACTCAAAGTAGTTAGTTAAAGAGATGACCTCTGTGGACGAGTGGCGGACACGACGGTTTTTATAGGTTTACAGCACTGAGGTCCCGATCGAGTCAATGTAGAAAAACTATTTTTACATTTTCTCGGATCTTGGTGTTTGTGGTACCTTCGTTGTTTCTGATTCTGTAATACAAGTGATCACTTTGGGATTAGAGCAATGTAGTAGGCTCGTACCAACAGGTTTTTTCAAAACTAATTTACGATTTATATCATAGGCTTAGACGATCGGTTTGTGACATGTTGTCACCACACATTGTCCAAAAAATATCTTTAATAAAAGGTGGGTCGAAAAGACTTCTTTGTCTAGACCTCAGTCTACCATACTAGTACACGGAATGGCGTGAAAATATTTTTTGTGTCATCTTTTGCATGTGTGTAAATAATGTGTGATCGCGATAATTAGAAGTTTATATCTAGTCACACCTCTTACTACTCCCCAGGGTAGATAGAGGTATCAAATTTTTATGCTTTTACTAAAAGGTATGACTGTGGTATCGAGTAAGAATATATACCATCACAATTATTTCGTAAGACTAAGTAAAGGAAGAGACTTAAAAAATGTCATTCGCTACCGACAAATGGCAGCATTACTATCCCAAAATATTACAAAACATATCTGGTGCAGTGTCTAAAGTACAAGGCGCCTGGTATTAAAATTGCCAAGCAGCTAGCCAAGTGTGGCGAAAGAGCATATTGTCTTCAATGAACTTTAACTTATGTTTTAGAATTTCTTTTTACTAATAAGATTTATGGGTATGCCAGAAGAAGCATAAAAGCAGGATGAATGCAGTGGAGATGCGATCTCTTCGTAAAATGTGCGGCCTTACCATGGCCGACCGAAAGCGAAACGAAGAGATTCGCAATATGGCAGGTTTGAGTGATGACCTTGTCTCAAAAATGGATAAGGGCGTGCTTCGATGGTTTGGGCACGTTGAGCGAATGAGTGAAGACCGAATGGTGAAGAAAATATATAGCGCGAAAGTTAATATTAAAAGGTGTCGAGGTAGACCGAGACTAACTTTCGAAGACCATGTGAGCAAATTGCTCGAAGAGAGGAGGGTCAAGAGTACTCGGATACCTAGACGTGCATGTATGAAGAAGATGATGAATCTGAAAGAAGCGAAAGAAGTATGTAGGGATCGTAACACTTGGCGATCTGTTCTCTCTGGCTACCGTCAGGGATTGTGCGTGAAGATTAATAAATAAATAAATAGATTTATCCATTACTCTGGATTTACACGGGATAGATAATAGACATATAGATAGTAACAACATCACATATATTGCTTCTTTACTAAAGCAAGTAGCTAAAGCATTTGTGATATGGAAACAAAAACGACGACCCGATACAATATAGAAGGAGTAATTTTTCAATATAGAATCAGGGCCGTCGAAGCTGACGACCTTTTTAAAAACCGCTGTGTACCTGACTACGGAGGAAGTTGGTTGGAAATAATAAATAAATAGTAAAGTCTCATAAATACGTACATGGAAATGTCAGTTATGAACTGAAGAAGAAAAAAGTCTTGTCAGTCATCATCATCATAACAGCCTGTCTAATGGTACTCGACATATGCTTTTATTTAGTTTCTTTTTCTTCTTTTTTTACCATTTCTGTATATTTGTATTTTATGCCATTGTCGCTGTGTTATTGATTAATCATTCATTCATTAATTCATTCATTCATTCATCTAAAGTCTACTCCTATGTACGATCGATAGAGGTAATGTAAGTTAATTATATCTATAAATAATTGATTTGATTTGATTTATATTCTTAGAACTCCTCTAAATTGCCAAATTGAACGGTTCTGTGCAAATACAAAAACAAGGGTAAAGTCAACGTCTAAATATAAAAAAAAACATCAGACGCATATTGTAAAAATTATGTTTAATTGCGTTTGTTCAGATATTTCCCATGTACCAAAAGCAAGTTTTCGCACTAAACAAATTTGTGTATAATCAGTATTGTGAACTAATTGTATTAGTGTTTTGTGTCAAAATAAGAAGGTCTCCTCTATCCCCCAAAAATTCGTCTGTGGATGGATGGTCGAAAGGACTCAATTGTCTAGACATTTGTCTAACCGGTATTGAGAATGGCGTGAATATATTTTGTAATTTTTGTCTCCCCTATCAATGAGGGGTAAAGTTAAATCCTTGATTTCATTAGTTGCCTACTAATTGATCGTTTTAAAACATTCAAAAGAAATTTGGCCACAAAATATTCGCAAATTTAATTCTAAATTTTAAAGTAAAATTTTAACTTTGTCGTGATTTTAACGATAGCCGAGTGGTTGGGTGGTCAGAATTTTGAGTCAAGAGACCCGAATTCGATCCCCAGGTGGGAGTACCAATGAGTTTTTCAAAAACTTATGTACAAATTACATCGTTGGCTTGGACATAAAGACGGCGACGAGCTCACCCCCTGACACGTAGTCCCAAAAATATCTTCGGTGGAAGGTGGGTCAAAGGGACTTAATTGTCTAAACTAGACCTCTGTCTACCCCTGTATTGGGAATTGCGTGAAGATATTTATTTTATTTAATCTATTGTAGAAAAATGGCTGACAAGGAGGTGAAATGGCGGCAAACCGCTTGCCAAGCGTGGAGATTATGGCAAATCTTCTTTACGAGAGGGGCCTATGTCTATTTCTTGTTAAAAATAAAATAATATCCTCACACATATCTCAATACATTAGTAGGTAGAGGTACCCGGTTGAGTCCTTTCGACCTAACCTTCTCAGGACATCGTGAGAGATGATGAGACCATCGCCGTTTTCATGTACAAGCAAACGATGTAAATGTTACATAAATTTTGAATAAAACCCTTATAACTGGGGATCGAACTAGGGGTCTCATGACTCAAATTCCAGTCACCAAATCACTCAGCTATTGTGATTTTATTAGATAGTTCATAATAAATTTATCTTGAAATAATTTCTAGAATAATCTAATCATAAGACAGAACATGTAACGGTCAATAGGCTTTATTGAATTTGAAGAATCTCCGGCCGTTCGCACACCGTTGCGCCCTTGTTAACTCTAAGGACACGTTTTATTACATTTATTGGGTGAACGCCGCAGCCAGGCTTTGTATGACGAGGAAATTGTGTTACGGGTGTCATTGTTGAGCTTAAAAGTAAGAGAGACTCTCTTTTATTAATTTCCTATGTATCATTTAATGATAAGTATAGGACTATTTTGTTAAATGTACCATAGCTGGGCAAAAGTCTATCATAATTTCTTGAGAGAAATAAAGTATATTTATTACATGTGTTGACCAGTCTAGGAATCGCACCCGGAACCTCAGAGCTGGCCATTGATCCAATGTGGTCGTCAAGGATAGTATCCTTAAATTGTTAGTTTGTTGAGTTATCCTTTAAATGTGACGTGAACGCATCCTTTTCTTCTATTAAAGTGGGTCCAGAGTATCAGATTGTTAGTTGATTTTTAATCTAAAATAAGTTTATTTGGTATCTTCACGCTATTACCAATACTAGGGTAGACAGAGGTGTAGAAGTCTTTTCGACTCACCTGCCATCAAAGACATTTTTTGGGACAACGTGCCAGATGGTGAATCTGTCGCCATCTTTATGTGCATGCTAAAGACATAAATCGTGCATAAGTTTTGAAAAACCCATTGGTATGAATCTACCACCTGGGGATCGAACGATCCGAATTCCGATTACCCAGCCACTCGATTATCCAGACATTAATGGAAGCAACTATATATTAACGGAGATAGATATTCATATATACATATCATTTTAGAAGAAGTTTGAATATTATTAAGTATTGATAAAGTTTCTTATCTTTCAGGCCACAGTTAATTTAAAAGTCTCAAACTCATAAGTTATACTCGAGCCTTCAATGTATGAAGGCGAAAACCTATAGGAGAAATATGAAATTTTCTTAAAAGTAAGTTCAAACTAATTCCGAAGTTCATGGCAAAATATTAACTTACTTTAAAAGTCAGTAAATAGAACATTTTCGTACAGACGAACTTTTAATTTTTTTTATAACTTTGATAAAACCTTAAGTATAAAAAATTGCACTTTAATATAACACTTTTATTGTAAGTTTATAATAATATAAAAAGTTTAAAACAGAAATGTAAAAGAAGAACTTTCCTTCAATTCAAACGTTCTGCGTACCAACAATATCTGATGAAGTAGACGTAGCTCTGGCTAAATATAATTTATGTGAAGACCTGCTTGGACCAGTGCAGTACACACCGGTTATCATGATGTCAACGGCTCTGAGAACCGAGGTTCAATTCCTGGGCAGTAAAATGTAGATAACCACTGTCTCTCGGTCACACTACAGCAACTTAGTTTTTCTATCAATAGTCAGTTGTTATTGACCTACCCTAACAGTTTATTAAGAGACCTGTAGAATATATGAATCTTTCGTTGGCCAATAATTACGACAGCCGAGTGGTTGGGTGATCAGAATTCGAGTCAAGAGACCCGAGTACCCCAGTTGATAGACTAGTATCAATGGTTTTTTTCCAAAAATTTACGGACGATTGCCTTGTACATAAAGTCTGTCTACACCTCTATTGAAAATGGCGTGGAGATATTAAACACACAGTTAGGAAACTGATTCCTTTCACCAGTGTAAGTTATAGTAAAAATATTTCAATATTTTTATTTAGTTAGGTAGCCAAGTGGTTACGACATCTGCGTGGCCCCCCTTTGAATTGTAATTACGTAGTTAGAACTCATTGGATGACTTGAAACGATGAGTTTTTCTAAGATTAATCGTTATCATAACGGTATGTAAAAGTCCACTAAGGGCCTCTCCCGTATGGGAGGGTTTACCATAATCGCTGCGTATGGCAGACGGATTGGCAATAGCAGTACCAGATACTGGGTTAATCGGAGGTCTAGACAATGAAGCCCTTTCGACCCACCGAAACTTATCTGGGACAACATGACAGACGGTGATCCCATCGCCGATTGAAAATTGAAAGTTACAATGGCACACTTAAAAGAACTTATCTTCACGCACAGTCAGAGAGCAGATCGCCAAGTGTTGCGAACACGTTTGTGCAATCATGTGTGCCAATCACGATCCTTAAATACCACTTTCGCTTCTTTCAGATTCATAATTTTCTTCGTACATACACGTCTAGGTATCCGAGTACTCCTAATCTTTTCCCTCTTCGAGCAATTAAATTAACAGCTAAAAAAACAAATGAATATTGGTAACAAAAGTTTAACACGTGTATCACTCACTCACTCACGCATAAACAAAGGGTCGCTTTTTACTTTTACCTCATAATTTTGAACAACGAACATTTCTCTGCTCCACATTATTGCCGCTGTCAATCTAACTGTCAGTCAAGCCCACGTTCGCTCGTTCACGTCTATATTTGGACATTTTTCGAGCATATAGCTTTTGGCCTATTTTATCTTGTCAGAAGAGATTACTTTTATTTGATTTTTTTTCTTCTCATACAAAGATATTATGATCAAAAACAAATAAATTGCGCAAACCTCTAAATATTTTTCGGCCTTCGAAGTTAAGGGTTATGGGTTTGAATCCGGCGAGAGACAAATAAGTGTGTAATGAATATAAATGGTTGTACTTGAATCACGATATAATGAACGGTATAATATGCTTATATATGTATATAAGCACATTATAGCCACGTAATCTTTAAAATCGATGAAAAGTGCGCCGAAGGTACGGAAAGGATGGGAAGAGTTGTCTACCAGTTATTTTAGTAAGAGTGCTTAGTCTCTATAAAACTGTAAAGTGTAAAAATACAATAGGCTACCGACAGATGGCGGGACAATGATCTCGAAATATATCACAATAAAATGCAGCAGACTGGTTACAGACAACGGAGACAACGGTCCTTGATTACTTATTATCAGTCGCAGTCGGCAAAATATACATCGATATGTAGAAACATAGATACAGAAAAAAACAAGCATTGTTCTGTTCTTACAATTGACGAGTGACGAGTGGCGGGCACACTGGTTATCATGTTGTCGCAAGCTCCGAGGTTCCGGGTTTGTTTGTCGGTAGGGTCAATCAATTTACGAAACACTTTTTCGACATCGACCCGCCCGGGAATCGAAGCCGAGTACTCCGAGCTAATGTCACTATGAAAACCGGTGTGTACGCTACTCTTTCACCGAGGTCATCAATATTAAATGCGTCGAAATTGTGTTTAGAAGTTTAACTAAAATAAAAAATAATCAAAAAATAAAATTGATTTCAACTGTATAAACCAATACATCTCTTACTCCGTAAACATCGTCAGCACTCCTTCCGGCGACAAAGTCAACAATCCCGCTCATGTATCCGATTTATATTCGCCACGCTCCACGATGAAGTTAGGATTCCAAATACAGGAAACAAATTGAATCCTTTGATATAAAACTAACATTAAATGGGATATTCCACTGCGGTACTCGGTATCTAATCCCTGACAAGATGTACGAAAATGTAACATTATATATGAAATGGAATAGATTGTTCTCTATTGCAATAAATATCTCGTTTGTAAAAATAATATATACATACATAATAATCTATGATAGACTGCTTCACATAGGCCTCTCCCGTTAGCGTTGCAATAATAACTACGCTTCTCAAACTGATTGGCGATCGCAATACCAGACATCTTCCACCTTAGATACCAAATTTTAGACTTCCGTTACCGGTCGTAAGTATATTTCGAGGTTATCCTGCCATGTCTGCCATGTCTTAGATGCCTCTTACGAGACGCACACAAAGATAGGGATGATATCATCCCTATACTTTTTGGTGGAAAAGATATTCGTGGGACAACTTCGTACAGGCAAACTCAGTGTAGTACGACCCCCAGGTAGACGGAGCAACGACCTGCACAATATTAGGGGGAGCTCAGACTACTAATTCCTTACAACCTATCTTTCACCGAAGCTTTAATTAGGACAACGTGACAGGTGGAGAGAGCATGGCCGTCTAAGGGTTGGACCCTTAAATATTGTGCATAAAATTATTGTGTGGTATTACATTATAAATATATTACGCTGATAATAAGTGGTTTTAGAAAGTTCTCTTCAGACTTTATGTTAGAAATATTTCGGTGCTAAGCTATGGATTCTAGGTCGACGGGAACTTTCACAGATTCTGGGTCAACGGGAGCGCCCTTTACGTTCTGGAGAGTGAGTTAATGAATGTGAAATAAAACGTGTTTATAATTAATTTTTTGTACAATTCTATGGCACACAAATAAAATACAAAAGTATGATTTTGATAGAAGTAAAATTTCTAAAGCATAATGACCCAAAACACGTGTTTTGACTAGCTACTCCATAATACATGATGCGTGAAGATAAAATAATAATAATAAGTGTTCAAATTCTGAGAGCCGAAATAGCACATAAGACGACCTCCGTGGACGAGAATCGTACACACCGGTTTTTACGGTGGCGACACCTCTGAGGTCCCGGGTCCTATTCCCGGTCGGGTCGATGTAAGAAACACTTTTCTACATTTTTTCGGGTCTGGGTGTTTGTGGTGCTTTTATTGTTTCTGATTCCACAATACAAGTGCTTAAATTACTTACTTTTGTTGTTTTTACTCCTTGATCAAGGCAATCAAATCTTACTATTCGATCCAGGCAATGTATGTCATGTTGTCCCTATTTATGTATCTATCACTTAAAATATTCTTTGAAAATTTCACCAATGAACCATAAGATGAGGAGGAGGAACACGAGGAGGATGTGATAGGAGTCCACGTGATGGTAAATGAATACAGCATTCAATGAATACCTGACGCGAACTTCAATTGAAGTTAGTGTTAGTTGGTAGGTCACAAATGTTCTCGCCCTAGAGAACTAAGATGGAATTTCTCGTTGCATTGATACTTAATTACGCATTAGTGACACTGGATTTCTAAACCTTTCGGAACACAACAGTTATTTCGCTGCCATTTGGCGGCAGGAATGAGTACGAGTGTGGTACTGACTCAAACGAGTGCTAGGCAAAGTCAGCATTTACTTTGAGTTTGAAAATAATTTACACTTATATCTTCACGCCAATCCTAATACTAGAGTAGACAGAGGTCTAGACAATTAAGTATTCGACCCACCTTATACCCATACTAGACATTTTTTGTCTTCACGTGATTGATGGTGAGCCCGTCGCAGTCCTTATTTATAAGACATAGGTCGTACCTATGGTTTTGAAAAAACCCATTGGTACAGGCGTACCACCTAGGCTCCCAACTCGGTCTCTTCATTCGAATTCCGTTCACCCAATCACACGGCTATCGTGACGTGAATGGGTAACTAGTTTAATTATTATAGTATCAATTGTAGTTAATACTGATACACGAACCCTAAGCTTGAATACTAAGACAGGGATAGTTTCACCATCAGACACGTCTCAAATAGGCTTGGAGAAAAGTGGGCCGAAAGAAGTAAAGAAACAACAGACCCGCCCAACCTAATTCGGGAAACTGCATGAAGAAAAAAAAACCCAAAGTTCTGTATTAAGTTTGCTATAGCAATATTAACGTAACGTTAACCAAAATCACGATTAACAAGTCAGGATCACCGAAAGCCTCGACAACATTTCATTCGAGCGAAAAGCTTTTTGTCTCAATCAATTCAAAAGCCCGCTCATTCGGAAACATGTCACTTTGAAGCCAAAAACAGATTGACATCTATTTATTCGTTGTCTTCGTAATTCAGAAAAAAAAGAAAAAAAAACATATTTTATCGGCCAG
The DNA here is from genome assembly GCA_029286605.1 of Sericinus montela. NCBI lineage: Eukaryota > Metazoa > Arthropoda > Insecta > Lepidoptera > Papilionidae > Sericinus > Sericinus montela. The sequence continues at coordinate 7,600,650 of JAGSMR010000016.1, forward strand.
CGTCGCAAAAGGCTTTGATGGGACTTTATTACAATACATGAATATATTTGCACACATTTGTAGGGATTTTTTATACAGTAGATAACAACGTATTTGGCAAGAGACCTTGCTATTTAGATATCCTTTTATTTTCTTTTCTTATCATTTGTAGAATGTTGCATGTCTTGGTATGAAATGATTCTACGGAAATTTTGATATGATGCTTAATTTCATATCGATACATAATATTGTACAGAAATTTTATTTCTTATTGCTACTATCAAATCCGTACCTTGTGGTGTCTACTTAAGAATAATACAACGCTCAATTAATCTATTCCTGTCGATGTCGTAAGAGCTTAATAAGAGAAAAACCTTCTTAATGGCTATCGACGAATGGTGTTATCATGAAAAATATGACGACGGACCACAATTGCCAACCAAAACCAACCGTCAGCGGTTTTTTCAGACCGATACGACTTAGAGACCTTCAAGAAAAGGGCGGAAATTCATTGTAAAGTTGTTATTGAAAAAATTACTTCGCAACCCTCCACATGAAAATATAAAAAGGTATATGTTACCTGGTCCGAAGAGAAGAAGAGCACCACCCTCCCTCCCACAGATGCGTGCACTAATTCCACAGATGTGTGCACTAATTCCACTGTATGCACCACCACCACTACACTCAAACCAGGTAACATATACCACCACCGAAAACGCGTCACGTGTTTCGCCTCAAAACAAGGCATCCTCAAGCGAGTAGACTCTACGATGAGCGACTCTGCGGTCGCTTATCGTAGAGTCTACTCGCATCTGTGGGAGGGAGGGTGGTGCTCTTCTTCTCTTCGGACCAGGTAACATATACCTTTTTATATTTTCATGCGGAGGGTTGCGAAGTAATTTTTTCAATAACAACAGCCTATACCTTTCTCAAAGGCCGCCAACGCATCTGCTATGCCTCTGCTATTGCGGGTGTTCATGAGCGGCGGTAATCACTTACCATCACGTGAGCCACCTGCTCATATGCCTCCCTTTTCTATAAAAAAAAGACCCAAGCGTGGCTATTGGCAAATTCTCTTTACAGGAGGACTATCCTGTAGTGGACTTTTGAAAGCCGATAAAAATGTAAGAGTAAATAAGTAATAAATAATCACAGAAAATAAGTAATAAGTAAATGATTTCGTCAAATCTTTCTTACAAACTAGGAAAAGCCAGATTACTTTTATATTTAAATGAAGAAAGATTATTTTGGGTTTCTCTGTTTCATTGAAGTCATACTTTAAAGCTTTAACACGATAGCGATAATGTTTGTCATTTTAAAACGAGATGAAAAACATTAAATGAAAAAAATATCGGTACTCCATTTTTAATACTTGAGTAGATAAAGGTCTCGACAGTTAAGTTTCGACCCACCTTTCACCGAAATTTTTTTTGGACGAAGCCTGTCGCCGTCTTTATGACCAAGCCAACGATACAAGTCGTACATAAGTTTTGGAAACACCTATTGGTACAAGCCTACCTTCTGGTATCGAAGTCGGGAAGTCGAACTCTTGACTCGAATTCCGATCACCTAACCAATCGGGAATCGTGACTGTAACATTAAATGAAAGTCCCAAAACGGGGGTAAAATATTGCCACCCCCTTTCTTCCCGTGGGTGTCGTAAGAGGCGACTAAGGGAAACAGCCTTGAATATCGTAGTGGCAACCAATAGATGGCTGGATAACCATTTCTTAAAAAATATCACACCAAAATAATCAGACCGAAGATGGGCAGCAGCGTCTGAGGTGCGAGTGGTCGGGTACTACGATCGCCAATCCGCTTGCCAAGCGTAGCGATTATTGCAAATCCTCCCTATGGGAGAGGCCTATGTCTTGACTTAGCTAGCTGTTATGTTAGTATGTATGTAAACTTGCCTAATGAATAGTTTACTAGTGACTTTTAAGAGCCACGCATCAGCTTTTGTTGATGCATGAATGGGCCGCCTCGACCGGGGAAGTACCACGACCTCACAGAATACCGGCGTAAAGTAGAAGTCTAACAAACTTCGCGTTTCGTCTGGTGAGTGCAGATAACCGGAGGCCCACACACCCTCCTCCCCCAATTATGGGGGAGGGGGATACTCTAAGGGAGGAAACGCATCTGCTAAGCCTCTGGTATTGCGGGTGTTCATGGGCGGCGGTAATCACTTACCATCACGTGAGCCACCTGCTCGTTTGCCTCCCTTTTCTATAAAAAAAGTGAAAAATATTGTATATGTTCGTGATGATCCTGATTATGGCGTTCAAATAAAAAGACATACGGCGAGTCTGCTTCTTTAAAAATATGTAGTGTGTAAGTATGGTTTAATCAACAAAAGAGAAACTCTTTGTTACTTCAGCTGCGTTTGAGAGTTTTTAATTAACCTGCCAAATCTATTGTTGGATGAACGGAATAAGGGTCTCATTTAATATGTGTGAGAAGCCTTTGATCATATCAAGATAAGATATCCAAATAGAAAAATCTGTAGTGATAAATACAACAGTCACAATATCACAGTAGTTGGGTGACCGGAATAATAGTCGAAAGACCCGAGTTTGAGTCTCAGGTAGGCTCGTACCGGTGCGTTTTTTCCGCAGCTTATGTACTATTTAAATAGTTAGCTGGGACATAAAAACGATGACGGGCCCGTCACCTGTCACGTTGTCTCAAAAAATGGCATCGGTGGAATGGGGGTCGTAGGGCTTCATTGTCCAGACCTCTGCCTATCCCAATATTGGTAATGGCGTGAGGATATTTTTATCTATAGGTTAGGACAATACCATATCAGATCCGAATATCAAACCCGAGAAAATGCAGTAAAAAGGAATTTTCTACATCGACCCGTACGGGAATCGAACTTAATAACGAATTATAGAACTTAACTGGTAGTAGACCCATTTAAGCCAAACATTGTCACCACGTTAGTATTTAAAACCAAGAATTTAATGGATTGTTTTGTGTTATATTTTGAAGCATTAACGTACTAAGGTTTCATCATAATTTTAGTCATATTTTATTTAAAAAAAGCATTTAAATTTAAAATAAGTATATTAATAATTAAAGAAAGAAAGAAATTTATTTATATCTGTCTATTTCTTACATTATAATTATATAAATATTTAAAAATAAAATTTTATTAATTAATAAGTTATACTCCCAGATATGTACTATTGTCACCATGTCAGGCCCCCAATCTAAGTATTCAATGCATTATGTGTGTTTTATGCTAATGTATTATTACAATGCGTTTATTACAATTATTAGTCAAATTTTAAACGTATAAATAATTTAAAATAAGTTCATTATTGATTGAATAAGTATTTAAAAGTAAAATCACTATTTTATTAATAGTAACAAGTTTAGCTTCGTCCAACTTTAGTTATTTTTTTCAAATGGGTATTTATTTTATTCTCAATATTCCTTTTATATTGTCTGGATAATAGATACCTACAAAGAAAGAAAACTACATCCGCTGTGAAAAGGTCTGACTATGAGGCCTGTTCCGCCGGCGTCATCCTGTCTTAGTAGAAGTAGTTTTCTTTTAGTGTATATACTATATACTACATTAAACATTTTTATTTTGACTTAAGTATTATAATTTTTTACGCCATATCCAATACTGGGGCAGACAGAGGTTTTTCTTGTTTTTCTTTCTTTGAATACGTTTGTATTGCTTACAACACAAGCTTGTTACGCCAGTTACTAGATTCCATACAGTAAGTAACTCGTTCATGGGATGGTGAGTACGCTTCTACAACAAAATCGCAGTATGTGTAGAACCCGCCTATTAACAGCTTCAAGAAATTTATTTTAATTTTTATAAGTCACGATAGCTGAGTGGTAGGGTGGTTAGAATTTCGAGTCAAGAGACCATCAAGAGACAGTTGGCAGGCTCGTACCAATGGGTTTTTCAAAAACTTATGTACGAATTATATCATTGGCTTGGACTTAAAGATGGCGGCGGGCTAACCACCTGTCACGTTGTCCCAATAAATATCTTCGGTGAAAGGTGGGTCGAGGGGACAAAATTGTCGAGACTAGACCTCTGTCTACGCCTGTGTAGGGAATTGTGTGAAGATATTTATTTATTTATTTATAAGAAATTTATAAAAAAATTTATGTGATTAAATTAAAGAGAAAAAAATTTCTCTTTAATTTAATCACATAAAAGTTCAGCACAAATATGATTTAAAAATAAATAAAACTGCGAATGACAAATTTCGTAAAAAGGGTTATTAAACTTTAAGTGCATATATTAATGATAATAATCCCTGGGAATGAGTTTATCGTTCCCATGCCGTTTCTAATTATTTTATGATCAAAATTGTAACCTTTTTGGTTTAAAAAAAGACAAAAAAGGTGCAAAACCCGTGCAGTTTATTTTTCCCGTTTCTTCTCCAGTATACCAACATCATTACGAAGCTGTGGTAGATTAAAAAAATTACAATCGATAAAAGTATGTGTCTATTAATTACGTCGATAAATAAATGATTTGTTTTGATTTGATATTAAATAAATAAATATCTTTACGCCTTTCCCAATACAGGGGTAGACAGAGGTCTAGTTTAGACAATTAAGCCCTTTCGACCCACCTTCCACCGCAGATAATTTTGGGACAACGTGACAGCTGGTGAGCCCGTCGCCGTTTTTTATGTCTAAGCCAACGATATGAATCGTACATAGGATTTGATAAAAACCATTGGTACGAGCCTCCCACCTGGCGATCAAACTCGGGTCCCTCGACACGAATTTCGATCACCCAAACACTCGGCTATCTTGATTGGATATTACATTTGTGTATATTTTTCTGTACTTACTACATCTCAGACTATGATTATAATTTAAATAAAACTATTTTCGGATTTTATCGCGTTTTTAATTAGTTTTCACAAACTATTTTTATTTCCCAATAATGCACAATTTATTATTATTTATTTATCTTCACGCACAATCCCTGACGGGGTAGCCAGAGAGAACAGATCGCCAAGTGTCACGATCCCTACATACTTCTTTCGCTTCTTTCAGATTCATCATCTTCTTCATACATGCACGTCTAGGTATCCGAGTACTCTTGACCCTCCTCTCTTCGAGCAATTTGCTCACATGGTCTTCGAAAGTTAATCTCGGCCTACCTCGACACCTTTTAATATTAACTTTCGCGCTATATATTTTCTTCACCATTCGGTCTTCACTCATTCGCTCAACGTGCCCAAACCTTCGAAGCACGCCCTTATCCATTTTTGAGACAAGGTCATCTTTCAAACCTGCCATGTTGCGAATCTCTTCGTTTCGCTTTCGGTCGGCCATGGTAAGGCCGCACATTTTACGAAGAGATCGCATCTCCACTGCATTCAACCTGCTTTTATGCTTCTTCTGGCATACCCAGGTTTCGCTGCCATATAACAAAGTCGGTACCAACACTGCGATAATAATGCGATAAATAAAAATAGTTTGTTAAAACTAATTAAAAACGCCATAAAATCCAAAAATCGTTTCATTTAAAAACATCTCAGACTCTTCAGATTTATTTATTGGAGAGCGTAATTAACAGACAATTTCAATTTACAATACATGACATGACAATACACACACAATGTGTACCTGATTAACCAAGTTTCCCTTATTCCAAATATGAAACCACTTTCTTGTCATGTTCATCGTAGCCTAAATGCCTAATCAATATTAATGGTTATAGACAGATGGCGGGAGAACCATCACATAAATATAAAACAAAATTCAGGAGACCCGGTGACGTGCAGCAGCATCTATGGTGTCAGGTACTAGGCTCGTACCAATAGGTTTTTTTAAAACTTATGAACGGTTTATATCGGTGGCTTGGGCGTAAAGACGGTGACGGACTCTCCACCTGTCACGTTATCCCAAAATATCTCTTCGGTGGAATGTGGATATTTTTAATACCAGTTTAAAGCAATGAGATATAGGTATTATCAAGAAAGAAAATGTTACGAAAAGTTTAATATTCTTAACCTCCACTGTTTGCAGTACATTATCTAGGGTGTATTATGAAAAATAAACATCTCATAACAGGGTTTTGTTGTCTGCCTAAAGAACTGCGAGTTTCATTTGCCGAGGAAATTATTTCTTTTTTTTTTCCAGCAACAGGTGCGGTCAGATTTGAGAATAACATCTTTCGTATTTTGCCACGTAATGAAATTATTCACAGACACACTTTACTGCGTGTTGTTTTTTTTTTTTAATTAAATACATGACACTAATAAAATTTTATCTTCCTCTTCTTTACAGCCTATCAAGAGTCCATTGAATATAGGTCTCCCCAAGAAGTCGCCACAAAGAACGGTCCTCAGCCACCTGCATCCATCGAATCCCGCAACTTTTTGCAGGTCGTCACTCCATCTTGTGGAGGGTCGACCTACACGTCGTTTGCCTAAACGAGGTTGCCACTCGAGAACCTTTTATTTCCAACGGTTATGAATCGTTGAGCTATGTGGCCAGCCCATTGCCAATTCAGAGCGCTGATCTTTGCTGCTATGTCGGTTAACTTAGTTCTGCTGCGGATGTCTTCATTGTAGATTCACGCACAGAAACACTGAGCATAGCTCTTCCACATTCAACCTGCAGTGAAAGACTACGTCTCAGTACCATAAGTCATCACTGGTCACACGCGCGCTTTGTATTGATTGAATCACCTAATATAAAATTCAAAATCGTTTTTTCTGTAACTTTTCCTAAAAAAATATATACATATTTAAGCAACTTTTTGAAGTGGACAGTTTGCATAAAAATATTCGTCGATAACATCGAGCGTTGTACTCCCCTCCATAACCATCTACGAGTATATGTACGTATAGTTTATGAAGTGATGACTGTGAAATATACGACACATTTCGAACTATATTTACACGTAATTTGTAACTACATTGCTTTAATTAAAAAATTATTTTATTCTAAAAACGTAACCACTAATCAAATACGTTTATTACTTCTCTTGTAAAAAATAACATTATCACAAGCGAGTTAACACTAACGGATTAATTACAGGGAGAGCTCAGGCCGAGAGATTCGGTGCGTCTATTTTATTGGTAACGGTCCTTAATTTAACTTTAACGCGCGTTCGCAAGCTCCAAATTAAGTTGTTGGAATTGTTCATGCGTGGAATGGGCTTTGTGTTTAACACAATATAAATTACGCTCCGGCGACTCCTCAACGTCGTGCCCTCGTCAGAACTATTAACTTTCATTTCTTTGTACAACGTTATATACTTAAATACGTGTACATTCATATACACACACATACACACACACACACACACACGCACACACATATATATGTGTATATGTATATATACATACACATTATAATCAACATTTTGTTTAATCACTGTTAGTTCTTTTGTGTGTTGTCTCTTTATGCTGGTCCAACAAAATATTTTCTTTCTTTCTTTCTTTCTTTCTTTCTTTCTTTCTTTCTTTCTTTCTTTCTTCCTAAATAACGCTTGTAAGCGTCTACTGCAGGATATGGCCTTCTATAAGTTTTCCACAATCGCCAGCTTTGACGGTGGGATTGCTAGCGAACCTGATATCGAATCTTTGACGCTACAGCTCGTCATTAGTCCCGCAGAGATTGTTGTCACGTTATCCGTCGGTAGCCATAGTCAGTTATATATAATCATAAAGGCTTATCCTTAGTATTTTCCTTAGTTTAGTAACAAAAAAATCTTCACGCCATTCGTCATTAGTCACGCTGAGGTTGTGGTCACGTTATGATGAGTAAATGGCTACCATAGTTAATTGACTCAGGCGTTACTTTGCGGAAATTCATTGTAAAGTTGTTATTGAAAAAATTTATTCGCAACCCTCCGCATGCAAATATAAAAAGGTATATGTTACCTGGTCCGAAGAGAAGAAGAGCACCACCCTCCCTCCCTCTACGATGAGCTCCCTCCCTCTTTTTTAAGAAATGGTTATCCAGCCATCTATTGGTTGCCACTACGATATTCAAGGCTGTTTCCCTTAGTCGCCTCTTACGACACCCACGGGAAGAAAGGGGGTGGCAATATTTTACCCCCGTTTTGGGACTTTCATTTAATGTTACAGTCACGATTCCCGATTGGTTAGGTGATCAGAATTCGAGTCAAGAGTTCGACTTCCCGACTTCGATACCAGAAGGTAGGCTTGTACCAATAGGTGTTTCCAAAACTTATGTACGACTTGTATCGTTGCCTTGGTCATAAAGACGGCGACAGGCTTCGTCCAAAAAAAATTTCGGTGAAAGGTGGGTCGAAACTTAACTGTCGAGACCTTTATCTACTCAAGTATTAAAAATGGAGTACCGATATTTTTCATTTAATGTTTTCATCTCGTTTTAAAATGACAAACATTATCGCTATCGTGTTAAAGCTTTAAAGTATGACTTCAATGAAACAGAGAAACCCAAAATAATCTTTCTTCATTTAAATATAAAAGTAATCTGGCTTTTCCTAGTTTGTAAGAAAGATTTGACGAACTCATTTACTTATTACTTATTTTCTGTGATTATTTATTACTTATTTACTCTTACATTTTTATCGGCTTTCAAAAGTCCACTACAGGATAGTCCTCCTGTAAAGAGAATTTGCCAATAGTCACGCTTGGGTCTTTTTTATAGAAAAGGGAGGCATATGAGCAGGTGGCTCACGTGATGGTAAGTGATTACCGCCGCTCATGAACACCCGCAATAGCAGAGGCATAGCAGATGCGTTGGCGGCCTTTGAGAAAGGTATAGGCTGTTGTTATTGAAAAAATTACTTCGCAACCCTCCGCATGAAAATATAAAAAGGTATATGTTACCTGGTCCGAAGAGAAACAGAGCACCACCCTCCCTCCCACAGATGCGAGTAGACTCTACGATGAGCGACCGCAGAGTCGCTCATCGTAGAGTCTACTCGCTTGAGAATGCCTTGTTTTGAGGCGAAACACGTGTCGCGTTTTCAGTGGTGGTGTATATTACCTGGTCTGAGTGTAGTGGTGGTGCATATAGTGGAATTAGTGCATGCATCTGTGGGAGGGAGGGTGGTGCTCTTCTTCTCTTCGGACCAGGTAACATATACCTTTTTATATTTGCATGCGGAGGGTTGCGAGGTAATTTATTCAATAACAACTTTAAATGGCTACCGACATGGTCATTTTAAAGGTTTTTTACTTTATGGCCTCTTACGTAACCTACTAGCTGATATATGTTTTAGTTCCTAAAATCAGGAGGCTTGGGGAAGGGGCGGGGGAGTGACGATATATCATTCTGAAGGGGATCTTCCGCACACCGTCTTTAGACGGCATGTATTTATACATGCACATTCTCCACTGTTAGCACAGTGACTTTAACACCTTGATAAAATTATTGTGAGGACGAAGGCCTGGAGGTGGAAAAAAGAACAAATAACACGCCGAACAAATGAGAGACCTTCGACTGACGAGAGAGGACGGGCGATAAAAATTAAGACGCTCCAAAAAAGTTAATGTTTAAAACATAAAAGAAAATCCAAACACACCTCTACTGTTTATCTTTATGATTTCTTTGACACATAATTTGTGAATATTACAAAACCTTTTTTGATACGCTCAAGATAAGGCACGTTTCCCTTTAAAGTTATGGAAAAATTAAACGTTAATATAAACAAGGAATATTCTAAAACTGTCCCTGGAGATACTGAAAGTCAGTTTTAATCTTATTGGAAAAGCGAGCAAAAGTAATTAAAGTTCCGAAAAAGCCCCTCAAAGTGTTAGTGGGTAAAGGTTAACCTTGTTTTGCTGAGATAAACGCAACGGAAACGTTTAATTTGGTTTTTGAACATAGTTTTTACTTGGAAAAAGTGCTATAAACGGAAATCATTTAGTTGAGGGGTGTCACAAGTTATTTTTATTGTGTCCATTAAAAAGTAAGTAATAATCGAGTATTTTACAATCATGATGACATTTTCTAGGGTCTAGGTGTTTGCAGTACCTTCGTTGTTACCGATTTCTTAACACTAATGTGTGTGATGTTGTTCCTAAATTACGAAAATCTATTCTATAACTAAAAAAAGTCACGATAGCCGAGTGGTTCGGTGGTCGGAATTTCGAGTCAAGAGACCTGAGTTCGTTCACCAGGTTGAAGGCTTGTACCAATGTGTTTTTCAAAAACTTATGTACGAATTACATCGTTGGCTTGGACATAAAGACGGCGACGGGCTCACCACCAGTCACGTTGTCCCGAAAATATCTTCGGTGGAAGGTGGGTCGAAGGGACTTAATTTTCTAGGCGACCTCTGTCTACCCCTGTATTGGGAATTGCGTGAAGACATTTATTTATTTATTATTTATACTATAACTATCGCCGAGGTTGCAATATTGCCGATTTATTTATTTATTATTTATACTATAACTATTGCCGAGGTTGCAATTCTGACGATTGCTTGGAAACACTAGAAAGTCGACAAGCATCGGAAACCTCGTAATATAAAAAATTCATACATCCCACTTTTAAATTCATACATCCCACTGTAAATCTAGTTTTAACATATATTTTATAAAATAAATTGGTTTTTATGGAACCTAATTTTATGGAACGTAATTCTAATCTATGTACGAATTTATTTATTTATTTACAGAACATATTTATTTATAAAGAATATTATAAATATTATAACAATATTAAAAATATTATAAATATTATAAAACCGGACTTATCAGCAAGTGAAATATAAATGTTTCATATTTTTTTACTCGATATGAAATCGATGATATTTTCTGACGAAATATTTACGATATTTTACTTGTAATAGATGCTCAGCGATCCGAGTGCACAATTATTGAATCTGATAGTGGACTCGCCGCTCTGAAGCCTTGGAATAGTCCTTTCACTGATCATTTTAAATGTGACATTCTAAAAACACATAATAAATAATATTCTACAAGAAAAGCTTTTACATTACTTTAACTTCACGTAATTTGGTGGACAGAATTTTAGATCCACTTTTCTCCGAAGCCTATTCTAGACAACGTGTCAAGTGGTTAGCCTATCGCCGTCCTAATGTCCAGGCTAACACAATACATTTACATACATATGTATTTACGTTGAAAAAATATTTATAATTACAAATTAATGTCTATGACTCTAGTACGAACATTTATATGCATGGAACAAATGTTTGCACCAAGCGGGATTCGAACGCGAAGCCCTTATCTTAGAAGGTATGGTCATCACCAACCAACTCGGCTGTCGCGTCGTAGGCAGGGTTATAAACATGATAATAAGCGGACCGCTAGCAATTTGCACATGTAAATTTCATTCAAACTTCAAACTCCGGCATATTAATTGCTTCATAAGCATCTATTTTAAGACTTGCACTCTCACAACAAGCTATATGTAAAGCGTAAATTAGAAAAAAATCCGAAGTCGCTGTTTTTTATATAATATTTTTCCTATTTATTGATAATTATTATTTTAAAATCGCATATGTAAATATTCACAGTTATTAAACAAAAGCTTGCCTCTAGCAGGATTCGAATCTGCAACTCTTAGCTTACTAAACGATAGCCGAGTGAATGGCTAGATGGAATTCGACTCGAGGGATCCGAGTTTGATCCTGAGATGATAGAAAAATAAATATCTTCACGCAATTCCCAATACAGGGGTAGACAGAAGTCTAGTCTAGACCATTAAATCCCTTTGACCAACCTTCCACCGAAGATATTTTTGGGACAACGTAACAGGTGGTAAGCCCGTCACCGTATTTATGTCCAAGCCAATGATGTAATTCGTACATAAGTTTTTGAAAAACCCATTGGTACGCCACTTGCCACCTGGGGACCACCACTTGGCTATCGTGACTTTTTTTTACCATGAGATGATAGGGTAGTACCAAAGAGTTTTATTTTTCAAGACTTATGTCGATTATCGTTGGTTGGGACATAAAGATGGCGACAGGCTCACCACCTGTCACGTTGTCAAAAAAGTCTTCGGTGAAAGGAGTAGGTCCATAGAACTTAATTGTCTTGACCTCTGTCTACATATGAGTTTTTGAAATAACCCATTGGCACGAGCCTTGGGGATAGAACTCGGGTCTCTTGTCACGAACTACGATTACTCAACCAATCGGCTATCTTGACTTTTAAGTCACGAATAGTAATAGTCCAGATTAATCGATTAAATATCTAAGTTACATGTCATAGCGTAGCCGGTATAATTGGTACAACCGGCACGGGAAAGAGAAAGAAAAAAAAGGTTAAAGGAAAAACCTCAGAAATATCATTAGAAACCTTAATTATTTTCTATATCATTTTTAATAGATGATGGATAAAATAATCTGTTCTATTTTCTTCGACTGAATTAATAACTTTTTTTAAATGTAAGAAGGACGAAATAAACACAAAGGACGCGATATTAACTTTTAAGTGTCCAATGTACACGGGAACGACCATTAGTATCCAAATCAAATAACAAAGTTAATAAAACCCTTGTCGTAGGAGGTCACCCAAAGGTTCAACATGGTCCTGGTAGATTAATGAGGCGAGGGTTATTCCATCCTTAGCACACTTGAGTTCTCTCTACGTTATGCTGAAAGTTTTCCAATGCATTATATATTGAAATGATAGGACTTATTTGGAAATTTCAAACACTTGTATTATTCCAAGTAACCTGTATTTAAAAACTTAACTTTTAAACGATAGCCGAGTCACGATGGCCGAGTGGTTATCGGTGGTAGTCGGAATTCGAGTCAAAAGACCCGAGATCGATCCACAGGTGGTTCACACCAACTGGTTTTTCTAAAGTTTATTTACGAATTATATCGTTGGCTTGGACATTAAGAACATATAAAAAGTTGTTTTCAAAATTTACGCAAGAAAACGAACCCGGGACCTAAAAACTGGTGACATCGTGAAGATAACTGTCCACTACTAGAATACGGAGGTCATTAAATGATTAGGAAACATATTTATAAAACAACACGCTTCTACCCCCATACTTCCTTCATACCGAGACTTCTCAGATTATAAAGAAAAAGGCTATAATTTTTGTTCATCCGATTTCCCTTAGTCATCTCTTACGTAACCCCTGGGAACAAAGGAAGTGGTTAATTTTACGATACCAATAAGCAAAGCTAAAATGGTAATGTCCAATTTCTTTATCAATACAATAAAACAGTGGCATATTACCAGCTATTATTTAGACAGAAATTTAATGTAAATAAATTTTACCTAAGATTCTATATTACATTTCATTTACTATATACAACAAGTGACCTACATATACTAGATAAACATAAAATTTTTGACTTTAAAGGTGAAATAGAAGATAACTTAGTTTTAAGTAATTTACAGAAGTTTTTATATTGAGTTTTTCTTCTAACTTTGAGTTTTATTTCCGATTACCTAGTCAAAATATCGTTTTATTCTAAGACAATTTCAAGAGATCATAGAATGTAAATGCACATTATTTGACACAATCAATTTGACAATGCTTCAAGGCCGGGCAATGTGGTGAAATAAAAAACATAGTCGGCCATTAATCAGTCCACTGAAGAACCGAGGAAGCGATGAATGGAGAGCAAATCCCCTGAAGGTGGCTTTGCATTTATTTATCTTTCTTGTGACGATTGGATAAACGATGTGTACCGAGTCTTTCTTTCTTTCTCTTATTTACGGCCTCTCCTTCCAGAATTCTGCCAATATCAAGTCAGTCATGGGAGTGACAACTAGTAACATAAGTTGATATTCTAAATAGTTTTTTTGGGATGTGAATTATCGTCAAATTATGATCTACAACAAATCAAATCTTTTTTATCGATATAAGTAACATACATTACATCCATCGATCGTCATTTTCGAAATGGCCACCGTTTGGTATCGAGGTTCCTCCGACGGAGAAGTAACGGCGAAAGAAACTCCTTATCCTCTTTTTAGCTTTTTTATAAAAGAAATACAAAATAATTTAATCATAAAACATTTAACAATAATTTAATTAGAAATAGCATGGGAGCGATCAAGTCATTCCAAATTCCAATATATTCATTTATATTGTAATAACCCGTTTTGTGCAGTTTTTATTTGATAAATGCTTTATAGTCAAACTTTGTACTTTTGCTAAAACATTGATTGTGTTAGTTTGTTAGACCGTCACCAGAATAAAACATATAAATTACAATTTAATAATGTTAATTTGGCTGAAACCAGATAATATTTTTACAAAGGGGATAAATACAAGAGTGAGTAAAAAGGACATATTTACTGGCCAGGAACGTAGGGAGGGAGAATATCATAGAGTGAAAATCTGAGCTTGCGGCAGTTGAAAAATAAATGATCGGTAGTGCCTTCGTCAAGTCCACATTAATAAATAGAATTATCCTTTATCTATTATACCTATTTATGGATAGGTGAAGAAAAGGAGACGACAGATGGTAGAAGTAACGGGGTGTCACTCGTGCAACTGGCTCCTTTTTAAAAATATATTTAATCTTAGCCTATATTACTCACAAATTTTCTATAAACCTTTAAATAAAAATAATTTTCATTATCAACATACGTCAAGAGGAACACATATACACATATGTATATTTAGGCGAGCTTCTTAAATATACACATAAACACACGGCACAGGGCTATGATTATATGAAATCTGTGCTCAACCATTGACTTCTATTATATACTTTAAAATAACGCTTAGGTTTTTGATTATGTTTCTAGGGATTCATAAAACAAACAGATGCCTGAGTAATATATATTTTATCTCGAACTATTCTTATAAATAGTCTGTGAAACTTAGAGAGAGAAAACAATAACAAACAAACAAAATAAATTAGTTATTTATGCAATCATTAATCTCTGACACAGAGAGCCGATGAGCAATAAATAGAAAGGAAATAAGCCGTGCATTTGTCTTGCTTAAATGACAATATCATTAATGGCTACATTTAATTTTGATAAAAAATTTAGTCTGATTGGTGAAGGTGCTCGCTTTCATGCCAGTACCTTTGTCACCGTTCATTTGGTATCAATAGATGGCGCTTAAATGCAATTTTAAACACAAAGGACACCTACTGTTTAAAACAACATCCAAATACAAATTAAGTTAAAATTTTTGTGAGCGCTGTTCTTCTTTTCACTCACGCTTACAGACACACTCACATACACACATATATAGACAAACAAACCAAATTACACATTCGGATCAAACATGATACACCGTTTAACATTCTAGTCTTTCAAGTAGTTAAGTGGCAAAAGATTAGTCTTTACGTACATACATTATTAAAACCATGAAGGCTTAAAATCATGGTCGTCTGACCTTGTGTTTCTAAAAAGCAAATAAATATTTACACGCTTATTCCCATCCTAGCGTAGACAAAAGTGTAGACAATTAAGTCCCTTCGACTGACCATTGAACGAAGCCTGTCATGAGACAATGTGATATGTTGTGAGTCTATAGTCTTCTGGGAATCAAAGCCGACGGTACAATATACTTATAAATAAATATAAATATCTTCACGCAATTCCCAATACAGGGGTAGACAGAGGTCTAGCCTAGACAATTAAGTCCCTTTGACCCATCTTCCACCGAAGATATTTTCAGGACAACGTGATGAAGTGGTGAGCCCATCGCCGTCTTTATGTCCAAGCCAACGAAATTATTCGTACATAAGTTTTTTTTTTGAAAATTCCATTGGTACGAGCTGGCCACCTACACAGTTCAGTACACCCATACACAGTACACCCATTCACAGTACACCCATACACAGTCAGGTCATATGTATTGTCATACAGTAAAAACTTTTCTTTTAGAATGCTGTCCACAAAAAAGTTTATTGAATTCGAATTTCGAATTGTTCATGATAATAAAACTGTATTTTTTAGAATTTTACTCATTTTTAAATATGGAGTGGACGCTTGAAGCAGATCGTGTTGCAGTTATTGCGTTGCATCGTTGCGGTTACGCGCCAATTAAAATTTTTGACATACTGGAAAATTTTAATATAACCAAAAGATTCGTTTATCGTATCATCAAACGATACAATGAAGACTCTAGTGTAGATGACAGGTCAATAAGTGGTCGTCCTCGGTCTGTTAGGACTCCACAGCAGTGATAAAAGCTGTGAAGGCGCGAATTCAAAGAAATCCCAAACGTAAGCAGAAACTGTTGGCCCTTCAGATGGGGCCAACAGTTTCTGCTTACGTTGTGAAACCACTGTGAAAAGGATGTTAAATGAAGACTTAGGGCTTCGAGCATATCAAAGAAAAACAGGACATTGTTTGAATGCTCGTCTAATGGACCTGAGACTGAAGAGATGCCGCGCTTTGTTGAAGCGGTACGCAGGAAAAAATATCGGGAAGTTCTTTTTTCAGATGAAATAATCTTTACCGTAGAAGAGAGCTACAGCAAACAAAATGATAAGGTGTACGCACACAGTAGTGAAGAAGCGAGCAACCGTATTCCGCGTGTCCAACGAGGTCATTTTCCATCCTCGCTCATGGTATGGTTGGGAGTTTCTTATTGGGGCTTAACAGAGGTACATTTTTGTGAGAAAGGTGTAAAAACGCATGCAGTTGTGTATCAAAATACAGTCCTGGCGAACCTTGTGGAACCTGTTTCTCATACCATGTTCAATTATAGGCACTGGGTATTCCAACAAGATTCGGCGCCAGCTCATAGAGCGAAGAGAACATAAGACTGGCTGCCGGCGCGTGAAATCGACTTCATCGGGCACGAAGATTGGCCCTCCTCCAGTTCAGATTTGAATCCGTTAGATTACAAGATATGGCAACACTTGGAGGAAAAGGCGTGCTCAAAGCCTCATCCCAATTTGGAGACACTCAAGACATGCTTGATTAAGGCAGCTACCGATATTGACATGGACCTCGTTCGTGCTACGATAGACGACTGGCCGCGCAGATTGAAGCCTGTATTCAAAATCACGGAGGTCATTTTGAATAAACTTTAGTGTCATAAGAATCTATGTTTTGTTAAGTTCATTTTGGTATATAAATGTTTACATAATGAATAAACTTGTTTCAATTATTTTATATTAAACATGTGACAGAATTTATGACCTGACTAGGTACTTACATACATATATAATTACATAGATAAATTTACATATATGCATATAAACATCTAGTGAAAACATCGATGTTCATTACACAAATACTTAACCAAGCAGTATTCGAATACGCAACTACACTTAGCAACAAAAATAAGATAAAGAAATAATAATTCTTATATTCTTGACTTTTTTATACCCCTTTATTGGGAATGACGTGAAGTAATAACTAAAATAAGTTTATTAAAGTCAGGTGGCATATTAAAAAGAGAAAAAAAAATTAAAAATCAAAAAATCATGGACTAAAAAAGAAAAATGACGATACTTACGTATTATTCAAAGAAAAAAGAGCTAAATTCCCCGTATGAAGGATGCGCCTTCTCCATCATCCGCTATTATTGGCCACGAGCTGCGCTCTATAGAGTAACGAAGACAAACGATCCTTCTACGTTGAGGCTTACACGCGTCAAACTTAATTACAAGAAGTTGTACAAGAAATGTGGGAAGTGTTACTGAATAACAGTATAATATGGAACTAACAGCACATACTGTATTTGGTGCAAAAGAGGTTTGCGAAAATTTATTAAATCATAGACTTAAAAAAGTCACCACAGCCGAGTTGGATCGGAATTCGAGTCAAGAGACCCGAGTTTGATCCCCAGGTAGTACGCTCGTACCAATAAATGTTTTCAAAAACGTGTTTACGATTCGTTGGCTCTAACATTGAGACACGTTCTCACTGTCACGATGTCCCAAAAATATCTTCTGTGGAAGTTGCGTCGAAACGACTTAATTGTCTAGACTTCTGAATATCCATGAATGCATGGATGCCTCTGTCTGCCCTGTATTGGGAATGGTGAACAAAATTACTCGCTGTTTTAAAATAACAGAAGCCAATATACTTACTTAGTTAAAGGCATGTTAATAACGTGTACACTAATGTAGATATATAACTAAATAAAGTAAGCAGTGTATACGCAAGAGACACAAAGTAAACCCCAGTTAATGTGAAAAACTACCAAGCAAGGTATACACAGGTTTCTTTCGCCTGTTTCTTGTCCGTTAGAGGAACTTTATTACGAAACGGATGTAGATTTAAAAATATAAAATTGATACACATAGACGTATATGTAAAATTCGTTGCAGAAAACCCCACTCGTTAGGTAGAATATATAATCGCCACGCTTGGCAAGCAATTTGGCGATTCAATACCAGACACTACGCACCTCAGAGGCTGCTGCTCGGCATCGGCCTTTTGCATTTCGGTATGGTATTTTTAGAGATGTGTTTGTAGGTTTCTAAAATAGTAATTCGCACGAATCTTTTCCCTGGGGATCGAACTAGAATCACCTGTTTCGAACTCTCCCAACCAAAACTCTCTCAAAACACAAAATCCACGTTAGGCAACGTGGATTTTTTTTATATTTTGTTCGCTCAACGGTCTAGCCTTTCAACGTGGTAATGCAGCCAAGGTTCTTAGTACAATGCCACGAAGAATAGGGCTTTACGATTATTGTAATTTAGTTAATAAGTATTATAAACATAAACATTAAAAAAATCTTATCGCCATTCCCAATACAGGGGTAGGCAGAGGTCTAGACAATTAAGTCCTTTCGATCCATCTTCCACCAATGACATTTTTGGAACAACGTGATAGGTGATTAGCTCGAAATTTGATCACCCAACCATTCGGCTATCGTGACTTTTAAACATAAACACATTTTTAATAATTCAAGTAGTAGATTCAATTAGGTATATTATATTAAGTCTGGGCAACAGTTATCCTCAATGGGATAACATTGCACGGACACGGAATAGGTTATTACAGTAACGAAGACAAACTGCTATGATCGTGACAAGAATTTAGACTAAAGGACAATGCAAGGTTGAAGTGAGAATATAAGAAAAACACGCTCTAAACTAAACATCTAGCCGTAATAAAAATCATAAAAATTATTTAAAAATAATACTAGACGTTATTATTACGTGTATATATAGACTATTCTAAATCCCGATAGCCGATATGGTACTCACACTGCCTTCTGTCTGTGTAATGAATTTATGTTTTTTTGTACTAGAGTTGTTGATGTATATATATATATATATATATTTATATATATATATATATATATATATATATATATATATATATATATATATATATATATATATATATATATATATATATATATATATATATATATATATATATATATATATATAT
Organism: Sericinus montela; assembly: GCA_029286605.1. Lineage (NCBI taxonomy): Eukaryota > Metazoa > Arthropoda > Insecta > Lepidoptera > Papilionidae > Sericinus > Sericinus montela. The sequence goes on from JAGSMR010000016.1 coordinate 7,619,900, forward strand.
ATATATATATATATATATATATATATATATATATATATATATATATATATATATATATATATATATATATATATATATATATATATATGGGACAAAGGGACAGGTGGTGACTTTTCGCCGCCTTTACCAACAAGCCAACAAATTTAACCATACATAAGTTTTGAAAAATGTCCATTGTTTCGAGCCTGGTAGCGAACCTATTTTGACTAGAATTCTGATCAGTCAACCACTCGGCCATCGTGACGTATGAATTTATATGATTCAACATAAATCTTTTACATAAAACACTTTGAATTTCTATAGCAGAGCCATTAGCAGCTGATTCAAAGGATTTAATTCAAAGAATAATAATCCACTGAAAGACAGTGGCCACGCAACTGAAAGGGTCCGACTGTCCCGAATGGATTAACGAGATGAGGGATAATACGCAACACCCGCGGTCATTGCGAATTCACGAGTTTGGAAAGCAATTTGTATACTGACTGACGTAAACTGGAACAGTCTTAATCTCTACTTCTATATTGACATATCAACATACATAAATACATAGATAGAGATGACATCACATACATTGCTCTGATCCCTACGTAATCAAAGAAACAACGAGGATACCGTAAATACCCAAACCCGAGAATATGTAGAAAAAGTATTCTCTACTATATCCCAAACGAATCAAACCCGGGACCTCAAACGCGTCGGGACGGAAAACGCGTTCACGCCACTCGTCCACGGAGGTCATCTTTATAATTCACAAACATGGGACATAATTGCCTTCAGAATTCCCCTGCAGGATAGAGGCTTTGCTTCACTTGATAGGTGGCTTGGCGATCACTGCAACTTACACCATTACTGTCCCGCACCAGTCTGATTAATTTGGTCTGGTGTTTTTTCGAGATATTTTCCCACTATGGTTACCCTTATTCTCTTTTTACGACTCTATAAGAAAGGTATAATCTAACCTCACAGCTCACCTTTCTTTGCGGAAAGCCTATTGTCAGCAATGGACTATTGATGAGATTTTTTTATAGAAGAGGGAGGCAAACAAGCAGGTGGCACATGTGATGGTAAGTGATCACCATCGCCCATGAACATTAAACTATTGTCATTATAGGTAAAATAAATAAATAAATGAATAAATAAATAAATATCTTCACGCAATTCCCAATACAGGGGTAGACAGAGGTCTAGTCTAGACAATTAAGTCTCTTTGACCCACCTTCCACCGAAGATATTTTCGGGACAACGTGACAGGTGGTGAGCCCGTCGCCATCTTTATGTCCAAGCCAACGATGTAGTTCGTACGTAAGTTTTGAAAAACTCATTGGTACTGCCAGCTGGGGATCGAACTCGGGTCTCTTGACTCGAAATTCCGACCACCCAACCACTCGGCTATCGTGACTTTTTAAAAAACTTATAAAAATCTTAATACGACCACATTTAGGTGTATGTGTATAGAGAACATGTTTATTACGCGTTAACGAAGATATAGTACAGTGGTTTTGGGGTCAGTGTAAATTCTGTTCCAAAACTTTATGGAGAAGCGACAAATAGAAAAATTTACGCTTATTATTATATGTTATCTCTAAATCAGAGATTTAATAAATCAAAAAACACGGTATAAAAACCTGCCAACCCGACCAGGAATCAAGCCCGGGATCTTAGAAATCGCGTAACCCTTCAGTTTTTATGTGTTTTGTACCGTCCCGTTCGGAAATCGTCTCCAGGGCCTTAGAGCTAGCGACACTTTTATAAAAACCGTTTACTAATCTACAAATATCGCTAAAATAGTATATAAGTTAAAAAAATATATTTACTTAATAAATATATTTTATATTATAAATATTTTCATCGCCAAGTTTCACGATCCTTACATATCTCTACGCTCTCTATTTTTATCTGAGATTTTTTAGTAATATCCGTTGTATCTTCTAACTTGTACGGTATATTCGAGCTTTCACTCCAACATACATAATTTATCAATAATTTATCACTGGAGACGCCCTCGTCTGTCTGTATTACAGCGATCCCACAGACACGAGCGTTACAATACATTACATATTTAACAGTTAATATAATTTAATCTGATTTATCAACGTAAGAATAATAGCAATCCATTTCTTAGGGCTGTTGTATCTGACGACTATGGGCAAATGTATATACCTTAACCATTCCCAATGCAGGGGTATACAGACGTCTAGGCAATAAAGAAGTTTCGACCAATCTTCCACCGAAGATATGTTTAGGACTACGTGACAGTAGGGGAGCCCGTTTCCATCTTAATGTCCAAGCCAACGATATCATTCGTACACTGCCACCTGTGGATCGAAATTAGGTCCCTTGACACGACCCTCCAACCACTCGGCTATCGTGACTATTATTTTATAGTATGAGAAACTACTATGGGAAAGATAGTTAATTGACTCAGTTGTTACTTTGCGGAAATTCATAGTAAAGTTGTTATTGAATAATTACCACGGACCATTCCGCATGCAAATATAAAATAGGTATATGTTACCTTCTGTGTATAAACTCACATTTTGTGCGTAAATAGGTATATGTTATGTGCACTTCTTCTCTTCGGACCAGGTAACGTATACTCTTTAACTGTAAATCTTTCTACAATTCTGTTTTCTCTTCACATAATATCCTATACTGGTGTAAGCAGAGATCTAGACCAGTGATTCTCAAAGTGGTCTATATCGATCCCTAGGGGTCTATGACAACCTGCAAAGGATCTACGTCAGAGAAAAAAAAATTTCGGGGTCCATGAAATGAAAATGGGGTCCACGATAGTGGATCTCAACACATACACTGATAGTACCTAAATAGGTACTATCAGTGCTAAATACTATAAGTAAATACTTACATCATACTATCTTATAATATCAAAACATATACATTATTTATAAAAGTACCTATGAAGTAAAAAGTTTATTATATATGTTTATAAAATTGTATAAGTTCAAGGATGTTGGTATTCGCTTTGTGGTCGCAATACATTTTGAACTTGTAAAAACCTGAGAGTCGCAGTCTCAGAGCTTCGCTACCTTGCACTGACTTTTCAACTCGACACTGAATAAATACAAATGTGAAGCAGCAGGTTCATCCTTCTTACTAAAAATATTGACTTATTGCTTATGTTATTTTATTTATAGTTTATTTTATGTTTATTTCATGTTACGTATATTTTATATAACAGATACAAAATTTAATTTTGAGTAGTTTTAATTTAAATTCAATTAATAAATATATAAATTAACATATGTTTTTACTTTAAGTTTTTAACACTGAACTTCACTAGTTAGAAATTTACAGGAAATGAATATCAGGTAAGTAGGGCTCTACCCAACACGGAAAGACATGACAAGGGGTCTACGACACAAAAAACTTTAGGGAACTGTGGTGTAGACAATGAAGTCTTTTCTACTCAATTTTCACTAAAGCTCACATGGGAGTATGTGACAGGTAGTAAGCCTAGCGCCGTCTTAGTGTCGAAACTAAAGGTACAATATAATTAAACACACGTACATATTTTCTTAGATAAATATACACCACGATCGGAATTCGAGTCAAGAGACTCGAGTTCGATCCCCTAGGTTCGTACCAGTAGGTTTTAAAAAAAACTTATATACAATTTATACCGTTTGCTTGGACAGGCGGAGACAGGCTCACCGCCTGTCATTCTTCTACTTCAACGATCTCTGTCTACCCCTATATTGGGAATGACGTAAAGATATATTTTTTTTGTATAAATTTACATACAAAAGTCAATAACTTGAGTACATTTCAAACATTCCTATTCATCACACAAATGTCTGCCCCAAAATTCAAACCCGCAACCCTTTAGCTTAGAAAGCAGGTGCGCCACCGACTCGGATATTCGATCGTTTACAATTTGAAATAATGCAAATTTTCGGCAATATTAGTTCGCAAACAAAGGCCAAGTTTGAAATCAGAGTTATGTACTTGTCCGTTGATGCGAGAGTTAGGTATAGAATAATTAGAGAACTCGCTAATGTACCGGGATCATAGGGACCCTTCCAGTCGCCCGCTCGCAGACACGGGTCGGATTAACGCCGCTGTTGAATTTAAATGCTAATGGGTATTGATGTAGGTCGAATTGTTGAAAATTTCGCTTATGGTATGCTTGACATTAATTACGGTGATTATAGCAATCATTTTGTATATTACGGTACGTTTGTATATTACTATACAAAATGTATATTCACACAATATCGCGTACTGGTGTTGTGTGATCTTGAGTATGAAGTGCTTTCGAACGTTTCCACTGAAGCTTTTTTGGGATGACGTAAGAGGTGGTAACCCTATCACCATCTTAATGCCCAAACTCACGGTACCATATATTTACATAGGTAACGTAAACGTTCATTACACGCGGGATTCGAAGCCGCTTACTTATATTCGTAGGTAGGATGTATACCAACTTGGCTATTTCGACCAACATTTCACCGGGCTTTTTTGGGATAACGATTTGTATTTTATATTTGACAGGTGATGAGCCTATCTAATTTTTAATAATTTAAATGCTGGTTATATTTTTAACCAAAACAAAATTAATAAATAAATAAGCATCATGTTTTCTGTAATAAAATAAAGAGTTGTTGCAAAGAGATTGCCGATTTCCGTCCGATATGTTTTTTTAATGTCATACGTAAATGAATTTTATGTTTTAAAGTGTATACTTCCAGATTGTAGATTGTTCTACTCTCGTTACACGTATATTCAATTTTGTACACTAAAACTATAATATAAACCGACTCCTAAAATATCCCAAAATAGCACAGAAAATTAAATAGAATTTCCGCAAAGTAACGCCTGAGTCAATTAACTAGCACAGAAAAAATAAAACATGTTACTTGTTAATTTAGGTGAAATGTTTGAGGTTGAGGTTGAGGTTAAAGGCGGAGCCGTTATAATAGTCTTAATCAAATATCATTGTAATGTTAAATTTAAACATGGCGTCGATTCCTAGCATTCTACCTGAACAGTTTTGCCTCTATGGAATATTCATTGGCTTAGAGCAAACGTTATGGTACAAAAGATTAAAAATAAATCATTTATTATCTCAACTGCTGGTATATGTAGCAATAATATGTGTAATACACGGAATATGAAAAAGTGATCTTTATCTTATTTTAAGTTTTAATTTAAAATAATATTACGTTCAGATTTTATGGTGTTCTTTTACTTTCTCATGTTTCAGGTGGTAAAGGGGTAAGTAATACGATAAAATATAACACGATAAAATTCGTAAATTAATATTTTATTTTAAATGTGTGATGTTTGCGTTAAACTTTTATTTATTGTAAAAAATCTCAGTTGATCTATTAAAATACATAATTCCTTTTCGAAAAATTTCATTCGTGTATATAGAAGTGGATTTCATTGAAATTGAAAACAGTTTAAGATCAATAATAGTGATGAAACCCGAGTTCGATGGCCAGGTGGCGGGCTCGTACCAATGGGTTTTTCAAAACTTATGTACGAATAATAATTCGTACATAAGTTTTGAAAAACCCATTTCGTTGGCTTGGACATAAAGACGGCTACGGGCTCACCACTTGTCACGTTGTCCCGAAAATATCTTCCGTGGAAGGTGAGTCGAAAGTACTAGACCTCTGTCTACCCCTGTATTGGAAATTGAGTACAGATATTTATTTATAGTTTAAGATCGTGTCGTGGTAAGCTCCCATTGAAATCGAAAACAATGTAAGATCGTGTCCTGGTAAACAATGGACGCTCATAATTTAACCCGTATCATCGAATAGGCAACTGGAAGGGTCTGACTGATCCATATGGATTAACAACGTGTGGGAGTAATTAATAAATCACTCAGACCCGAAGATCCTTTACGTAGAAGCTAGTATAGAAATAGAGTTCTATTGAATGTGACATATCGTGTGTTCTAAGATTAAAAGTCATCTGTTGTAACAAGTTAAAATGTCACAAATTTTAGGTGGAATATTCACTTTAATTCCATATGTTATGAGTATATGTTATTTCATCTTCTTTAAAAATAACACACAAAAGCGAATAATAACTTTATAAGCAAAACTTTTTAAAAATATCTTCACGCCTATCCCAATATTAGGTTAGACAGAGGTCTAAACAATTAAGTCTTTTCGACCCTCCTTCCACTGAAGATATTGTTGAATTGAATACGTGTGATTGTGAATTTATATTGTATAGGTATAAAGGTTAATTTGTTTAGTTACTGATACATTCCAATAATATTAATATTTTAATAATTAGTGATGTGTTTGAAAGCGGAACCGGGTAGGGAGGGTACATAGCTGTCGGAAGTTAATTGTAATCAAGTGAAGTGATTACGGGTTTGTCATCTTCTCACACAAAAAAAAACATTAATACCAACAATCACATAATTAACGATCCGACCGCCCAGTTGGCTGAGACCCTTTCTTCGAAGTTAAGGGTTGCGGCTTCGAATTCCGTTCCTTTTTTGTAATAAATACGAAAGTTTGTACAAAGTTTACAAGTATAAGTTTGTCAAGTCATAGACGTGTATTTCAATGTATTAAAATATTTATCTATCTAAGTGTATTTTACCGTTGGCTTAGGAATAAAACGGCGATAGGCTCATTTTGTGCATTCTACGCTTCGATGAGAGGTAGGTTCAAAGGAGTTAAATTGTCTGTCTATGTATGTCTAATTAAGTAAAGGGCACTTAAGTGAAATAAAAGAAAATTGTACGGTTCGCTCGGAAGTAAGAGCATAACTATGGCACAGCATTGGTCGCGGGTTCGAATCTAACTTGAATTTTAAAAATGTCTCTTTAATAAAACTATATAAAAATTAAAAATGTTTTCTTACACATCTTATTAATTTCTTAAAAATTTAAAATGTTACTTAATTTTCTAAAACCTCTGTCTACCCCTATCTATTCCTAATAAATGGAATGGTAATAGCGTGAACATATATTTTTTAACACACACAATCAAAACTCTTTTGATAAAAGTTAATTAGTACAAGCAATGACAAAATATTAAAAAGCACTTCATTCATTTATAATCTGTCACAAACTGTAAAAAGGTTGAACGAAAACAGTGCTCTCCGGGCCGTGACTCGCATTAATCTTGCCAGTGATGACTGCTCCGATGGGAATTAGAAGAGGTGTATGAATAACTTAATCCCGATATTTATAATATTTAAAAAAATAAATGTTTTTGTTATAACTTCAGATCTGTCACATCTGTTGGAAAATTGATCATGACAAAATGGGCTTTACATCATCTGGCGGATTCGTTTATGAATACTATATGTTTACTAGCACATAAAAATAGCAAATAAATATATAAAATAAAATAAGTAATAAAAAATATCTTCACGCAATTCCCAATACAGGGGTAGACAGAGGTTTAGCCTAGTCCAAGTCTAAGTCCCTTAGACCCACCGTCCACCGAAGATATTTTGGGGACAACGTGACAGGTGGTGTGCCCGTCGCCGTCTCTATGTCCAAACCAACGATAAATTCGTACATAGCTTTTTATGAAAGAACCCATTGGTATGAGCCTACCATCTGGGGATTGAACTCGGGTCTCTTGACTTGAAATTCCGACCTC